>VWYO01025385.1:22223-34904 GCA_013400275.1 Rhadina sibilatrix | reverse complement strand
TGATGGGAAAAGTTATCGGAGCAAGAACGCCGGTGAACTTTCTCTGTGATCTGGTTGTGTCCTCCAGAGGGAGGATGTGGTGGCTGGGAGCTGTGCAGGTTTGCTGGGCAGGGCTGCTGGGGACACAGGTGACACCAGAGCTGGCAGAGCATGGCCCAGCATGGGCCACCAGGGGCATGGCCCCGGAGCCCTGGTGTATTCCCAGCTGGGTGTTGGNCCTGGAGGATTGTGGGCCCTTTTAGTGAAAGACTGCTTCCTTTCTTAGGGCTCTGGCAGAGGTATTGTGCAATTCTTCTGATCTTCTCCAAGGCAGAGCCACCGGGGCTCTGTCCACCCCCACACTGGTGTGCAGTGAAGTGGTGAGAGATTCTAGAGGGGCTTTGTGCCAAGGAGTTGAACTCAGCTCAGGCAGGGGCTTAAAAGGAAAAGAACCCAAAAATCCCCAAACAAAACCAAAGTAAACAACAAAGGAAAGAAGAAGAGGGTCAGGTGAGCTGCTGGAGGCAGGAGGTGTGAGGGGCTGGCTGCAGGTTAGGGGCAGGGAGGCAGCAGCACTCCCAGGATGGCTCATGCTGCAGGGATGTCTGCCCCAGGACCCACAGGCACCACATCCACACCTGCCCCTTCACAGCCACCAGAAAATGCCTCTCTTCCCAACCAGCTTCAGGTCCAGCTTGAAACAGAGGTTTTTAGGTGCTGGTACCAGCCTGCCCTGAAAGACCTGCACCATCCTCTGCTGAAGGTAGGGAGAGAGAATGAAGTTTGGGAATGGGAGTGGGGAGCTGTCCCGATTCCAACACTGTGCTTTTCTCCAGCCAAGAAGAGCTCAAACTACAAACTGGTTCCTCTCAGACATGCTGGATTTCTCCCCCAGTTTGCAGAGCCTGCCCAGACCCCACCTCAGCCTGTTCCTGTGGCACATGGAGGGATGTCAGGGGCTGGGGGTAGATGCTGTTTGGGAGCTGGGGTGGCTGAGACAACCTGAAACACAGAATTTACTCCACCAGCATGATGCTGGCAGCTGCTTCCCAAGGGGTATCCCATGCAGCCCACCACTGTGCAGATGGAGTCTGTCTCCAGCAGGGATCCAGGGAGAAACATGGAATTTCAGGAGTAAAGCCCTGTGGGTGACTTCCCCTCATCAGAGACAGCAAAGCAGCCCTGATGGACTCAGGTGCTGCAGCTGACCCAGGGCCAGGTGCCCCCATACCAAACCATCCTCTCTCCCCCACACACCCGGGGCTGGTTTGCTTTGCCCTGCCCCTGAAATCCCCATTTCACACCAATCCTTGGCAGAGCAGCAGGACTGGACACAGATCAGCTCACAATTGTTCCTTCTAAAATCTAAGATAAAAGCAACATCAAGGGAGTGTGTCGTCCTGATTTTTCTAAAGTTCTTCTAAAGCCTTCTGATTTTTACATTTTTGCAATGGAGTTTCTCACGTACTTTTCATTTAAATAATGATTGTTTTACATTCCTTTCTGGAGGAGGAAAGAATTGATGGACTGTTGGGTTGACCAGTGTGGTTGGAGAGGACGATTTTCATCCTCCAATCCACGGTCACTGTTGGAATTTTATAAACGTTGAGGTCTGTAAAGAAATTTGCTTTTTTTTTTTTTGCCTTGAACATCTCAGCATGTGAGTGTCATTCATTTGTGTCGGATTGGGACAGTTGTGTGTTTGTATTTATGGCTGTCCTCTTCCAAGAAAGACAAAGCCAATCACTTTTGTGTATGCGGGACTTCTTTTAATTAATAGGAATTTTTTTTTTTTTCCCCCTTCCTGAGGCAGTGCCTGAACTCCACTGCTGGAAATGCTGCAGAACCAGCTGAGACCAAGCATCTCAAAGCTGTTATTAGGTGCTCCTTGCTTTGGGGGCTCTGCTCTCAGGACACTTTACCTCAGCCCTGGACTCTGAGGCCACCTCTTTTGGACTGTAAGAGGTGGCCAAAGGAAATAACATGTGGTGATTGTTTAAAAATCATCAGACCAGACATGATCACTTCAAGGCAACATCAGAGAGTGGGGTCTTCTACTGGCTTCATCCAGGGCCTTGGCTAACCAGCTAATTCCATAGTGATATTTATGGCTTGGATATAAAAAAGAAAATGGTCTGAAATCCTGTGGCTGTTTGGTGCCCATGTCTTTAATGTCTAACTGCTTATTCATTCTAAAAAGTGGGATTTAATAAGAGAGTTATTGTATGTTATTTAAATACCAATTGATTATTAAAAACATCTTTATTTATAACTGCAAATTATAAAGCACTTGAGGAAGTGCAGCCAATCAAATCAGTGGACTGCCTGATGAATATCCTTTTCTAACCCCATCATTTTATATATAGAAAAGAGGTTGACTTATGCAGCAGGAATAAAACTAACTTAACTGCCTTTATGGGTCATTTCTTTCTTTGATGAATACTTGTAACTCCCTGTAACTGTAATAGGACCTTTGCTTTCCAACTGAGCAGAAAATAAACAGTCCTCACTGTAGGGGCTCCACTGCCTTTTGGGGGGCTCTGAGCAGATGAAATTTTCTCTGCTTTAATTCTGCATGCCAAAAATACTCCTGAATAAGATCCCCTTTCCCTGTCTCCTGGCAAATGCTGCCCAGAGGGTCCTGCCAGTGCCTGAAAAGAAAAAAAAAACAAACCTGTATTCCACTCCTTGGTAGTCCCACCAGAAAGCTGGGCTGGTAATGGATAGATCTTCTCAAGACTTTTTTCACAGCTGTCTTTTAAGATTTTTTTTCTCTGACATTCTGGTCTTTGGTGGCTTTTTCACCTGAGAGAATAAAGACACGTTGCAAGCTAGAAGAAATGAGAAGTGCTCATCCCATCCCTCCCTTCCCTGTGGTTTGGTTTCCTGATTTGTTTTACCTTTTATTTTTTTTTTTTTCTTTCTCCTGGTTAAGATATAAGATTAATGAAGGGTTGGAGGGGAAAATAAAAAAAAAAAAAAACAACCTAAAAAGGTAGGTCTTTCCTGCCTCCTTTTCTAAATGCAAAGTGCAGCTGCTGTTGCAGAGACAGGTTCTGCAGCTCCAGCAAGCACTCACAGCACAGCAGGCCTGACTCGCAGCCAAGAAAGAGAAAATCTGATATGGTATTTATGTCTCTGTTTAGGGAAATTAACCCAAAACAAAGTGGTAGCTCGGAGAAAGGAGACAATGAAACGGGAGAGAGGAAACTTGTTCTTTAAGAAAATAAAATAAAAGAGAAAAGAGAAAGGAAGCTGGTTTAAGTGGGCTCCGCAATGAATAACAAACCCTTTGAAATCCTGCATCCTGGTGGCTTTTCAAATTAACTTTGCAAGGAAAAGGGCTTGTTTTCCCTTTGTGAGCCTCGTTAACATCTGCAGGCTACACACCGAGGTGTCCTCTCACCAGCAGGTACCAATCAGCACAACCCCCCTAAAATCAGGGTAACTACACCCACCCACACAAGAGCCAGGCCCAGGAAGAGCAGACACATCCCTGGGGGGAGTTAAAGCCAAGGCAAGCACCAGAGCCTCCTGCATCAATGTGCTTTTCTTCCCACAGGTCTCACTTCTTACCCTCTTCATTCTTTTATCTTATTGATGCAATTTCCCCCAAATGCTTTTTAATTCACCATTATAAATTATTTACAATTAACAGATCTATTGACTCGATCATTGTTCTATTGTATCTTTTTCCCTTTTAGTGTAGGGAAAAAAAAAAAAATCCATTCCTAAACAAGACAAGATCTTTAAAAAGATCTTCATTATATTTCAATAGCAATCTTGCTTTTGTTGGAAGAAAATACATCTGCTTATTAATTAAGAGGAATTTGCTTAAGTTAGTTCCACTGAGCAAACACTTTGTTTTGCCACATGAGGCCAAATACTTTGAATTTTCCTGTGCTGTGGAGGGAAGCTGAACTGAATGCTCTGTAACTCGCAGCAAACCAAGAGTGGGCCAAGTCTTGCAGATTTTATGGACATCTCTGTAACCTTCCAAGTATTTCTGAGATACCCATTCCCACCAGCAACTGAGCTCCAGATGAATCAGTTATTATGAACACTTGGCCTGTTACACCTCCTTTTCTCTGCCCACAGTCAGTGAAAAAAAAAAAATCTGTTATCGTCTTGCACTTTGCTCAAAATTTCATGCTAACAAATTCCAGTCTGGCCAAACCCCCGTTTTTTTTTTCCAAGTTGTTGGCATTTATATAGCATAATGTGGAATTGGTGATATAGATCATTAATGTCATTTCCCATCTGTGCCACAGCACAGGGAAGGCTGGGATGAGCCCTCTGCAGAGGTCTCACTGCACATCTAACTTTTTTGGAGTGAGATGAGCGAGAGAATATCACCCCAAAAGCAGTCCAAGTATCTTCTCAGGATTTTCCCCTGCAATGGAGGGAAAGAGTTCCTGCCCAAATCCACCATCATTTGATCGGTTTTACCCTCGTTTTGCTGAAAGAGGTTGGTGTCAGAATGAGCTGGAGGAGAGGCTGCTCACCCTGCTCTGTTAGGTTTAAGAGATCCCCAGGAGAAAAAAAAAAAAAAAAAAAAAAAAAAAAATGAGAGCACATTGTGCCTGGAAACAGATCCCTTGCTCCAGCAGAGCTGTTGCTCTTGAAAAACAAGGTCCCAGCTAGAACAGGAATTGGTCCTTGACCCAACCCATCCAGCCAGGCTGGCCTTCAGCAGTGCAGGAGGAGAGCAGGATTTAGGGCTGGGGCTGGATTTTCTAGCCCTGCTTTGACTGCAGGCTCTGGAGGGATTTCTATTGCCCCTCCGAGTCTCAGCACCCCCTGTGTGGGGGGCTCTGCACAGGCAGGCTCTGGGCTCTGCTCAGCCAGCTGATGCTCTGGCTGCTTTATGGGCCAGGCAAAGGCACCTGAGTGCTGGGGCAGGCTCTCAGATGTGTGTTTTTGGACAGCTAGCCCACACTTAAATGCCATTTACACTTATTAACAGCAGCACGGTGACATCTGGTACAGTAACTCCAGAGGATTTCGTGAGGCAAAGAGTGAAATAACTTCACCAAAAGGCAAATGCTGGAGTGTTCCCTTTTGTGTATTGAACATTCCTGTAGGCTCTCTGCTTGCTCTTTTCAGACAATGCTTGCTTGGCTGGCTGGATTATTGTATATCACCTCTCTCACCTGCTGTATTAATTTCCATTGACTGTGAAAAGAACTTGTCAAATAAGGAGGGAAAAGGAGGGGGGAGTCTTTTAATCCATAAGGCACGGTTCTTAAAAGCACCTTGTTGTGTAGTAGCTGCACACAAGTGAAGAATTTGTCAAGAATACAGGGCTGCTGCTAATTGTCTGAATAAATTACAGCTTGGGAGCCTGGAAGCCACAAATCATGTCATTGTAGCACTAAGCCATTCCTTTATGGAATTGGTCTTTTACAACCTGGAAAAAAAAAAAAAAAACAACCAAAAAACTTTTTAGAAAACTGTCCTGCAGTAGAAATTAGAAAGAGAGAGAAAAACTCTGTGTGTGTGTGTGTGTGTGTGTGTGCCCATGGGGGTGTGAGCAGGGCAGCTCTGCAGTTCCCAGCAGCCTTCTCTGACAGCAGGGCTCCCAGTCTGCTCACCTTTTACACCAAGCCATCTGAAGCTGCCAGACCACAGGTGAAGCCTTTTGGAGTGCTGCAGACATAAGCAGGACTAAGAGAGTTTTCCTGTCCATGGAGGGGTGGCTGGTGGTCACTTCTGGAGGATGGATGTCAGCTCATTCCTCCTTGGATCATTAGGGCAATCCAGCCTCAAAAAGAAAATATTTAAATATGTGTAGCAAAGCTCATGCTACAGATTCATATGACATTCACTTTGTTGCAGAGGACTTGCAAAAAACCCTATTGATTATTTTACCCATTAAGATTTAATTTTGTTTTCACAAGTGTGGAGCAACAGTTTCACGTTGCCCTTGTAGTGCAGACACTTGGCCATTCTGGTATTTCCTTCCAGCTTTAGCTACAGTATCATAAAAAAGGAATAAAGGATTTCATTTTTTATTTTTATTTTTTTTCATTTTCTTCTGAAGAATCTGGTTTCAGACTGTGGGCTGAGTGGTGCTCTCACTGGTGTCATTTGAAAGACTCCTACTGGGTTGAGCAGTCTTTGGATGCAGGCAGGTCCATGTGCACTAATCCAGTGTGGCACCACCTTTAAAGGGGAGTTTAGCTCTGTGTAAAGAATGGCTCCTCAAGATAATTCCCAGTTCATGCTCTGAACTAGACAGCAAAGTGGAAAGTGCTCCCTGGAATTTCCTTAAGGCATCCTGAAGCTGCTCAGGCTCTTTCCCAGTTTATTAGCAGTGTTTGGCAAAGTACCTCAGGCTTCTTTGCAGACCACAGTAATTGGTTAGCAGACACTGCAGGACAAGCTGCCTGATAAAATTCAAAGTCTGCAACGAGGCAGACAGGCATGATAACACAGCAATAAATCACAGCCGTTGGGGCATATTCCTGGGATGGCTGGCACAGGGCTCTCAATCAGAAGTCAGGGAGGCTCCATGTCATACTCCTCTCTGTGGTCAAATCTCCCCCTGGATCCTCTCCAGGTGTCAGGTCAGAGGCAGCACTGAGGAGCTAACTACAGCTGAAATGCCAGACAGGAGGTGTGCTCTGACTTGTTCTACAGAGGATGCACTGAAAAAAAAAAAAATAGTTATTATTACATACTTCAGGAAGTTTAGTTCCTAGACCAACTATCCATTAGTGCACTACATGAATAATTAATTGCAATCCTGGTACTTGCCTGGGATCATTCTCTGCACAACCCAACAGTGACATGGGATAAAAACATAGTGCTGATTCAGTAAGCTGAGGAAATGCTCAGCAGAGCTGATGAAAAAGTCTCAATGTCATCAGTGGTCCCAAATCCTTGGGACAAGCAGCTTGGGGACAGGGGTTTTGCCCCAACAGCTGCTCTTCCCACACATATCCCCACCCTTCCCTCTTTCAGTAACCTCCATGGGTAGGCTAATCCATGTGCCAAAGGTAATTAATGAGAAGAAAGCCTTTCTTCTTCCAAAACCACAGCAAACCTTTAGCTTTAATGCAGAGCTGCTTGCTTAGTAATGCTGTTCATCAGGACATGCTTTTCCATGCCAAAACTCCCTCTGCAACAGTAATCCTGTCCCCAAATCTGCCAAATCATAGAGGATCTCTCCATCACTGCTTGTTTATAGTTTCCTCCACCTTCCTTAGAAAAACTGGGTAGGCAGAATGTTGGCATACATGATCTGGAATGAAGAGCAAATGTGACAGTTCAGGCAGAGAGAGGCAAATGCCTGCATCCAAAAGGACCAGCCTCATATGCAGAGGTCACAAATTCTACTCCCATTCTTGGGTTCTGTAGTTTGACTTTCAAAGCGTGGAAAATTCTCTGTTTGAGAGCAATCTTCAGGCACTGACAGACACTTCTGGATGTGCCGTGCAGAGCAGTCCCTGGAGAAGCCAGGAGCCAACAGGCTCATTCACTTTTATTGCTGAAATTACAGGATGAGTTGAGCCTAGCCTCTGATGATGCCAATATTGTTTAATGCTCTGTGTTATGGATTTACCTGAAGTGAGTGATAGCCTGCTCAATTTCTTGTGTGTTTTCTTTGATGTTCAATGTTTTCTTGGTGTTAATCATCACAGGCCTTACACAAGGTATGGTTTTACAAGAAAGGAGCTCAGGGGGGGATGTCTGCACCAAGGATTTGCACCCACCTGTGAGGCAGGCAGCAGAGTTTCAGGCTATCTGGAGCCCTGGATGTAAGCAGGGTGTTGAAGCAAGTCCAGAGGAGGCCATGAACATGACCCATGGGCTGGAGCACCTGTCCTATAAGGAAAGGCTGAGAGAGTTGGGGAGATTCAGCCTGGAGAAGAGAAGGCTCTGGGGAGACTTTATAGCACCTTCCAGCACCTAAAGGTGCTCCAAGAGAAGGGGGAAAGGACTTTGGATGAGGGCAAGTAGAGATAGAACAAGCTTTCAACTGGAAGTGAGTAGGGTTAGATCAGATATTGGGAAGAAATCCTTCCCTGGGAAGGTGGGCAGGGCTGGCACAGGGTGCCCAGAGCAGCTGTGGCTGCCCCTGCATCCCTGGAAGTGCCCAAGGCCAGGCTGGATGTGGCTTGGAGCAGCCTGGGACAGTGGGAGGTGTCCCTGCCCATGGCAAGTAGCTGCTGACAGGTGATCTTTAAGGTCCCTCCAACCCAGACCATGTCGTGTTTCTGTGATTCTATGAGCTGCCCATACACCCCTCAATGAATCCAGGTCTCTCCACTCTTGTGCACCAGGCTGAGCTGCTCTGACACCACCCACACAACACTCCTGCACCTTTGGGCACCTTTATCCCAGCTGTGGAATTTTTGCTGTGGGGTGTAATGGTATCTTTATCTCTGGTCTCAGTTTGGTGCAGTGCAAACTGATTCATTTGGCAGTTTTTCCCACTGTCAGTGGGGGTTTGTATGGTACATTACCAGTGCTCCTCGCCCTGATGATGCATAGCACTAATCCATCATCAGAGCAAGAGCGTGCTCTGATGATGGATTAAAATAATTTATCATGGGAACAAGGGGCTATAATGTAACACCGTCAAGAGATGGCACCACGCGGGGACAAACAGATCAACGAGGAAATTCAGCAATGCTCATCCCATCAAGTGGATCTGCTGCCAAGAGACTCTCCTACAGGAAAAGTTTGGCAACCTGCAAAAATGCCATTATTCTCCTTGCTGAAACAACTTCTTGCAGTAATGGCAGTGATTTAAGGATTTTCCTTTTTTGAACGAGGAAGGCAGCCCTCCCGTTGCTAGCCACCCTTTTTGGGACTGGATATTCCAGGTAAAATTACAGATCCTTTTTGCCCTCTGCAAGTCCTAATTTTTCACCTAATGAAATGCAAATATAACAGCTATTTAAGCCATCAGTCCAAAGTAGGTTTGCTGCAGCACAGTTAAGTGACTGAGAGAGGATTTAAAACTCAGGAGACATGGTTATAGTCTTAGCTTTCTCTTGGAAGCACTACATCTGTAATTCAGCACTTCATTCCTGTCTAGTGCACATACCCTTAACTGCAGCCATATGTTTACGTGGATTCTTCAGAACCCTGTTAAATTAAGGATTAACTGAAACACCTATTTAAATGCCTTCCTGGACATGAGTTTATGGAATTTGGGCTAAAAGCAAACATTGTGCTAAAGGTTTAAGAAAAACTCCAAAGAATCTATTTCACTGCCCATGGACAACCCGTATTTCGAGCCTCTGCTAAGAAATGGGTTGTCAAAGGTCCTCTGTCAGGTGAAATGCAATAGAAAATGGATCTGCTGAAAGAACAGAACCAATAATTCACAGAATCATGGAATAAATCAGGTTGTGGAGGGCCTGGGGATGTCATTCGCTATATTTCTGTCTGGAAACCCGACAGTGTATGGATAAATAAATAAATAAAAAAAATAATAATAAAATACAGAGTGATCTGAAACTTTTCTAGTGATTCCCAGAGTATGTGCATCTAATGAAGGAGGCACTCCATAGAATGAATAAAAGTACCTCTGTGCAACATTGATTTTCCAGCCTGAGTGACAGTGGCTGCCAGTCTTCCTATTACTGTAATTGCTGGCTAAATGAACTATAATTGTATTAAGTGGTAAGTCTGAAATATGTATGTACTGTAAAAAGGAGCTCAAGCATTGCAGGCATAAAGATTTGATTTGCAGTATTTGGAATAATTTCTGGGGGGAGGTTGGTTTTTCAGAACCTGTGACTTAGAGGGGTCTGGGTTTGGGCAGGGGATGTGGAGAAGGATGTCAACAGGCACCATTTCACTCACCAAAAATTGTAATTACTGACATAATATTGAACAAAATCATGGGGGATTACACGCTGCTTTACATTTTTGATGCCTTTTTCTGCTTCTTTCCCTGTTGCCACTCTTTTTCACAATGAAAGAATTACAGTAGTTTCAATATGACTTTTCATCTTGATATGAGAACTAATGATAGTAATATTTTTAAAAGTCAAACTGAACTGTTTTCACTTATCCAAACCAATTGCTGCAGCAGTTGGGTTTGCTAAAATTTGACATTTGAGAATCATTTTTTTTTTTTTTCCTAACTTCAGATAGACAAGTTGTTTCCTTCCTGGGCAATTCAAGATATATTTGGGAATATTTGTGGATGCTGTGCTTCGGAATGTGACTGAAAAGAATATTAGTGAGGCTGAAAACGTAACAGAAAGTGATCAAAATGCTGCCCATGAAAATTCTGTCTAGAAATCCCATAAAATGGTAATAATAGTCTCATGAAAAGTTTTCTGAGTAAAACCCCATAAAATGTCATCTCTCCTCCTGTTAGTCTCACGCAATAGTGGGTAACCACATTCCTTGCCCAGGAGGGTTTGCTGCCAGTTTTTTCCAGCAAGAGTGCAACAATACACATTATTTCCAGAATGGAAAGGAAAAAAATGGACCTTTGTGGAGAAATGCAGCAGAATTCCAGCAGCCATGGAGGGAAGGGCAGCCTGGCCATTGTTCTCAGGGATCTTGGCTGAGCCCTTGACACAGTTGCTGAAAATCTTACAGTAACATTATTGTAAGCAGCAGGGAAAAATAATCTACCCTCAAAATCTTGCTCACAGTTCCTATTTCACCAGCAGCAAACTGATTGCTTGGCAGGAGAAATATCCCCCTCTCTCCCTGTCTGGGGGCACTGGGAGGAGCTGCCTGCTCTGCTCAGGGTGTGAGGGGCTCCCAGTCTGAGCCACCCTCACAGGAGCATCCAGGGCAGGGTTGGACCCAAATCTGAGGCTGTGCAGCCAAAGCATTCTTGAGGCAGGGCAGTTCTGTGCCTGGGAAACAGCCCATTAGGGCCACTGGAGCAGAGATGCCAATTAAAGCAGTCCTCAGGGTGACCTCAACCTCCCAGGCAAATGCCAGCCCAGCACCAGGAATGCCAGGCTAAGGGAGAGGAAAATGGAGCAGCCAACTCCAGGGTGAATTGCACTTGGGCAGCTGAGGGATCTGCAGGAGCTGGAACTATCCCCAGAGTCTGCCTCAACAAAGACACTTTCTCACTGTCTTAAAAACTCTGCTTTACCTGAACCTGGTGGAAAAATTTATTTCACCGTGTTCTGCGGTGCTTGGGGGATGTTAAAATGGCTTTTTCAATCCACCATAAGGATTTTTCAGGATCCAGTCCTAATCCTTCAGTAAAGAGGCTGGATGTGCTTTACTATTTGCACACGAATATTGAGCTTGTTTATCCAAACTTCCTGTCCAGGCAATGCCTGGGCAGCCTGGATGGATGGATGGATGGATGGATGGATGGATGGATGGATATTCAGGAGGAACAAAATTCTCCAAATGAACTATAAGCAAAGATTTTAAGTGATGTCCTTCCCTCCCTCCCTCCCTTCCCCCTGCCTCTCAGTGTTTAATTGAGTCATCTGTAAGCATTTTGGTAGGTCAGGAATGCAATTAAATAGCCTGTCTATCGTAAAATATTTGAGCAGTAATACCTGATAAAATCATCATTATCTTGGAGTAATTGACCACATCAGATAATTAAGGTTCCTGAGGCAAAGCTTCACCCCCAAAGGAAGTTCAGTGATATTAGAGCAGAGTCAAGACTGTGTTAGTGTTTCCATTATAAGCCTTATATTTTAGAGCTGTGTAATTCTATCACTGAAATGGTTGTAGTCTGAGTGTAGTTATGATTTGATTTTTTTTTTAATAGCATAGTAAGAAGAATGCAAAATATGTTGATCTGAGAGACCGAAAAAAAATCCAGCTGAAAAATGAAGTTTGAATAAGACTCCACTTAAAAATAGAACACCCCACCCCATTCCCCACCCCACCCCCTGAGAATGGCAAAATTACATCCTAGCCTGGTGAATATTCAGCCTAAGATGGGTAAAATAATTAGCCCAGCAGCCCTCCAGTGCTGTGAATTCCTTCATAGCTTGAAAGGAAGGTAATTTTGACCTTGATGCCTTCATAGTTCTAAGTATTTTTTTTTTTTTCTCCCAAGCACAATCAGAAGAAGTTGTAAGAAGTAAAACAAAACACAACAGAAGCCTCTGGTCTCAGCTGTAAAAGTAAGACAAGTATTTCTCTCTCCTCAGACATGATGTAAGCAATAGCTTTGTCACAGGATTAGTCACAAATGAGACATCTCTTAAACTTCATTCCACTGCGTGGAATGAGGACTTTTCATTATCTAGTAATTAACCATTTAGGGATTTCTGCAGCTGTACAACACCTTTGGATCAGAGAGGTTCCTGTAAAAAAGCACCACTTGTGTCTCAGACTCTGATTTCAAATTCCAGGAGGTGGAAAGGCTCCAAGTGCTGGGATTTGAAGACTCTTAACCTCCTACATCTGTACTGCTAAGTAAAAGCACCAAGGCATGAACACAGAGCCTGGATTCTTACAAGTCTGGGATGATCCTGCTTGAGCAGGGAGTTTGGACCAAATGACCCTTCCAGCCTTACCCATCCTGCAGCTCTGTCACTCATCTCTTTTTTTTTTTTTTTTTTTCCCCAAACAAAGGGCCAGGATATTCTGCTGCGATTTAAAATAGTTTTTTCTTACTAAGAATTGGGAGTTCAGAGCAGGATGCTCTGTGTGTTGGAGCCTTTACATTTCTGTGCAATCATTGGTGGTGCTGCTATTTTGTGCTTTGCAGTTTCTTTTCTCTGGAGTCACTCTCAG
>VWYO01025372.1:1775-12865 GCA_013400275.1 Rhadina sibilatrix | reverse complement strand
CCAGCTCCCGCGGTCTCTCCTCATGAGAGAGATACTCGAGATCCCTCATCATCTTTTTGACCCCTTTTATTGCCTCAGAGTCTCCTGCTGTGACTTCATGCAGGCAGTGCAGGGCTCCAGTGTGGTCACTTGCTGGAACTGCAGAAGTGCTACCTTGTACATGTTGAGACAGACCGGTGGGTGATCGGTAGTGTTGGTGACACCAACACCTTATAAAGAGGTTTTGAAAACTCAGAATGGATCACAGAATGGTTGAGGTTGGAAGGGACCACAGTGGGTCACCAGGTCCAACATCTCTGCTCAGTAGGATCGTCCCAGAGCACATGGCACGGGATTGCATCCAGACAGTTCTGAAATATCTCCAGTTAGGGAGACTTCACACCCTGTCTGGACAATCTGTTCCAGTGCTTGGTCACTGTACAGGAAAGTTCTTCCTCATGTTCAGGTGGAACTTCCTGTGCATCCATTTCTGCCCCTTGCTTCTTGTCCCATTGCTGGGCACCACTGAGCAGAGCCTGGTCCATCCTCTGACCCCTCCCTGCAGGCACTGACAGACACTGATGAGGGCCCCTCTCAGTTGTCTCTTCCCCAGGCTGAACAGCCCCAGCTCCCTCAGCCTTTCCTCATAAGAGGAAAGCCTCATAAGGGGCTCTGCTGGACCCACCCCAGGATTTCTTACTCCAGGATAACTGCTTATTCAGTATCTCTCCTTTTACCAGGGTACATCTCCACACCAGCTTTCTCTCAGCTGACGCCTGATGAGGTGGTTCGGATGCGCAATGAGCTCTTCACCAAGGAGAAAGAGAGACAGTTGTCTCTTCAGCCACGAATTGAGAAAATTGAAGTGAAATACACTGGGAAGTCTCACCCTGGCAGTGTGTTTGTCATGAACAAGGGTCTGTCTACGCCATACAACTGTGCCATGCGTAAGTGGATGGACTTCTGAACTAGACCCTCATGGTCAATGTAGCCCTGGTTCGTGCCTGAGATGTTTTGGTTTTCTGAAACTTTTCCCAGAGAGGTTTCTGTAAACAAGAGATGTGTTTTTGTAGCTGTAACTTTGTTTACATTCTTTCCCTAGGAGGGACTTCTTCCTGATGTCCCTCTGGTTGGACCAATGTGATTGAAGAAGTTTATCTTTCTTTCACCAGTTGAATTGTTCTCTGTAGAATAATATAAAAGGGAAGAAATTCCCGGAAATAAACAGAGTCATTGTCAGCCTTCTGAAGTCGGAGTCCATGTCGTTGTGGTGTTCAACAGCATCAGGTGAATTAGAAACAGTTAATTTTTGGAGGCTTTTTCCACTGTTCATCCTTCAAAGTCATTTACAAATATGAAACTGGCAGTTCTTAGAAATGCAGCAGTCTGAACTGCTGACCTTGAGAAACATGGTTAATAACTAACTAATACTTCGGGATTTTTTTTCCTTTTTTTTAGATTTAAATGAATGGCATTGCAAGAACTCTGTTCTGGCTGTTGTGGATGGTGAAATCTGGGACATGTACAGACCCCTGACCAAATCATGTGAAATTCAGTTCCTTACCTTCAAAGATGAAGATCCAGAGGAAGTAAACAAGGTACGTTATTATCTTGTTCCATTGTAGGTGACCCTGGTTCTCTGTACCTTGTCTCATTGCAGGTGGCCCTGAGTATGACTATTTGATTCTGTGTGCACCTTTCAGTTTCATGCCTGTCTGCTTTCTTGAACTTTGTTGTCATTAAAGTTCAGACATTTTTAATGTTTTTTTAATGGTGCATCATGTCATTAGCTGGACCAGTTTGTGGGCTAGGTGAATTGCTGGCTTTCCTTTCAATTGTTGTATTATTCTATGATTTCAGATTTAAGTATCTCCGGAGTTAATCTGGCTTTCATTCTAAGTGCAGTTTTGATTTTTTAATCTGATTGTGTTCAGAGAATCATCTCCAAATAGAAGTTTAAATACTAAAGAAAGTAGTCATAGAATCATGGAAAAGCTTAGGTTGGAAGGGACATTTGAAGATCATCCAGTTCTACCCCCTGCCATGAGCAGGGATACCTTCCACTAGGCAATGTTGCTCTTAGCCCTGTCCAGCCTGGCCTTGAACAATTCCAGGGGTGGAATGCTTGGGTTGGCAGCTAGGTTTGTGCATCATCCAGTTAAGTTTTGGGTTGTTTTTTTTTTTTTGTAATAATTAGCTTCTCGGCAATAAATTCATGTTCTGAAATTCTCTTTGCAGGCATATTGGCGTTCCTGTGCCATGATCATGGCATGTGTGCTAAAGCGAGCCTTCAAGGATGAGTACTCAGTCAACCTAGTTAAAGCTCCAGAAGTGCCAGGTGGTAAAACTGTTGTATATTGATTGTCTTTTGTTGCTTCTCAAGTGAGTGTTTAATAACCAAACTTAGAAAAAAATCAGAGGCTCTTTTTCCAATGATTGATGGTCCTTAGCATTGATGTGTATATTGCATGCTGTTGTAGATGCCTTTAATTTATAATAACCACACTGAAAACAATTTTGTTACCAACGTTCAGAAAATTGGTCCATGTGGCCACTGGGTTTCAGACCACTTAGGATTTCATAGCTGAAATTAGTAACTAATCCTCTGTATTGTGGAGTGATATGAGCAAGGTTTCTAGATGTGATGTGACATGTTGCTGTGGGATTTGCTCTAATAACTGCATAAGCTTATCCAGCACTTGAGTTACTAAAAATGACAATGTCTACACCAAATTGGAAGATTATTGAGGTACAAACAAGCTTATTAACAACTTCTGCTCATCCGTGATCCAAGATTTAGAAAAGTGAGAAAATGCACAAGAGGTTGTTTCAATAACAAAAACTGCATAATTAAATGCAATTATGCATTTAATATATGAGAAGGTTGGTTACTGGTCATGTGGAGTGCTGTAACTGATTCCTTTTTCTAGCAGTTTTAACATTTGTAGTGATTGATAAATACAGGTCAATATTTCAGTTCTATCAGAATTTGGAATGATCTTGGCTATACTCAGCTATATCATTATACTGCATGTGCAGAAATAGTGTGATCTTACTGGGTTCATAGATTTGATTTCTAAATAGCTGTTACTCAATATACACAAAAGAGTGTTCTAACAACTGTCAGAGAAATTTGTGTTGCCTTTACCAGAAATTTGTGCCATGTTTGTGTCATGGATAAACAGCTCTAATATTGTGTGATTTCTCTATGCAAGAAATTGCTCTTTATCATTTAATAGCTTACATTTATTTTGTGAGGAATACAATGGAAAAACGGTGAAGTATTTTTAAAGTTTTTTTCTGCAGTGTTAGATGCAGTTTTGTGAAGCAGTGTATTTTTCCCCCTCTTTATTGGGATTCTATTATACTGACATTGCATTAAAACTCCTTTCAAATTACTTTCTCGTTCAGTGAAATTAAAACAACACAAGTTCAATCTGCCATTTTATAGTATAATCAGAGCTTTTGTTTTATGATGAATTCCTAGAGATAATTTTGTTGTAAGAATAGAGTATGATTGTGAAATACATCCTTTGTTACAAACATGAATATTTTTATCTTTGGATTGGAATTGCAGTGATCTCTGGAGCTTTCTGTTATGATGTAGTTTTGGACAATAAACTGAATGACTGGAAACCAACAAACGTAAGCACTTTTCAAACATAAACCCAAAAAATCCTATAGCTTGTGTCCTTGTCCAGTTTTCTTTTTTAATAGAGGAGACAGAGCTTTTTTCGTCTTTTTGTTAGTGCACATTTGGAGTAGTTTTTGGGAGCTGATGTCTGCATTTACCACACACTGGTGCTATGGCAAAATGCTCTCAGATTTCCTTTCAGACAAAAATAAACCTTGTGCTGTCTTCCACATGCTTTCAGGCTTTAGATTTGTGGAGTTAGAGAGCATTCTAGTCTGAAGTACAAGTTCAGAAACAGTTGATGGGGCCATTGGGGCCTCAGTGCCATTTTTGTTACTGTACAGACCTTTTCCTCCTCAGCTGCTGTTGCCTGGTAATGTAGATGCAGCCACAGTCTTTCTGTGAGTAGAGTCTCTGAAAATAAAAGTGTGTATGAGGCATATTTTCTGGTGGCTTACAGCAGAATCAGTTTGTTGTTGAATAAAATCTGTGAGCACATTCAGCTGCAGTTCTCCTTAATAGCTTGCTTATTTTTCATGCTCTGCAGTAAATATAATAATCTGAATACTCTAAATCTCAGAACTGTTTGTGATCACAGATGTTTTACCCATCTGGTGCCCAAAATCCAGCAGAGGTGTGTATGGCTACAAAGCAATATTGGTAGAACGCAGAATTTTACTTCAATATGATCTTGTAGCTTAGTAATTCAGTTAGAAATATTTTCTGCATGACATTTTAAATGTAATTTCATAACAATATACATACATAACAATAACCTCATAACATTATCTTATTTATGAGTAAATCTGAATTACGCAGAACCTCAGATTCTGGTCCAAGGTGACCAATTTTTATTTATTAAATATTCAGTACCTTTTTTTCACTTTGATCTATCACAGTAGATCTTATCTTTAAGTGAAGATACCACTCTGGGAAACAGCATATGTAGATGAGTATATAACAGTAGCAAGACTGTTTATGTAGTATCATGCAGGGAAAACCCGGGCAGTTAAATTAATAAATATTGTTTCTGGTGGAAAAATGCCTGTTGGTTTGACTGGGCATTGAATCTGCCCATTAAAGCAGTGATGATCTGTAGAGCTCCTATGATAACAGTAAGACACTCCAATAGTAAAATTGCTGTATTTAGGGTTTGTAGTAGATGATCTTTGTTGTTTTGGCTAATATTTAGTGTTTGCTGTGCTTTATTTGTTCACTATGTGTTCTGTGAAAAGGTGGTTACAGTTTTTGTGTCCTTTCTTTAGGACAACTTCCGTTCTCTTACAAGGGATGCCAAAAAGCTCATCCATCAAGACCTGCCCTTTGAAACACTGTGTGTTGAAGCAAAAGTAGCACGTGAAATGTTTCACCATAATACGTGAGTGTCTGAATTTGCCTTTCTTTCAGAGGCAATTAGAAATCAAGTCAAATCTCTGCTTGGTTTTATAAATCTAAAATAAGATGTGGCAGGTGAGGTAAGAAGGTACTTCTCCCACTGCTCTGAATGAGCCTGCCTCCATTCTCTTTCTACCAACTTAATTAGTTCTTATTGTTCTCTCCAGAGGCTAACACCAGGTTACTGGTGTTACCTCCTTTACTGGATGTAGTTTTGTGACAAACTGAAAGAATGAGACTTCTTTTGTTCACTGGCTGGCTTCAAGATTCCACTACTATTAAATTGAAACTCTGGTGGGTAGCCTTGACATGGTAGCCTTTGCTGAAAGGCTTCCATATTTAAAGAAATGTACATTTTTCATGTCCTGGTATCTTCAAATGAAGATTTGGTGAAATGCAGTTTTTGAACTCTGCAGGGGGATAATGGGTACCAAAAATGCCCACTTTGGTCTGTGGTATAAAAACAGATTTGTTCAAAACCTCCTGTCTTCTTTGCTGAAAAAAATACCTCAGCCACGTTTCTGGTCCACAGCATTTTGGCAAGATGGAGAGATGTAGGGGGAAGATGTAAATAATTTATCATTTTGTGAACCAAAGTTAATCTATGATGAAGTTGCAAAACAGCAAATTTTTTTTAGCTTAATGCTGAAGGTGATTTTAATGTGACATATGGGTCATTATCTCCACTTTGTTGGCTGTGTTGACAACAGGTGGGAGCTGACTTTTGATGGTACCTTTAGGTATTGTGTATAGAAGGCACAGAGAACACTTTGCTGTATTGCAGGTGACCAGCTGTTGAGGGCTACATATTGCATAAAATCAGTTTAGGTGGTCTCATGGTGTCTTTTAGTCTTACAGGTGACCTGAAAAACTCTTTATTTATAGTAGTAGGTCTTTCTGAATAAAACTCTGCTGTGGGAGCATGGCCCTCATATAAAATATGCACAGAATAGACTAGAATAGGTGTTCAAATAGGAGGGGACCTACAACAACCACCTAGTTCAGCTGCCTGACGGATGTGGGGCTGACAAGTTACAGCAAGTTATTAAAGGCATTGCCCAGATGCCTCTTAATCAGTGACAGGCTTGGGGCATCGACCACCACTCCAAGAAGCCTGTTCAGTGTTTGAACACCATCTCCTAAGGAAATGCTTCCTAATGTCCAGCCTGAACTGCCTCCCAGCACAGCATTGAACCATTCCCAAACATCCTCTCTCAGGATCCCATGTTGACTGTGCCTGATGATTACATTATTTTTAAAGTGCCTTTCAGTAGTGCTCAATAAAATCTGGGATTTTTCCATGAACTGAGGTTAACTAACAGGTCTGTTAATGAAGCGTGTCAATATGTGTTGTCATTAGGAATCTAAACCAGTCTCAAAGCTCACATAAGTACAAGCATGATTTTTAGGAATTTTAAATAAATTAAATTAATTTCTGAAGTGTTCTTATAAGAACTAGATGGTTGGATTTTTAAAATATTTTTTTTCTTGTCCAGGTACAAAATGGAGATGATAGAAAGAAAAGCTTCTCAGAATATGGAAGGAATTGTACCACTACATAGGTGAGCAAAACTGAACTCCAATTTTGTAATTATTCAGTGGAATATTTGAGTATATTGCAAATACTCTCTTGCAGGGGAGAAGAGCAAGTTACTTGTGATGGTTTTAAATTTAAAGATGACTTATACTCATTATTGTCTGTGTCTCTCTTAAGTTGCTTGGGGCAATTTGTTTGCCTTTTTTTTTTTAAATAACCATTATTTTGTGATACTTTGTGATACTACATTTCTATATCTTATTACATTAAGGGTGGTAAGTGACAGAGAAGTCTTACTGCTACCAGTGCTTTTACATGAAAACTAAATAAATCTCTAGAGTTGACAGGCTGAATAAAATACAAACAAATACTGATTTGAAAACAAGGGTTAGTTACCATTGTATAATGGATTTTTCTTTCAAAGTTGTCAAGATCTTCCTAACTTGCAAGCTACTGCTTTGTAGTGTTGGAGGTGAGAATAGAGCAGCATCCTGGCGATCCAGCGTAAGATACAGAGTTCTTAGTCTGGAGGTGGGAAGCTTGTGTTGTATCACTGGCAATGATCTTGGGCCATTGTAGGATACTCAGTTTTGTAGATGTCTAAATAGTTCTTGATTTGTTTTTGTGGTCCACATCTGTCTAAAGGAACAGATATCTTTGCAGTGGTGGTTCTTGAAATTTTAGAACTGTGTCATTCTTCCTCCCACTCTGATTGGCTCAATAAAGGGGAAAATGGCCTTACCTATTGTTTTCTGTGAGAGGTTAATTCTCAGTATTTCTTTACTGTACTATGCTGTCTCTCTTAATTGATTTGCAGTTTTCCAAGAACAGGAAAGGGAAATAACTGTGCAGGTTGTAAACACTGTACTGTAGAAAACAGGCAATCTTGGAGACAGATCTTCTGGTGAATGACAGTTATCCCAGTTTTAGAGCCAACATGGCATCGAAGATTTTTCTAAACCTAAGATCCTTTCCTAGACTTGAGGTTTAAATTTCCTAAGTTCTTTTAAGGAAATTCTGTGACTTGTGCTTTTGGTTTAGGAAACTTAAAAGTGCTGAGCTGGAGATTTGTGTGGATTTTCTTTCTGTTGACTGGAATTTGCTAATCAAAAATCAAACCTAGTCTTGTATTTCACTCAAAATGTATTTGGCATGTAATCTGGGGGTCTTTTTGTCCCCCCAGGTTTGGTGACTTTGTAGATGTTAGTGAAGGTCCTCATATTCCAAGGACAAGTTTCTGTTTCCAGTATGAGATAACGGCAGCCCATAATCTTCAGACTGACCGGTCTGAATTGATAAGGAGATTCCAGGGTGTGTCCTTGCCAGTCCATTTGAAGGTAAGTAATCCATTTTGCACAGTTTTTCCTTCTTTAAGTGGGATGATTTTGCCTATATTCCCATCTTTGTTAGGTGTTGTGTTGGTAGCTAAATGGAATTCATAGTTGAGAGCCATAGCAAGGGAGGACCCCTGATGATGACTGTGTTGGATATTTGGGGTTCATTTTCCTGAAACTGTTGTGGATGTGCAGTCTGAATTAGAAAAGTTTGCATGAGAGGGCCCATGATGTTATTTTTCAGTATGGAAAGTGTTGTTTTGGTTATGTTATTTCTCTGTGAATATTTCATTCTGCTTGCCAAAGTTGTGCATGCCATGTTTCTGACACCAAGGCTACTGACAGTGCTTAGAAGAGCAGAACTTTGTATTTATCCTCATGATAAATATACCATTCAAAGAATTTCATGACACCAAAGTAAAAGGTAGCAGCAACAACAAAAAGTCCTAGCTCTAATGAGTCTTAAACAAAGGCTTTGCAGAACTGAAGGTGGAGGCAGGAGTCTTTATTCCCATTCCTGTTGACTTACATGATTTTGGCCTTGTGGACTAGCAACATGTGCTGTTGTCTTAGTTGGAGGAGTTTTCAGGGGTTCCTTAGGTCATCTCTCTGTTCCCTTCCTAAGCATAATTCCCATTTTTTCCAATTAACTCCTCAAGGATTCCACACAGTGGATGAATCATAGAACCATGTAATAGTTTGGGTTAGAAGGGACCTTAAAGTTCATACAGTTCCAATTCCCCTTCCATGGGCAGGGGCACCTTCCACTGGACCAGGCTGCACAGAGCTGCATCCAACCTGGCTATGAACACTTCCAGGGATGGGGCATCTGATGGGTAGACATTTATTCAAGTCCCCCCTATGAACTGGACACAGAAATTGTTAAGTTGTGGCATTTGAACTGGGCATTATGATGGTTTTGCACCATCATTTCTATACATTTGTCAATCTATTCTATGATAAGATTATCTTTTACCTGTGTTAACATCATGTAATGACATTTCCCACAGGCTCACCACTCTGTGTGGAACAAACTGCTGGAAAGATCAAAGAGGCTGGTAAGTCTTACTAGTGGTGAAGTACATGTTACCAAATACAAAGGTATGCTCTGATAAAGGACAATTTGAATGATTAGAGGTAGTTAGTATACTCAAGAACATAACTTTAGGAATGGAAATATTCACAGGGGAATTGAATTCAGAAATCTATCTGCTTATTTATTAGAGGACATGGTAGCACTGTTTCTGAGGTCTGTTATTAAAATTACGCCATTAAAAATCATGTATTATTTGATCAATATGATTTGTCCAATTAAAAATATTTTAAGGTAAATGGAACTATGAAATACTATAACCCACATATGACCAAATAACCACTATCAAGACATGTTTTAACATAGGAAGTCTTTGTAAGTATTAAAGAGTGCCTTCAGATCAATAATTTTACTTACTTGTTTGGCAAGAGACAGAAAAAAAAAGTACTTAGTGTCTTCTGAAACTTGTCAGCCGGGGATATGTTTTGAGGCTTCCCCATGGCATCTTCCCTGAACTTAGTTTGAATATTCTTGTCCTTCAGGTTGTTTCATTTTGGAGAAGATTAAGTCTTTTTAGGTTTTCCTTTCTTGTTATAGTGACAGTATGAGGTGAGGATTTTCAGGATCAAGGAGAGTGAAATAATTTTTAAAAATATAACAAAATCGGTATCTTTCTGCAGGTCACTGAAGAAGAATATTTTGAAGCAGCAGCACAATGTCCTGAGGCAAAAGATGGAACTGAAGAAGGAAAAACTCTGTCCATTTAAGTTGAACCTCTGAATGTACATAATGTATATTTTTACATGACTTGTTTGTGCCTCATACACAAACGTTGTGGGTAATTAATTTGAATTCTGTGACCTAAGTCATAGATAAGTATAGACACAGGTATACATGAGATGTTTCAGTCCATTTTAAGGATTTCCTTGAAGAAAAAAACGATGTGGGGAGGGAAGGTAATATTTTATCTGCAATAATTTGCAAGTTGCCCCTGTCCTTACCTTGACAGCAGTAATTGCATGTGTCCATCCATGTGTATGTGTCCTACTGCAACTGAAAATTGAGACAAAAAGTAGCTTAAAAAGATACCCTTAAAGGTATGTAAAGGTGTAATTGCCATTGCTTTACCAATACAGAGATAGCAGAATTGGAAAGCCAGAAAGTTCTTGGAGTTAATTGATTTCTTTCTGTTGCACAAGTGCCATTAAAGATCATTTTCCAGAATAATATCAAGAACGTACTTCATTACTTGCATCCCCAGTGTAGTAAGACTTCTTATGCATTTTCTTTCTTTGATATTTAAATATGGTGACTTCAGTGAAATTTCACAAGGGGGGTTTTGTTAGATGATGTTTTCTAACATTTTGTATTTTCATCCCTAACTCATTAGAACTATTCTCATTATACCAGAGGAAATTATTACTATTTTTTGAAGTGCAAATATTTTCTCTGAATTTTATCCCAGTTGTTATCTTAACCATTAACTGCATCACATGGTTCCTAATCAGTTGACATCACAGTTTTGTGAGAGCAGGGTAGTAGTTCAGTAAAATACATTTAGGTATAACCCATGTCTTCTCAGGATACTTGGAAAACTGATGGATTTTTTTCCTCTTGATTAATGTTGCAGAGGGCTTTTTACAATGGTATCAGATGCTTATTTTTTTAAATAAGATTGTTGATTCAAAGTTTACCGTGGAAGTACACATATGCATTTACACATTCTATGTATTTTCATTAAATTGAACTTGCCAGAGTGTACTTTGGCTTTGAACCTGTTTTTCTGTTTAAGAAGCAGGCATTGGTTCTTGTCTTAAGAAACAACAAAATTTGCTGTTGTTTTTTGAGGTTTTGTTGTGGTTTTCTTTTAGTTTTGCATGGTTGGTTGGTTTTTGTTTGTTGTTTAATGCACTGCTTGCCACCTTTGATTAACCCAAGACTGGTGAAATCATACCATCTGGTTTGGGATCCAATCCAGGTGGTCTGTTTTGAATCTTAAACTTGTTCTATTACAACCCAGAGAGTCGCC
Source organism: Rhadina sibilatrix (assembly GCA_013400275.1). Taxonomy (NCBI): domain Eukaryota; kingdom Metazoa; phylum Chordata; class Aves; order Passeriformes; family Phylloscopidae; genus Rhadina; species Rhadina sibilatrix. The sequence goes on along the minus strand of VWYO01025372.1, from coordinate 1,924 downwards.
TGATGTTTGCTTGCTGTTTTGTGTATCCAGAATTCCTCCTGGATTCCACCAGCTGCTGAGGAAGGTGAGAGTGCTCCTGTCCCTTAGGAATATACCTTTTTAAACTCTAGCTAGAATTTCAGAGCTTTTTCTGGTATGTTCTTTTTTTT
>VWYO01025369.1:518691-536762 GCA_013400275.1 Rhadina sibilatrix | reverse complement strand
TTTTTTCTTATTTTTTTCTTTTTAATTTTATCTAAAAGGAAAGCAAGCAAAATAAGATGTACTTGGGGTTTTTGCTTTGGAGTGATCCTCTGAAGAGATTAATTTTGCACTGTTTGAGTTAGTAGAATCCCAGACAATGACATCGGTGGGTTTAAGATCAACTTTAAGATCAAAATTGGACATTTTCTTGGTCATATAATGAGGTGTTCTATAAAAATAGCCTTAGTGTGTTGCAATCTTTAAGAAGTATTTAGAAGTCTGATTTGAGCAAGGACAGAGGGCAGGTCATAGGTGTGCTCTGTAATTTTGTTCTTTTCAGGGTATTCTAAAGCTCTGTATTTAAAAGAAGGTAATGGTCAATTCATTTGTGAGATGGAACCATTTTCTTAGCACAAGAAGCCATGAAGCAGTTTACCTTTCACTGCAAACAAGGTGCTATAAGAAATGATTTCTCAGGCAAGAGATCAAACACTGTGTTGCCCTAAGTACGCTACAGATCATAGCTCTGGCAGACCAGATAAACATCCCAGCCTAAAATGAGATTTGTTCCTGTCTTGCAAGTGTTTTATTTACTGCTGGAACAGTTGTTACTGGAAAAAATGTGGCTGAGGCCAGATCATTAATCGAAAAAGACAGCTCTTTTACAATCAAAGTTACAGCACAGTTTATTTAAAAAAAAAAAAAAGAAAAGCAAGGAGTTAATAAAAAGAATAATGATTTTTCTCATATAGTTCAGGAGGAAAACTTNAAAAAAAAAAAAAAAAAGCAGAAAACACTGTTGAATGTTCAAATCAAGTCCATTTCTGGGCAGGCTTATTCTACTTATACCACTTTGGCATTGCCAGAAGCATCAAGACCAAACTCACATCAGCTCTATTGCATAGTTCTTGCCATTCTCCTTAAGTGCCTTCCTTGATAGGTAAAGGGAAGGCAAAGGGCAAAACTTAGGAGCTTTTCCATCATGTAGCCCATCCACAGCATCATTCATGATGCACACACCCGTGCCTGCAGCAACCTGCAGTGAGTCTGGTCTCACTTATATTACATGACAAACTGGGCTGTCACCAGTCAAGGAGCAAACTCCAGAGGAAAGAAGGCTACTTTTCTGTGTGGAAACTACAGATCTGATGAGGCTTATCTCACCAAAGCCATATCGCTGTGAAGATAAATAGCTAAACGGATCAACCTGCCCATAAGTGACTGATTACCAGGAATATAAGGCATGGAAAGATGATATCAAGTCAATTTGGGGGGAAAGAAGGAAAGGAAGAGGGAAATCCTCCCCTAAGCATCCAAGGTCAAGAAGGTCTTTGGCTTAGTGCTTGTCAAATATGTTCATATGCTCAGAGTAGAAAAAAAGAAATATCAGAGTGTCAAGATGTGGAAAAATGAGGGTGAAGAATTTGACATATCCTTGTGACTGTGAGACTTTTTGCCAGAGCACCAGTTTATGACCATGTCAAGAACCACTACAATAGGCTCTGGGAGCATCTCCCCAAACCAGTCAGAAACCTACCCAGACTTGGCCACCTCACAGAGCTATCAAAGAGCCTTTTACTGTATTGTCACCAATGTAAGCCAAGGAGAAAATATGCTTTTCAATAAAATTATTTTGGCATCATCTTATTTGAGACAATTAAAAAAGGGTTTCCAAGGCAGAATTGGACACAACTTTTGAGCATTGACTACATAAAAGGGGACAAGGGAAGATATAGTCTCAAATTTAAGTCTAGCACTATTATCCTCAGTCAGGGTTTCTGCATAGGTTCATTGCATAATCATGTAACAACGCCACTGACATGAGTCTCAAGGTGAAGGAACTTTTCCAGCTTTTCAGGATCCTGATGAGAATGAGGTTGACATGTGAGAACTTCAATATGTGCAAAATTGGTGTCAACTTTCACAAAAAAGATGATTTTTTTGGGAGGAACAGGAGGAGCAATATGCCAAGGAACTTCATTGATTCATCCAGCTTGCTTAAATGTTTGTGCTAGGAGAATGAGAATCTAAAAAGACTTGTCAACACCATAAATTTTAGGAAGGAGCAATTCAGTTGTCAGCATTAGTGGAAAGTTCAAGTGCATTAACCAGTGCATTTCCTAGTTGAACTGTCATGAAAGACACCAAGGATCAAAGACAACCTTAAGTAACATTTTAAGTTATCTGGAGGTAATATGTACGGTTTTAGAATTACCCTTGGCTAAGTCAAACATGCACTTTCACTACCTCAGTAGATGATTAGCATTAAATATAGAACCAGAAAAAAAATGTTAACTTCAGCTTATAGGTTATCATACAGGTTCCTACTGCAAGTATTAAGTTTGCTGACAAACACCTAATTTGCTGCTCTCTAATACTTATTTTTACATTTTTCAAATGTTTGTATTCATGAATTTGCTGAAATATATTTCCTTATCTACTTCATATGTCCCTTTATATTCTCAGTGCCAGATTTTGGCTACTATACCTTTAATGATGTCACAGAAATAACAAGTTTATTGTTACTTACTGCTGGGCTGTGGAACTGGAAAAATAATTTGATTTCAAGAGAATATTTGATTAACTAACATGGATACCAGCATATGCAACATTGATGTTGATTCATATTTTCTTAATGAGAAACTACTAACTGAATCTCCATCTTTCCCAGATGATAACTCTCTTTTCTATATTCCTTTGTGCTGGCTAACAATGTATTTATTTAATGCATATTTTCAGTGAAGACATATTATTGGACTCAGTCTCTCCAAGATGGAATATAAGTCTGCTGTTCTTCTGGTCCATGTTGTTTCATCAGTTCAGGTCAGTAATTAAAAAATCTTCAAACATAGATCTCAGGGCACTGGAAGATAAAAGCTTTGTAAATTCATTGAGATTTGGCTGGGAAGAAATACAAATACAGCTAACACTTGGAAAACTTGCTGGTTAGCTTACATAATTCATGTGCAAAAGTTGAAGGTCCCAAACTTTTCTGAGCATGAGGAGCAGTGGGAGCATGGAAAACCTCTATTATCTCTGAATAAGACTGAGCTACCAAGGTCCTATCAGTCCTTAATAACCTTAGAGAAGACTATGCTGTTACCAATCTGTAACTTTAACTGTTCCAGAAGGCATAGCCTTAAATACTGCTGTGCAAAATTATCTTCTTTGTAAATTTGTTTATCCACCCATGAAAAAAAATTGATCTAAGGATTCATCTCACAGGAAGAAGTGCCACTTACTTGCACTGCTTAAAACATACTTATGTGAATGACCTGTAGATTTACCCACATCTTGAAATTTCTATCTCTGCTAGTTGAAAAGCATTTTGATTAAGCTTTGCTGAGTCCTGAATAATGTCAGTGTACAGAAACGTTCTGCTAAGCCCTTGTCTATTTATTTGTCTGATCCAAAAATTATAAAATTAAGTAGTTAACTCTGCTTGTTTGACTCTCATTAGATTTTATTCTACTTAAATGTAAACAACTGTAGTTAACCATATTTTACACATGTGGTGAGTGTACATATCAGGTTTTACAGTTGTGAAAGTAAGTGAAGTAAATAAGTGAAGTAAAGCAATCACTGATACGTTTTTCTTTTAATAAAATAATATTTTACAGAAAGACAAAGACAAACCCGAGTTTACAAATTGCCAGAGATGCTTTGAGGGTCTTTAGAATCAGAGATTATAAAGATAACAATATGTCCATACATCTCAGTGTGAAGAATCTATTTCAAGTCTGCAAGCTGTTGCAAGAATTGTATTTATTTCTGTTGCCATAAAGACTTTGGGACTGAAATTCATAAATTCTTCATCTAACTTTTTTTGGAATATTTTCCTATAATTAACATAGCTAGCAGCAGGAAAAAAAAACTCCCCCAGTTAATGAATGTTAAGAAATACGAAGTTAAATTCTCAGGATTTACTCAAAGGGTTGAGAACAAATGTGTATTTTAACAGAGTATGAGACAAACTATAACATCAAAGGCTCTGGAGATTAATATGCAATAATTTGTTGATGACCAGAGCCTTACTGTCTGTGACACAGATGGAATTAAAGGCATAGACACATCTGGATTAGTTTAATCATTTCACAGTTATAACAGGGAATAAAGAAGACAACCAAGTAAGTTCATTTTTGTTGTTAATGAACATCTGGGGTTGCTGACCATTCTAACTGTAAATAATATCTGATCCAAAATATTTCACATTCTGCATATTAAAACAATATATCCAAGATCTAAGAGAATAACTGAGGGGCAAAAGCAATAAAAAACAGTGACATTAGGAAGGAATTAACTGTTAAGCAAGAAAGGAGCTTAGCTTCCTGCCCTGTTCAAGATGAATGTAATCAAAGGGCATTTATGATAATGGTGACACTGACAAGCTGGTTAAAAATTGTTCACCCAGGAGATTTGTACTGTTTCTTAGTAGAAATCTGAGGTTTTGATATCATTATTTCTGTGGGATTCCCTATAAATACTAACTTTTATTTCGTTTTTGGGGTTTTTTTGATCTTCAGAGAAAAGCTGAACTTTTCTACTGAAGAAAACATCAATTAGCTGTAATAATATTCCAAACTGTATGAATATTTAGAAAATTAACAAATTTATACTCCTGAATGATTGGGATGATCAGTGATTTGCTGCTAGAATATATTTAAATTAAAAACTATTTAGGACTGGTTTTCTTCATTTTTTTTCTGCCAATAACTCCCTACAAACAGTATCTTGAACAAATTCCATGCATCAGCGTGAAGAGCTCCAACATTCCCTCTCCCTACTAAGTCTTTATTCCCTTCACTTAGGGTCTCTGAAGTTTTGGTATCTTCTTTTTTTTCCCGAAGATATCATCTTGAACATAGACATAAACTTACTGCTGTTAGTTTTGAACTTGTCATGTTTTATCTTCCTTGACAACAATTCAAAGAATATTTAAGATTTTCCAGTTTGTGACATATGCATGCCTTGTTTGTGGCTAAGACATGCTCCATATATATTATGCCACTGTTTGGTAGGATTTCTTCAGTGAAGGAAAATATTGTGACCCAGATATAGTGGTTTTATTTAAAAATATATGTTGAAAGAAGGCTTTTGGCTTGGGGATCTTTAAGGTTTTTTTAGTAATTTCTTGGTTTTCTTTTTGTTGTTGTTTTTTTGTTTTTGTTTTGGTTTTGGGGTGGTTTTTTGTTTGTTTGGTTTTTTGTGGGGTTTTATTTTGTTTGTTTGTTTGTTTTTGTTTGTTTTTTGTTTTTGTTGAGGGGTTTGGCAGTAAAAGACTTGGATGTTTTTACTTCAGGGACAAAAAGAAAAAAAGGAAAATAAGGAAATAGGCACAAGCTGCAGTAAGAGAAATTCTTGTTAGATATTAGGAAAAATTCTCAATGAAGCTGCTCAGACATGGGAACAGATTGCCCAAAGCAACTGTGAAAATTTATATACTTCTGGAAATAACATAACTCAAACTCCATTTGGATAGAACCCTGAGTAAGCTGATCTAACTCTGAAGCTGGTGCTGCTTTGAGTGGGAGAAGTGGGTTTGGACCAGATGACTTACAGAGAGAAGTTCCAAGCTGGATTTCCTTTTGGTTATCATCCTCGTTTTCCTACAGTTGCTTAGGGGACGAAAGCTGCCTGCAGCCAGCACTGTAGAATCTGCCCCTCCCCATCCCTTGGGAGAACGAATGCCTGTCCCTCCCCATCCCTTGGGAGAGCTAATGCCTGTCCCTCCCCACCCTTCAGGAGAAGGTGAGTCCAAGTGCAGTCCCAGCCCAGCGTGGGCACTGCAGGAAGGGAGCCGATGCCGGCCCCGCCGTGCCAGTGCACCACAGCCACCACAGCTGGAAGGGCCTGTGGGAACTGGGCTGGAGCAGCATGGAGCAGGCAATCCAGCTTTTGGGGGGTTTGTCTATCCCTGTTTTGTTGTTGCCTCAGGCTTGGAGAAGGGGAATGCCAGCTGTGGTGGCATCTGCCACTTTCTCCTTTGTTCGGGAGGCTGTGTGGCACCTGCTGTGATAAGGTCCATCATTTTGTCTTTGCCTTGATGGCCAGGTGGAGATGGGCCGTGGGGATGAGCACATTCTTGTGAGTAAATCACCCTCTCTTTTGTACACTTTTTTGTTAATATTGTTGCTATTACTGTTCTTTGCTTATCTTATGACTGATTGTTTTCAGGGTGTGAGTAAAACCAAAGACAAAATCCTTTACTTTTGTCCCTCTCTCACCAGAGGGGATTGGGAAAGAGGAGGGTCTTGTTTGTTTAATTCTCAGCTGGTTTTAAACAAAAGCATTTAAGATTCAGTTCAATTTATCTTTAAGGTCAACCTCTGAGCAGCCTGATCTAGTGAAAGATGTCCCTGTCCATGGCGAAGAGGCTGGAACTAGATGATATTTAAAGCCCCTCCCAACGTGGGCATTTCTATGACTCTATGATCTCTAATGTGTAATTAATCAAACCCATTTACTACAAGTGTCATCACAATAGTATTTTTCAATTTTCTAAAACAATTAAAGTGCTTTCTTATGATTTTTCTTTTCCTCTTTTAGCTCTTGCCTCCTCTATAGAGTGCTGTAATAAAGTTTGACCATGAGCTTAACCGTAGCAAAGCACAGACTAGGTAATTTTTGTTAAATGAATAACTGAATTTACAGACTATGTCAATGGACATGGACTTTTTTTCAGAGGGTAAGTTATAAAGACAATGGGATAAACGCTTTGCTATCATATTATTTCTCTGTTAAACTTTTTAAAAATTGCTGATATATTCTCATACAGATTAAAAAGTAATAAATATAACATGAAATAATTATTGTGAAAAGTATGTCATAAAAACATATGAAATAGAAATGAAAGTTCTTGTACAAGCAATTCCATTATTAATTATTGATGTAATTCAAAAAAGTACATTGAAAATTTGAAGTATCATTTTAGTCAAAATATCTCACTGAAGTTACTGGCAATTAATTCTTTCTTATCAGTACCTAAGGATTAACCAAAAAATCCTATTTTCTTTTTTTAATATTTTTTTGCACAGTGTGAACAATAATAAATTCAATTATTTAGTTAGCCTTTCAAATTTAGAGAGTTTCTACAAAAGGTCACAATAGTCTCTTTTATAACTAAATAAATTCTCCTACCTTCCTGTCCACCATATAGTTATATAAATGAATGTGAAGAAAATCTCTTTAGTCACTGTTATAATTTCCACAACCATGTAACCTACTTCTGGACTCAGTAATTTCACTTTGGGTTTTTTTTGTTTTTTTATGTAGTCTTCCCCCTACACCTGTATAAAGCTTTGATATATTAAGTTATATTTCTTCTTTTTTTCTTAACCTGCTTTTAAAAGGATTTATTTATTCCATTTACTGCTAGAACCATATGTTGATGCAACATGTGTTGTGCAATTACTCTACAAAGATGATCTCAAATCCCTCTCTGTACCCTCGATAACTGCCTGGTATTTAGTGCTCCCTCTCATATTGCATTTCAGTAAACCTAACATATTTGCAGCTGGTTTCCCCATCTGTATCCTTTATGCAGATGAGAAACATCAAAAGATTTTGAGCCATAACACCTGTTGGATTTCCTTCTGTATTTATTTGCAGATTGGAACATTTCTGTTTGACATGTTATCTGCTTTCTGTTTCAAAATAGTTTCCTTTCCATTGCCTCATATGCTCCTGAATAATTCCCTCCCCATCTCTATTTTCTGGATCAGAAAGCACTGCCCACAACAAAGACACAGAAAGAACATGTATAAAAACTTCTCACAGCATGTAGGACAGATTTACAGCCTTCAGAGGAATGTGAAAAAGAAGTCATAATAACAGTACTCACTGTGCCTGTCTCCAATTTTGTTTACATTTGCATTATGCCGAAACCAGAACAATTATCATTAAAATTATCATTACAATTATCATCTATGTTGTGATTATTGTTATTATGACAGCCAATAACAGCCCTATCTTTCCCCATTGTACAGCTCACTAAGTTTATGTAAACCATCAAGTTTGACTTATTTTCTTTTGATAACCAAAAATATTCCATTTCTTGATAGATATAATGATTTTATGTAAATTTGAGTTGCAAAACAGTATGCCCCTGTCTACAGTTTTAGGCAGAAGAACGATGGTGAAATCTTAAAGATCACATTTTTTACCAAAGCTATGCTATTTAACTGTTGGATTACCTTGGGCTTGGCCTCCCTCCTATAGACAATGGATGATGTCACATGATATAATTGCTCCTATTCCATTCAGAATGTGATCACATATTTGCTTTGGCAAAATGAGTGGTTGCCTTTAAATCTTTCACAGTTTGTGAAACAATGCAAAGTAACTCTTTTGGCTGAGGCACCTTTCAGGTGTGAATTATTTCAAGAAATTGTATAAATGCTACTAAATTTTATGTTATACTTTCACTGGTTATATTAGCTCTGAAGAATACAAGAAAGCAAATAAATAAAAAAGGACAGACATCTCCAGAGTACATTATATTGGATATAACATCAAATAATGCCTTCTTAGTAATTTGTTCTCTTAAAAAAATCTTATTGGGTGCACATATGTGCACATAATTCAACAAAATTTGGGCCTAAGTATTCACAAGACAGCAGAGAATTTCACCCACTCTAATCTGCCCCAGCTTTTCTTATCCTTGTTCACATTATATTAGGAATTCATTGCAGATGCAATGAGCTGTTTACTCTGACAAACTCAGTGCCAAAGAGGCTTAATCTAAAAATACATCTGAGTCTATAGTGCCTATTAATAGGGTGCAAGTGTGATATGCAATGTAAAACATTTAGATTCTTCCTAATGCAACACAGATTATAAATTACATTACTGGTACACTTTGGATGTCCATCATGATAAGCAAATATTTTTTTATAAGTCCATGGCTGCTTGACTTCAGCTTGGTTCCATGGGGCATAAGTCAGAACAGTACAGGCCCCAGGAGTTTTATGAGGCATGGTTTTCTAGAAATTTTTATTTTTTATATAATTCTGCTGTTTGTTGACTACATGAAATAAAAATTAGTTTCAGAAAAGCCAATTCCTGTTTTCAAACACTGATCTACAGCCAGAAATAAAACATTAGACTAGGTTGTTTTTTTTTTGTACTCATTTACCACAATTGATTTCTCCTGTATAAAATGGAGTTTAAAACAGATTTTAGAACATACAAAAGATATGAAGACTTAAAAGAATTTTTCATAAAATTTTCCAATTTAATTAAGCAATTACAAAGGCATTTTCCCATTAAATAACACATTTTTGAAAAATATTAAAATACATTCATGCTGTTTTATTTTATGAATGCCACTGATTTATGGAAATTGGATTGGTATTTTTTGCTTATTTCAAATCAGCCTGGTTAAATAACTAGAAAAGATGTAGAACTGAAAGAAAATGCTTTCTATCCAAGCAAAAATAATTTTGACCAACAGTTCAGTTTTACACTGAAACCACTATAGTTATGTTGATCTACATCAGCCAGGGATCTCAGTCTTATAAACAATTTGAGTCTTGCTCTTACTAATGGTATATATGCTCAGTTTCAAAAGGGATACTCACATTTGATGTGGAACATATGTGGAAATATTTGAGATATAAAAATAGAAATTGATGAAATCACTTAAGAATGTGATATAAATGTTCAGATTCTGGAAATATGTTGAGATCCTTTGCACCTAATAAACAGACAATAGACACTCCATGCTGCCACATTGGCTGTGTCATTCCCTTAAACTGGAAAACAAGCAGCTGCTAGTTTTTCTGATGAAGCAGAAAAAGAATATTTCTACTGCTATTGAAAAAGTGTAATAAAGGAAAGAATTGCCACATAAGAAATGATGACATTGCTGGAGAGCTGTGAGATTCTGTGATGAAATAAACTTATGTTCATTTAACCACAAGAATTATGTGCCAGCCTATGTGGAGTAACTGGAAATTTGGATTCATTATGCTGATTTTATTGTTAATGTCATATGTTACTTATAAACTAATGAAAAACTTGAACATAAACTTAAGTTAACTTTAATTAGCTTTTTTTTTCCCCCTGAAAAAAGAATATTCCTCGGGCACAGTCTTCTAACACGTTGGCCTGGCCTTTTGCTTTATGGCTTTCTAGCTTTTACTGAATTATACTCTTAGTCCTTTCATAAATCCTGTCTTCATTTTGCTTTTGATTTACAGGGTGAAATACTTGAACTTTATTTGATAGATCATCATTTCAAGGTAGTAATCCTTTCTACCACTATTCCACTGTGAACTGGTTTCCTCCAGAGGGGGGTCTTGCTAGCAGTTTGTGGAGAATTCTGTTCTGGATGAGATTGGGAAGATCTCTCTAGAATGACTTCACAGGAATAGCGACAATGGACAAAAGCTGGCTAGTTCCTTTTTCTGTTCAACCACAGGAACAGGACATCAAGTCCTGTTTCACATATTCCACACAATTCACATAGCACTTGAATAATGGAGATTATTTTTTTGAGTGTGGCTATGACTACATTAGAGAGTGAATCAACACAGTGGTTTTACAGAGTGTAGTTAGTGATGGTGGTGCAGTGCCCACTCCAAAAGCCTTTCAAGGATTATGTTCCCAAATCCCTCTTGTTTTGTCTCAATATGATGATTGGAGCACATTATCATCTTTCAGGAATTTCTCTTCTGGATTCATTTGCTCTGCAAGGAATCCAGTTTTCATGCTTTGAGGCCATTCTCTGCTGTCAACCACAGCACTATAATTGAGGCAGCAAGGATATTTCCTTCAAAAATATGTTACTGGTACTGATTAGAATGAGAACACTAGATGCATCTTTCATTTTCTTTTCTACATTAAATTATTGGAGACTTGGTAGCATCAGAATTGGCATGATGCTATGCAGTGTAGAAGAAGTCATATGGGATAATTCTGAAACATATAATTTTGATGCTGAGCCATCAAGGTATTGCTGGTGGTTTGAATTAAAATGAATAATGAGTACAGTTTGGAGTAGAAGAATGTGAGCAGGATTTTTTTTCTTTGTTACTTTCTTAATTTGCTTGTAAAAAATAGAGAGTTCAACTTCGAATTAGTTTTTTTTTATTATTATTATTTCTCTCTTCATACCATCAACGTCTGTTGGTCAGCACGGTAGGAGTAGAAGAATAGATGATGGATAGTACTGTTCCAAAGGACATATGCAACTCCTTAAGAAGTATATTTAGGCCTACACTGTATTATTTAGACACAACCCATATGTAGGGTGTGGTATGGATCTGGACAAGATTGCAGTTTCTTGGCATCTAAAGTACTTGGTTTACATTGGCCCTATACAGTTTCCAGATTTCTTGGAAATTCTCCTGGAGTTCATACTGATCTGGATGAGGAAGAACATATGGAGATATTAATCCATGCCCTCATGACTGAAAACATTGCTAAATGCCTGCTTCCTCAGGGAAGAGTTGGTATATTTTCGTGCTTACTGGAAACCCAGCTCTCATTCTTTCATCATAAACCATATTGCTGGTCCTTTACAAACCTGCTGTGCAAGCACTACTCTTCAATGTTCCTTCTCTCAGGGGACCATTAGGGAATACCTGTGCCCATTCAGCAGTCCAGCAAGGACATCCTTGCTCAGGAGATACCTCCAGTGAGAGCCAGCAAAGTGGATTTTTTTGCAGGGCCTTAAAACATTTTGGGTATTGATTTTCAGAGAATTTTACTGCTCTTGTATCTTCTATTGAGGTAGTTTTTAAAGTGCAGTAAGTAGATTGAGCAAAATATATTTATGCGATCTTAATGGGCTCTATGTTTCACATTGTTTAAGGTTTTTAGCCTGTATTTTCAACATGATAGTGGAAATATTTGTAATACCTGAGCCATAGCGTGTACTCATCCTTTACACGTTGTGTACTCATCCTTTACACATTGTGTACTCATCCTTTACACGTTGTGTACTGCCTGACAACTGGGGAAGAGGGGGTGAAGGCACAGAAAACTCCTGCCAAATTATTTGGGAATTCCCAAATTTAACTTCAATATTTTCTGTCACCAACGAGACCCAAACCCAGAATTTGGAAAAGCCAGATTCTTCCCTCAGTTACACTTATAATTAAGAGTAACTTCATTAAGATTGAAACTGATTACTTGAGTTGACCTTTATGATCAATAGCCAGCATGCCCTGTATAAGTCCAGTATGTTTCTATCTAAATTTTTAGGTCTATATTTTAACTCAGGTCTGCTTGTCATATATTATAAGTGAATATTATCCTCCTGTAGTTTATGACAGCAATGACTTTAAATCCTACTGTATTTCCAGTAAATAATATTCTTGCATTTTCAGGTGCTGCTGATTTACTGGTTCTCTGATTTTGATCTTGTGAAAGCCATACAAAAGTGTGAAACTGACATTGCCTTGGAAATAAAAGGGAAGAGCCATTCCATTCCAGTTGAGAGGAGATGGATTTGTGTGAAGATCTGTCTCTACCTTCAAAAGATAAACACTGAAAATTGCAGCATCCTCGGTGACGAAGGGTCATTGTCAACAATTTGAGCAATGGTTTTTGCTAAATAAATTTAACATAGAACTCAGTGAAACAAGATTATTCATAAAGTACTTACAGTTGGTTTACTTGTGCTCAGAGTTTTCCAGAACAAACAGTGAAATTTGTTATTACAAGACTACAAATGACCCAAATCATCTTTCCTTACGAGAAATGAGAGCTAGCTGCCATGCCTAAGACACATTTATCAGCCAAGAGCATTTTTTTTTTCTTTTTCCAAATAACACAACTTTCCAGTCAGCTATGACTCCACATCAACAAAATCAGTTCTTGTCATTTATGTACCCCCAGTGAAGAGGAGTTTCAGAGAGAAAACCAATCCCATATATCAGCCAGACACCTTTTTCTTTTTATGCATCATCCTTATTGCATGAGTTTGTTCAATTAATTTTAAGTAAATCTACATATCTATATTAATACAGCTTTAAAAAATTCATGGAATTTGAAGGCAGGGGTTACCTACAGATCAAGTCTGAAAAATCTTGACCAATAATTTTGTATATGATCTATAACTACAGCCTGAGCTATCTATTAGAAAGATCAGTTTCTTTCCCAGAAAAAAATTGAATTTCAATTCTATATGGAGAATCTTCAGTCATGGAATATGTACTGTCCATGGGATATTGTCTTTCTTGCTCAAAATTACTATCTTTATTTTTAGTTCAGAATTTCCTTTTTTAATAAAAAGGAAATACAAACATAATTTTCTGGAAAACAAACAACAAACAGAACACTAACCAATACAAAAACCTCTATTTCATTGCTTAATAGAAATTTGAATGCCTTATTTCCCTTCTTCTGTGACGAAATGAAAACGTATTATACTGTCACATGCCAGAACAGAATTAAATACAAGAGACTCATGTTTTCACCTCTACTCAAGCTTGAGCTCACAGTTACTGTGCAAATTGGACCTATGACCTTTCCTTATTTCCTTGAACACACTCCTCTTGGATATCTGGCTGTTAGGTATTACTTGGCTTAATACAGATTCACACAATACTTTGCTAAATCTGGGTCATGGTACCAAGGATCATTTTCTGAACAGATCCTCAACTTCAAACCCTTCAGTCTGCTCCTTTTGGCCAGATAGCTTATTTCAAGTTAAATACCATGTATTTAGAACAAAACCCTAAATCAAAACTCCCTAAACTGTCTGCACAAATATTTTCAGACTTTAAGATATTTACCTGCCTTCCAAGCTGGTACCCAACACACCACTTGTCTACAGCTCTTCCAGCTTGTGCAGTCCTTTGTACATCAGCCTTTGAAAAAACAATGTTTTCAGCTACATAGAAAAAGAGGCAAGGTCTAACTTGGTGCTTTATCTTCTAGGCATGTGTTTGACAAGTCTTGGCAGTCAGTGTTGTATGTTTCTTCTTGATGCTTTTGTGCATCACATCTGTAAAATACACATTTCTCAAAAATCATTATAAATTAATCTGAAATCACACAGGAATAAAAGGCTTACAAGGCCCCATATAATCCCATCACTGCCCTGGCACACCTCATGTGCTGTGTCCATCAAACTGTGCTTAGTCATACTTGGAATATTCCTCTGGAAGAGCTCCCATCTGTTTAACACCAAGATGCCTGTTCTGGCCTTCATAAAAAGCTGATCTATGTGATCACATTTTATGAAAAGGTTACCTTCCTAGAACTCCTAGACTCATATAACAATCTTCTGATACTTCAGTTGTCTACAGCAGAGATCTTTAGATATTGTAGTCTTAAGATCACTTCCAATATGTAAAGCTTTTTTTTTTTATTATTATTTTTATTTTTTTTTTATTTTCTAAGGGAAATTTCTCTTGAACACAAAGGAGTTCCACTACACCTAGGTTTTGTGCAGTTACCATAGCCTGAAATTCTGATCCTATTCAGTAGCTCAAAAAAGCAACTGATTTTGGAAAATGTGAAGAAAATAGTTCCCATTTAAAAAGAACAAAAACCCACCAAGACTATTTTAATTATGTAAAGAATTAAATAACAGGGTGTACATACAGGTTGTACCGTAACAATCATAGAAACGTAAAGGGATAGAAGACCCAATTTTCAATATATACATATGAAATTAACCTATACTTGTGATAAGACACAACTGTTGTGATAAGAGGCTGGAAGAAGATTAGGATATTTTCTGACAGATTTTCTGTTTTCTAACCAGAAGCAACCAGGTTCTAATCCAGGGAACAGACCAGCCTGAGAATAGCTGCAGAAACAATGTAAGATACTTTTCAGAGTCTGAATGCAATGAACATGGCAATCTTCAATAACTGAAGTTTCTTAACTCTTGGAGGATGAGAAATAAATACTCATAAAAGATGCACCAAGTTTGTCAGACATAAGAAAACTAATGTAAATTGCCATTTTTGCCTGATATTGACATAAATATATGTAAAATGAATCATAGTGGCCTGTTTTATTTAAAAATGGATTATGTAACTAGCCATAAATATTCTTTAGCCAAATTGAACATTACAAATTGGGATTGGGCTGGTTTGTGAGCACTTCATATTTAGACTGCCCTATTCAGACTTGCCAAAATACATGCTTACTTGCTGGAAATGTGTTTTACTTTCTGTCAAAATATGAGCTCTTATAGAGGTAAGAAAGCACTTCCTTTGTGTCAGAAATTTCTTGAAGATTTTTAAAACTCCTGGGCCTTTTTTCCCTTTTGCAAACAATGGAGTAAAACAGGCAGAGCTCCATGGCAACGGGTGGAGGGCGGCAGCTCCATCTGGAGATGTGGAAATGGATGTGATTGCAACAGCAATGCAAAACTGCTGGACTTCACTAATGTCCAAAAGAAAATGCTGCCAATAACTTCTCAAAATTGATGACTCTCCATTACCATTTCTCCTCTATTTATTCACTGCTATCCCTTATCTGAGTGGTCAGACAAGTCAAAGGCCAATAATTCCTGTTCTATGTACTCATAGAATAAAATANAGCAGTGATCTAATGGTCCTAATCTTTTTTATTACTCCATAAATTGATGTAATATTACTTATTTAACAATTTTAAACTTCAAAATGGAACTGCTCTTATTCTGTACTTAAAATGATCAAATAGGAAATTTGGTCCTTAAGGAACAGTGCAACCAAAGAAATAATTAGTGATTTACCTCTTTTTGTATTGCACAATTTTTGAGGAGTAAGAGGCTTTCAAATGGAATGCTGACTGTATCTCTGAAGTGGCTGTTCATTAGCTGACTTTGAAAGTAATTCTTTAGATTTTATAAGGTAAACCATTTGGTGCTGCTCTAGGTTCAATGGTTTTCCTAAGTCAGTGGGGAAATTCCAGCATATGAGAAGTGAGAAAACACAGGTTTGAAATGCTGTCTCAAAAAATTCATCATCATTAATGCGTGAGAAAGATGCACATCTGGAAAGATGCCCCCACAAAAATTATGTGGAAATTGCTTTTATATAGATTTGAGTGATTTCTTCACATAATCTTATTTATGCTATTCCCTTTGGGAGATAGAGAAAAACGATAGTGTTCAATCCATCTAGCAGCATATTCTCCTGTAATAGGATTGCTGCAGTTTCTTTTAATGCTCTTGAGCATTCTCCACTGCCTGACTAGCACATTAAAGGAGCTAGAAATATAATTTAATCCAGATATTGATTAAACTGTTAATCCAGTTCTTAGCTAACAATTTTGGCTCAACAGCAATGTAAAGTTAATTTGAATATATTTACCTGATAATTTAGTTCATCAGCTGAATTAGAGCATATTGTTTTTTTAAAAATGCATAAACTAGTTCAGAACATTGAATTTCATTGTACCATGTTTCACCAATGAATTTCAGTAGTACCATGTTTCACCTTTGTATGCTGTGGATGAGATTGCAATAGGGCCAAGCAAAATCAGCATTAATATGCACATGAAGAATATTCCACCCAATCCTGACAAATATTTTAATGCTATATGACAGCATGTTAATTATTAGGTGGCAGGGATTTATCAGCATGACAGCCATGAGTAGGCCAGAAGGACAAAAAGCAATACATGAGCAAGCAATGAACGATTGAAGCCCAGACAAACAAAAAATCCTGGGTTGCATCCACAGCAGAGGTGTCAGCAGGGTGAGGGAGGTGACTCTGCCCCTCTGCTCTGCTCTGCTCTGGTGAGACCCCACCTGCAGTGCTGCACCCACCTCTGGGGTCTGCAGGAGCAGAAAAACATGGACCTCGTGGACCAGGTCCAGAGGAGGGTCACAAAAATGATCAGTGGTCTGGAGACAGGCTGATTGCTCAGCCTGGAGAGGAGAAGGCCCTGGGGAGATTGTATTGTCGCTTTTCAGTACTTACAGAGGGCTTGCAAGAAAGGTGAGGACAAACTCTTAAGCAGAGTCTGTTGTTTTAGCACAAGGGGTGATGCTTTTAAAATAAAAGAGTAATGATTTAGACTAAATATAAGGATTTTGTTTTTGTTTTTGTTTTTTTTTTTCAATGAGATGGTGAAACACTGCAACAGGTTGCCCAGAGAGGTGATAGGTGTCCCCTGGAAACATTCAGGATCAGTTTGGATGAAGCTCTGAGCAGCCTGGTCCAGTGAAAAATGCCCCCATCCACGGGAGTTGGAACAAGATGATCTTTTAGGTGCATTTGAACCTGAACCATTCCAGGATTCGGTGACAGGACTGAAAAGCATTTCTGCATGCACATACATACAAAATCAATGTGCTACACTGCTTGCTCTGCATATTTATATATTGCAATGCCTATCTACAATGCTTATTTCAAGCCATAATTGCTCAGTGTCCACCTGCAGAGGACCATGGCTCAATGCCAGGTGTCATCTCATGCGGTGTTTACACTTGCATGCTGTTTATCTTGAGAAGTTATTTTTCATCCCCAGCACCTGCATTCACAGATGTCTAGCCAGTAAATAATTTTTGCTCATCCTGCACAGGACTACTGAAAAATATGTTATTGTAAGCAAGTTCCGGAATAAGCATAAAACTTTTCTGAAAGTGGATTTTGCAGGCATTGCTGGGAATTGAGGTAGAAAAAAAATCTACCACTCTGGATTTCATGAGAGGACAAAGAATGTTTCTGAGGCACATACTGTAAATCTGCTTTCTGTTTCCCTGCAGATACCTTTACAGATAAATCAAAACACATGCTAGAGCTACATGATACACTCTTTTTTCACTAAATAAATCTAGTTTAAGTTTACTTATCTTATAAAATATAGGATTAGTATAGGAAATACAGGGGTTTTCACACAGTGAATTGACACCTAAATCACAAAGAATGCATTACACAATGCATTTCTAATTAACTTCTTGGGACAGAAGATTGATCTACATGCCAATGGCACTCTGATGATTTTAATTCACCTTATCTTGTCACTTCCATGTACTCTTTAAAACAGTTTCCAACAACTGAGCTGAAAAATAGATCAAAAGAAATCAATATAATAAAACAATACACTAAATATTTATCTTGTTTAAATGATTCTTTCCTCCAGGAAAGGAGAAAAAAAAAAAGGGGGGGGGGGGGGGGGGGAGAAAAAAAAAAAAAAAA
>VWYO01025369.1:487558-511974 GCA_013400275.1 Rhadina sibilatrix | reverse complement strand
TTTTTTTTTTTTTTTTTTTTTTTTTTTTTTTTTAACAGATGGAGGGTACTGCTTATTTTATTGTGACCAAGATATGTTTAAATTATATAGACAATTCAAACAGGGCAGTAATTCCTACATTAAACGATGATAATTTATGATTTTTTACAAGTATAATAGAAATTCTAGTTAATAAGTACAATATCTCTCATTAAATCTACCACAGGTTATATGAATACACTGAAAATAGACTATGATGCACCTGTCCTAGTTTCTGTCAAGTGCTGCACTGCACTAAGCTACACTCTGGGCAGATATGAAAGAAACCCAAAACAGACAGTTAAAGTTTACAAACATCCAAAATTGGATAGAAAGTTACATTTGATATCATAAGTATTGAAATTCACCTGATTACATGCAGAGATAAAATTCAAGTTTGTTACTCTTTACCACTCCAAAAATTTCCTTAATAAAACAGACAATGATTTCTTGAAATGAAACTTCTGTTGTCACTTTATCAAAAGAAAATACCTGATTAATTCAATTTTCTTTGGCTTCCTGTAAAATTTCTTACAGTTTCTGTTCTCACATAATGGGAAACACATTCCTAACCTTGATGTCCTTTTCCAATCTTTCTATATATTTTATTTCTCTAAGTGAATGAAGAGATAGAAAAATGATATATTTAAAAAAAAAAAAAGCACATGTAAAATTGCACATTGTTGAATAGGTTATTTGGTTTATGGTACTTGAATTACTGTATTAAGTAGATTCCTTTGAGAAAGAGAGAATGTTGTTCTGAGTGCTTGCATTACCTGATTAGTGAAACACTCTTCAATACAATTTATAAATAGTAATACACAGAATTTACATTAATTCAGTAATTAGGTAAGCACAGAAATTGTTACTGACACAGTACTCTTTGGCATTTTTTAATTTTTCCATTGAAACTTCTTCATCAAGTAATTCTTTGATTGTATTTTTTCTCCATAAAACCTTATAATCTTTCAAAATAAAGACAAACATAATGTGAAAAATAAACTGATTTCACTTTATAATTGCTTATAGTCAATAGTTTATTAATAATGTATTTCAGATATTCAAAACCAATTGTAAGGGAAAGAAATCTGGTAAATATATCTGGTAAGATTATCAAGTAAGGTTTAAAGATCTAATCAACTAGAAAGGCAGCAAGGCAAGTAAACTGAGCAAAGTCATTCAAAGATTTAGGTGTGGAAAAGTTTTGTAATTTCTCTAAAGCAAACATGCACAAACATCTGGAGTTATCACCACAAGGAGAGTGAAAAGAGTGGAGAAGAGGGCTCCAGGCATAACTCCATGAATCAAGGAGGATATTAGGAGTGAAGAAGGAATGTTACACATGAGAGATCAGGAAGCACATTGAAGTGATTCATTATAGAGGGAAAAAAAAAAAAACAAAAAACTAACCACAAAACAAAACAGTGACAAATGTTTCTTTAATGGTAAATGAGAGTCAGAAAACAGAGTAGTTCAAAGTCAGGATTGATAAGTTTTGAAATTGTTTTGATAAGATCTACTAATAAACTTTTGGTTTCTGTGTCCAATGAGAATGCTACTGCAATGATGTGAGTGTTATAGCAAGCTGGTTGATAGAACTGAAGATGGAAAAGTGATACTAAATAATTAAAAAAAAAAAAAAAGTAAAAGTTAAAAGTTGCAGCTAATGCCTCAATAAAGAAGGTGAGCACCCACACAGCCACTTAATCTCTTCACCTCCTGTAGTGGATTGACCCTGGATGGATGCCAGGCACCCACCAAAACCTCTCTAACACTCCCCTCCACAAGTGGACAGGGGAGAGAAAATATGATGAAGAGTTCATGGGTTGAGATAAGGACCAGGAGAGATCACTCTCCAAACACTGTCATGGGAAAACAGACTCAGGTTGGGAATATTAAATTAATTTATTACTAACAAAACCAGAGCAGGATAATGAGAAGTAAAATAAACCTTAAACACCCTCCCCCCACCCCTCCCTCCTTTCCAAGATCTACCTCTTCCCCACCAGCAGCACTGGGAGACAGGGAATGGGTGTTCCAGTCAGTTCATCATGAGTTGTTTCTGTTACTGCCTAGGGAGTGGAGTCCCTGCCTTGTTCCAGCATGGGGTCCCTCCCACTGATGATAGTATGTCCCAATACCAAAATTGTGCCTCTTATGCACTGTCTATATATGGGGAATGTATATAGATACACACCNAAAAAAAAAAAAAAAAAAAACACCCCCAAAAAAAAAAAAAAAAAAAAAAAAAAAAAAAAAAAAAAAAAAAAAAAAGGCTGTATTGTTTACTAATGCTTCTATTTTTTGTTTCCAATAAACAAAAATTCCAATTCCAATCAATTTGACAAACACTGGAAAGAACAATTCCAACAGCTCTTGCTCAATATACTCAGCTAAGTCTTGTTTGCAAAAGAAATTTAACTGTTACTTTGCTCCAGATCTTTTTATACTTTTGGCCTACAGAAGTTTTCTTACACCTAAAATGGCCAGGGGTGAATAGGTCAATCCTTCAAACTCAATGGGCACATTGAACATCTAAAGAGAAAAAAGTCTATTAAAAATTCTTGAAGAAATTGGAGCATTGGTGGAGGTGAATTGTTAGACAACAGGGAATTCTGTTACATGTTCTCAAGTTCTGCAAACATTAGAGGACGATCTAATGGCTTCTCTTTTACGAGGAGGTTGCTGAGGTAACCTGCTCAAGATAGATTTGATGTTTACATTTGGTAGACGTCAAGCCATGAGGCCTGTAAAAAGAATTACGATGTTTCAGCCATTTTAGTATCAACACAGTCGGTGTATCTATTACCTTGGCTTCTTTGATGGAAGCTTGAGGGCTTCTGTTACGAACTTCCTCATATTTCAAACACCGGGTGAGCACACAGCAGCCCTGGATTTCCCCCATCTGTGTATTTTCATTTGCAAGAGAAAGAGAACTCTGTTTTCTGGTTCACCTACTGAAGAAACAAGATTTAACTAATGGAAAATTCTGCTAAATGGAAACAAGGGAGTTAGGGTTTTTTTGGGGGAATGTGTAGATTTAATTATCATCTCTCTCAGAAGCCCTGAGCAGAACTATGAGATTATTAGGTTTACCATTTTTTGGGTCATATCGTAACATTTCTAACATGATCTGACAAATGCTTTGAAGTGTATCTACAGGTATCTTGGTTTCAAGAAAGATCTTCGCTGAAGGATTCAAAACTAGTCAATTAAAATTATTGCATTTTTAGTTCAAGATAACTTATGCTAGAAGAAATACCTGTCTCCAACTACAAATTTAGAAAGATAGTGGTACAACTCAATTATTATATTTAACTATTTATTTCATGAGGGAAGATTGAAGAAGAAAGCGCTTGCTTGAAAGAAAATCCCTTGAGTCATTCAGCTGTCTCCTGCTGAAATACTTCACCTACATTTAAAGAGAGAATTTGGAATGATAACACAAAAATTGTGAACTGTATGGAAAATTACGATCTTTTAGACTGTCAATACCCCAGATGTCATAAGATTTCTAGTCAAGTGAGCAGGGAGAATCTGAGGTCCTCAATAGGACCTATCATTAGGCATACAGTAAAGTAGGAGTGTAATTTGGAAGCTCACATTATAATCCATGTTTAAAAAAAAGATGATTTTTGGTCTATTAAAATATATTCTTTTTCTTAGTTGCACATAAGAAAAAATGAGTTTAAAATTTATATTAATATTTAAATCTTCACATTTATTATACATGCTTATTATACATGCTTATTATACATGCAATTCTCTTTCTAAATCCAACCCTTTTTTGGTCAATATTGTAGAAAGCTTATTAAATGGAAGACCTTTTTTTTTTTTTTTTTTTAATCATTTTATTTCAATTTCAAGAAAACACTGCACAAAATTAACTTACTTGATAGAAACAAAACTGTAAACTCACAGGATGCAATGCAGGAGGTCAATAAAACAGGGAAGTTGTTTTGTTCTTGCCATCAATCATCTGGTCAACCTCCATATGACCAAAACACAAATTTTTATTTACCTGCTTTCTCATTCCTACTATATGATGTCTTTAATTACAGCTTTTCATTTCATTGTAAAGCAAGGTATGTAAACTCTTTTTACAGATTGGATATATGATATTATAATGTCCTGTTCAGTGTCCTTGAAAAACAAAATCTTCCCTGGCTAATATTGTTATGCTGCTTTTGTTTGAATCTTTCTGCTCTTTCCCTTTCCCCTTAAGCATCTAACGTATACAGCAAGGAGCAATCAATCTTAGCTACTTGACTGGAGGACCTAAGGCCTTTTCATTCTCTAATTATTGTCTCTGGTCCAGTAAAAATGTTAAAACCATCATTTACTGCATCAAATAAATAGGCTAAAATTTTTGAAACAGAAAATTAACTTGTGATATTACCTTCCATAGTTCTCTTGCTCACTTTGTGAATGAAAATAAAAACTGAGTTTTAAAAGAAGAGTAATAACAGTCATTGATCTTTCTGTTTAGAGTTACTTCATGCTGAATTTGTACTTTGAAATGTATGAAATGTTTTGTGGATTAAACACAAACCAGAAGAAATCAATATTGCAATGCAGTGAGAGTGCAATTTGCATGCTTTTCAGCAACTAGCTCTTTTGACTTCATAAAATAATTACTAAAAAAAAAGTGAAGGCAAAGAAATGAAGCCATGGACTGGTATTATTGTGGAGTGAATTCTGTCACTTTTTGTCGTGCAAAAAAGTGACATTTTTCTTAAATAACCAAATTAAAATTAAACTTTTTTTTTTTTTCCCTACACAGCTGTCCCTCTACATAAGGAAAGACTGATGACTCTTCACTGTTCTCATCAGTCTCTGTTCCAGTTCTTGAGACATGGGTGGGATCACACAATGGAGGGAGAGTTTCTCTCTGTGACTAACGTTTATAATCTGGCCCAGCCACGCTTTGACTAAGCAAATGTAGTCTCTGTGTTTTAATGAGGCCTAGGATGCCCTAGGATCTGTGCTCAGGAAGCAGATGCAGGAACCATGCAAACAGCTCATCCCAAATCATTCTCAGTGAATTGCTCAAAAGGAGCTCAGTGACTCAAGCCCCTCACTCTTTCTGTTCAAATGTTTATGGCTGGCCTTGGATAACTTCCCTCCTCCTTTGATTTATGCTGTTTCTGGTCTTTACTTGCTGGTGTTGCCACAGGTCTCTCTCTTGCCATTTTTCCTTGGCATGCAGCAGTACTTTGAGTGTGGAACAAAAAGACCTTGTCACTTTGATTTTGGGGCTTTCTTGGTTTGAGTGGAACCTCACAGCTCTAGCACAGGAACAGACCCTCTTTCTGGCCACTGCCAAATACATCTGTGAGCATCAGGCAAATAAATTGCAGAGTGGAAAATCACAAAAGAAGTCAGAAAGCATACTATAGCAATGGTAGGAGTATGTTAATGAAAATAAAATGAAACTTATTGGTCTTAATTTAGTCAGCACAGACACATGTAAAATGTGTATTTTATTCTCATTTAAATCTTCAAAGTAAAGCTTAAATAGTATTTGAATAATCCTTCTTCCCATTAGGAGTTCTCTGAATAGATAAAAGCTTTCTGCTCCATGAGACTACTGTAAACTGCATAACACCTCAGTATCCTGCATCTAAGACTAGCTAAACAAACTACATTCCTGTTATACATGTTAATGATGGAAAATAGAAAGTTGCATTTCTCTCAGTCTCTTGTAACAGATGCAGTCACTTAAAGTACGGCTTGTTAAAGGAAATATTTCCTAGTTGTTCTTTTATTTATAGAAGTTTCTCAGACATTACAAATAATAAATAAAAAAAGAAAATAGGCTGAAAATTGATCTACACTTACAGGTTATGAATGCAGCTTTTACAAATT
This sequence comes from Rhadina sibilatrix, assembly GCA_013400275.1. Taxonomy (NCBI): domain Eukaryota; kingdom Metazoa; phylum Chordata; class Aves; order Passeriformes; family Phylloscopidae; genus Rhadina; species Rhadina sibilatrix. Next base: position 506,088 of record VWYO01025369.1, on the reverse strand, counting down.
TTATTTTTCACACACTTTGAACACTGCCATTAAGGTAAACATAGCTGTCAGGGCTGAAAATGCTGCATTTTGAAATTATACCTCTATACATGAAGATAATATAACTGTTTGTCAAGAAGTGATAAAAAAAAATATCACTCATGTAATCTTTCAATGAAAATCTTTTCACACAAAAATTGCTGAAACAAAATTTGATGTGTTTTAAATCAGTCTTTATGTCTTGTCTTGAACTCACGGTCAGAAGTGTGAGTTAATTCAGGTATGGACAAATAAACTGAGTCCTGAGTGGCATGCCTGATTTACAGAGATAAAAGAATTTTGTGGAACTACCTAGTGCTGGTGGTATATATATTGTTTCCTTAACAGGTCAGACTTGGAGTGCCAATCTCATGGTCAGTGATTTTGTGGTCATTGTTAATAATTCAAACATTTTTTTTTCTTTTTTATTTCCTCCAATTTTTTTTCATTCCACATAAATTCTTATGATATTTGGATTGGCTCAGATTATTTCTTCACCTAACCCACACATTTGTTTGCAATTATTCAACTTAATTAGAAGAAAAACAGACTTATAGAGAATTGGTTGTACAACCTGTGCAGTGCCACTTAAACAGATAGTAGTATATCCCTCATCTTCATGATTTGTTTGTGCTTGCAAGGGAAAAGGTTAAATATTTTCCCCTATGAATAGATAACTAGTCTGCAAGCATTTAATAACCCTTCTGGCTAACTGGCTCAGATAACTGAAGTCCATTAAAGCTGCTGCCAACAGCTCCGTGCACAGTCAAGTTTTGCTGATCGGAGAAGATGAATCATTAATAAACTAAGGAATCCAGCAAAAAAAATGAAAGTACAACCAGCTGGTAACTGATTCCTGCCTGATCTACACTGTCTGTTGGGTCTGTGGTCTTGTTTCGCTGGTATAATTGACTTGCAGTGTACGAAATTGCAAGATGAGGAATATCACCAGTATACCTTGGTATCTCTGAACCACATGGTGTGATTAAGGTCTGCATTATATACAGCAAGTTATACTGGATACTCACAGTACTTTATATAAATCAAATGATGTGGTTAACCTTTCAAAAGTCGAGCTTTATGTAACAGCACAGGTGATATATGCTGCTTACTACCTTAATACATAAAAGTATGATGTCTGCAATCTGTAACATATGTCCTCCGAGATCTGGAGTTTCCTGATTTTAGGGTGTATCACATTATATTTCCTCCATATAAACTCCAGCTGCTGCTAAAGAAACCCTTTATAGCATGTCCTGGAGACTTGGCCAGAGTCTGTTTCTGCTTGGAGCTGAAATAAACAAGGTTTCCTTTCTCTGAACAGAATGATCTTTTCTAAGTGGTTTTCTGCCAGATTCTGAGTCTTGGTCCCAATCCAGTGTGATGGAGATCAAGGGAGGAAGTTTTCCTCTCAGTCAGTAGAGGCTCCTGCTGTTTTGTCAACTCACCAAAGAAAGGTAGAGTTGGTACAAAACCAACAAAACCAAAGTCTGTAACAATCATGTCTGTGACAAATGCTGGATTTCCTGCTACTTGCTGTGTCTGTGGCAGCAACGATAGATGTTTGTGCTTAAGAGATGGAACTGAACTGCTATATGCTTGTCTCTTCTGTTTTAATTTTTCTGGTTAGATTCTTATTTTGCTATTTAGGATGAGGATATTACATGTAATTTTCTCCAAAAATACCTAAGAATTAATGCTGTATTCACTTTTGATCATTATAATTTTATAAGTATTACCATTTTTTTAGATTAAATTTGCCACTCTCCTTCTCTCTGTGGTAAAGTTGCCTGTTGGCAAATCCACCAAGAAATGAGTAAGAAGTTACTCTTAGTTAAGGTCTTAAGTCTTGAGTTAAGGTCCCTGCCTGAGCTATGGAAGGAACTGAAGAAGGAAAGGGACATCTAGCCTATTTACAGTGTGTTTTTGTCACTAACACACGGGCCAAGTTCCATTATTCTTACCACAAATGTATTATATGAGAAAATAGAGTAGAAAGTGACAAATGTTCTGGCTTTACTGTGACAGAGCTGTGCTTCCCAAGATAATACCATTTCATCTTCATGCTAATTATTACCTAAGTTATTCCATTCTGTTCCAGTTTCTGGAACTAGATTCTATTTCCATTCAAGATGAAGTCTTAAAAGAAAATAAGATAATGTCCAAGCCATGATCCAAGAACAATAGCCACTGTTCAAAAAATAATTTTAGGCTCAGTAAAAGACATTTGCTTGAATCTGAATATGTAGTTCGAAAAATAATCCTGAATCTGGAATTAAAAATAATCCTGGATAATAAGGAAGGCTATGGCTATTTAAGGAATATATTTTTCACATTTACCCGACTATTGAGTCCAAATAATGTCAGTGATATAAAAATCACTAACAATCAGCATTTTATGATCCCAGTCTGCCCCATTTTCCTTTCCTGTTCTGATATTTTAAAGTTAAAGTTATCTCTTGTTACTTATGAAAATGAGCAAAGGAAAACCTAAGTTAAATATCGAGAGGCATTTTAACATTTAGGAGACCATGTTCCTCCCAGCCTTATGGAGTACTTTTTAGCACAGCAGGCCTATAAAGAATCCAGTATGTAAAAGAAAAGAGACTAATCATTCCTGGGAATATTCCTGTAGCTAAGAATGTGTAATTGGGCAACTGCTGTCCACTCAACACATTATCACTGATGGTTGAAAGGTATCGAGCATTTGGATGTGCTTTGAAGATTATGGTTTCTGTTCCCTGTTCCATATGCACATTTCTGCCTCAGTGCCATAGAGCAGATACTGCTGGATGATACCAAGCCTGAAATCTAGCCCTTTCTTCTTGAAAAATTAAGGAAAACACGTGTTAGACTTTGCACTTAATAAAAACCCCAACTCTCGGAACTTGGTAGTGCAACATCCAGCTTCAGTTCAGAGCTCTTGGTGAAGATGGCAGGACCCTGAGGGGGAAAACTGACTTCCATAAAATGAGATCTCAAATAGTTTCATTTCTGATCTGAGAATGTTCAAGGGCGAGGAAAATCCACATTGTATGAATGTGTAATGCTTTATTGAGGGCTTCAGGAATCTGACACAAGGCACTGGCTCACCTTCATCTTCAAATTAAACCGCACTGACCAGAGCACTTACAATAGCTCTAGTTCCCCAAAAGGGGAAAAAAGAAAAAAAAAAAAAAAGTGTGTTGAATGACAATACAAATAGTCTAAGATATCATTTATGTTCTGGTGGAGTCATCAATATAGAATTTTTTTCTAAAAGACATTGCTTAGTTTATCAGAAAATCTACTGTCTATGTTTATTTCAAGAATTTTGTTCAACCAGACTATGTGCACAGTCAGATTTATATTTCTAGATGAGATCTTTTCAGTAATTTTTTTATGAAGTTCAGGTCTTTCTCCTTGGAAAGACCCAAACTGCCCAAAATGTATTGATTCAATCAGAGCAATTTTACATTATATTTACAGTGCATTTTAGCAAAACTTTGTATTTTGCGCTGCTTCTCTTTCTAAAGTAATTTCATTACAAAAGAAGATCCTTATTTGAGAATAGATCAGAATTTCTTTTGTAAGAATTTCCATTACTTGCTTTTATTTTAACCATCAGGGCATTTTGAAGTGTACCTCAACAGCCAAAAACTACAGCTGAGAATTTGTTAGAACAAATTCTTCTCATGCAAGAGGACAGCAAGCCCACATGATTTCAATCAAATTCCTGTTTCTTTCAAAGCCCAGATAAACAAGCAAACAAACAGAGCAGTCTTTGATTGTTCCTATAGTTATGAAAATTCATAATAGAATATTTTAAAATTATCTAGATGTAAAATAAATGGCTTTAATGTTCTGATAATAAGTCTAGAAATTGTAAATAATGAATGACAGCAGGTATAAGTTGACTTGGAGAGAGGATTAACTTCTGTACAAACAAGGAACACAGTTATTGGGAAAAACCCTCCCATGGGTCAATTTGATGTTCTTGATCTACCTGGCTTCAGACAGGGTTTAAAACCACAAGTATTGTGCATGACCAGCCCCATCAGGAAACAATCTCCTGTTGAAAGAGATGTTTCTGTCCCTATCCAGGGTCATCAGAGCACATCAGAGCATTGAGTTGTGTTGAATCATTTTGATACATCACCACATAACTGTAAAAAACTCTGGCAAGTTCTAAGAACTCCAGTGCTCTGTTAACATTATTAGAGTGGTGTGTCACTAAATTTGACTTACCAATATAGGCTTGGAATAGATTTCAGTGTTTGGAGAGTCTGACATATAACAAGAGAAAGAGACAGAAATGCCATGCTGCCAAGGATGCCAAGAGAAGAAAGAAGAATATAAAGTGAGAGCAGAAAGTAAGGTACAAAGTTAAGTTTATAGTATGGCTGCCTGCCTACTGCATGCTGTTATTTTTATTCTTAAGTATTTTGACAGTACATAAACATTTATATGTACTTTGACTTACTTCAGCAAGGAAAACTGTGAACTAAAGTGTCACAACTGAAGGTCTGGCATTGTGCTTCCTGCCACACGACACACAAAACTGTGGGGAGGGAATTTGTAAGGTCATTTAAACAACCATAAACAACTCTAAGCCATGAAAAAAGGTGAACTTAATGTTCTTGCACTGATAATAACAATTCAAAATATTTTGTTAACTTCCTTTTCTCATTTATAAGGCACACTTGTGATTTACCAGTGCAATAATAGGCCCTAAAGAAGCCAAATGCCTTATATATCTATTCAGTATGGTATCACTTCTTGAATGTGACTGTGGGAAAGGGTTAACTGAGAACCAATCAAAAATTAATTCCTGCAAATTTTCCCTCAGAGCCAATATGGATTCAAATGTAAATTATCCTGACCACAGACAGTCCTGATTTACCAGGGCAATCACAGTGCTTATTTTTTCAGTCTATCCTAGAGATGGAAAGAGTTATTTCATTCCAAGGGAGCTCAGTGGAATTTAACTTCAGGTTAGTAACTAAGCTGAAAGAACTGTAATGAAACAGAGTTCTCAGTCCCTACTTTTAAACATTCCATTTATTTTCACAAACTACTGAATGTATGGAAATGGTGAACTTGGAGAACCACAAATGACTGTTCTATGCTTTTTTTTTTCCCTAGGACTCCTCTATGACACTGATTTCATACACTCAGCAATAGCCTACTGTGGCTTTACACAGGAGTCAAAAGAGTAGAAGAAAAAAATTCCGAGTCTCAAATAAATCTCGAAATTTGAATATTGGAAAGATGTCATATTGGGATACTATTTTCCCCTTTCACAGAAATTCAAAGGGGAAAAATAAAAGATAAGTTTGGACTGTACATTTAAGGAATAAAAACAAACACAATAATTTATTTCCTCAGTAATACGTAGTTTCAGCTAGGGTCGTTATCTTTGCAAACTTTTATTTCTTTCAGGCTTTCTATGTCTGCTTTTGCCAACAATGGTTCTTTGCCTACCCCCTTTTCTTTCCCACTGATCTGTCCATTACACACTTTGTCCAATCAAGTTCCACTCCAAATACTCATTTTGGTGATATGACAATCACCAAATTGCTAGATAGAAAAATGCTCTGGATTTGGTTTCTAACAAATTCAAATTTTTAATTTGATTTTTCAGGGGGATTAGGCTAGAAAAATATCCATTAAAGAGAAGGGTAATTATATTCCCTGAACTGGAATGAATGCATCTCAGATTTGTCCTGATAGCTATAATCAGAATGTAGTCCAAATTCCATTGCTATCTCTAGCATTTTTGGCAGAACAAAGACTGAATCAGAGACAAAAAACAGGATGCCATCAAACACATAAATGTTTTTCTTTTTCTGAATGTGTTCATTTAGCCACAGATACCTAATCAGTGCAGTATAACTGGCTAAATGTAATATTTACATAACAGAAATTACAAGAGTCACATTTTTTTGTGCTGCATTTATGCAAGAAAATGGATGACCCCTGTATGAGCAATTCCAAGATGTTATCCCTGAAAGTATCATCCATTGAGCATATTTTCTTTGGGCAAAACTATTTATTTTTTTTTTACTTTTTTCTTTTTTTTTTTTCTCCTACCCAAGCAAAATGTATTCCATAAAATTAATCTACATTAAAAAAAAATAGATGTTACAAATTTGCAGTTTTATAACAAGTCTTGAGATGAGCATATTAAGTCTATGAGAGCTAATAATTTCTTAAGGTACTTTTTGCCTCACACTTACCTGCAGGAGACAGCCATACCCTTCTTTCGAGAGGCATTTCACAATTAAATCCTTATCATGCTGCTTGTTTCTTCCAAATATGAATAAAAACCTCCACAAATTTTCATTAAAGCTTAAACTTCCCTTAAAGACTTTGCAACACTGACAGAAAAAAAACCTATAATTTGTAGTTCAGCACCTTCAAAAACTTCTCCTTTCTCCTTTCTTGATTTTTTCCAGTGGCATATCAAGCCTTGCTGGAAACTGCCTGGATATTGATGGCAGCCTTGTAAAGGGCATGGGAAAGTTTTCTGCTACAATGGGGACTGAAGCAGTGCACTGATTTCCAGTAAGTCTCCTAAAAAGAATAAGGAATTATTAACTTTTTGGTCACTATTACTAACTTGGAACTGATTCTAACAAATAACCCATTAATAAATATCTGAAAAAATCAGTCCTCAGTTTCAATAATTTTTCCATATATAATCTAAAATATTGAGAACGTATTTATAATTTAATACAGTTATTGTGATTCTGTGCCAACTATTATCTCATGCATATAACTTGAATGTAAAGTTATAGAATAACCCAAGCCAAGAGAAAGGTAGATTTCTTTACCAACAAAATCTCTACAAATTATAACTTAATGTCATGCTCTAAATAGACATATTTTTGGTTTTACACTTAATATAAAATAAGTGTAATAATATTTATGCAAAAGCAGTACCAAAAATGCAGGAAACACTGCCATCATGTGAGTACACACATAAAAACAAAACATTTAGCATAAGACTGATCAATAACCTTTTTCTGCCTCCAATGTTAAAAAAAAAAAAAAAATCCACGAAGCAGCTCAGGGTGCTTTGATAAAATACACAGTGCACTCGCATTTTCGAAGGTAACTAAGAAAATATCAGACTCAGATATGTGTGTTCAAGTAAAACAGGATTTATTTTTTGCTAAAGAGAAACCTGGGCCCATTTCACGTCCATGGTAATTTTCATTTTGAATTGACTTTACTGGAGCCAAGATTTTATCCAATACCTTTAAAAGGAAACTGAAGAATGTAGCCTGGCTCTCAGCACTATGGATTGTCATACGAGGATGATGGCAGCAGCAGTACCATTTTGCTGAGGACTATTTTAAGGAATCCCAACAATCTAGACATGCACAAAATGTCACAGCTGTTGCCTCTGTTTTTACCCAAATATATTTTCACAATGCAGAATGCACACTGCATTGTGCAAAATTGCTTTCAAATTAACAGCTGGAAAAGGCACTGCAACTCATTTATAATACATTTCATGAAGTACAGATCCCATTAACCCTTATTTTAGCTTCTGTATCAAAATAGGACTTAGTTTAGCTTCAACAAGACTGCAGAATAGAAAGCTGAAGAAAAGAGTATTCACATGCTGCAATGTTTTCTTTGTACAGCAAATGTAGTAGAAATTGTAAAAAACAAATTGATTTGCTCCAGTGTTTAATGCATTTACACAGTGCATTTAATTACTTGAAACTTTTTTGGTACTTGCTTTTAATTTTAAATAAGGTCCTGCAGTGCAGAAATCAACAGCTTCTCTGAAAAGACATCCTTAAAAATTAGAACAGGATGGTCAAAAGTCATACTGATGTTTCAGAAGACAGTTTAACCTTGAAATGATGAGGGTTTTTTCCCTAATTATACAGCCAATGATTGAAATTCTGCTTTTACTATGTATCATGGTTTTTCATTTGTCAGCTGGAAATCACTTTCATGTTCCATACAATTCTGTCACTGATGATTGTCCAAGTTTTGCTTCTGAAGATAAATTGCTTTCCTTATTTGAATATGAATAGCAGCTATGCAGTATTTTCAGTTATGTAGAACACTAACTTTTTCTTAGTGCAGAGCTTTTTCTTCACATCACCTCTTACAAAGTCACTTTTCACAACATTTACAATTCAACACAGGAGGTTGGGTGGCCTGATAAAAGGGATTTGTAGCCAATGAATACTGGAGAAAGGATAACAACCAGTAGTATGGGAAATCGGAATGTGTGATTTAATTCTCTCTCTTTCTATTTTTTCATTTTAGTCAAGGATTATTGTCATGATAACCCTCCTGATTGCTGTGTTTTCTTATGAAAAACAAGCAACAGTAGGCATCTCAAACCTTTCTGTCACAGTTTGAGTTTGGAGGTCCTATTTCTATTTCTAGAGTATTCATTGGCCAGGGATAATCTCTCTTAGTCCAAACCTTCTTTGGCACAAGAAAGTTTTCTTTTCTCTTATGTACAGATTGTCTACAAAATTTTATTTACTTTGTTTCAGTGTTGAGGTTACAAAAAAATTATTGTATTTTTTTGGGAAAAAAATGGTTTTTTTCTAGGAGAGTGTGTGATTCAGCTGAAATTCATGCTGAAGGCTGTAATCATTGTAGCACTTTTATTTCTCTTTCATTTTATTTAAAGAAAATATCTTCATTTTCAGTGCAAAATGCCATTTGAATATCTCAGCATGCTCTGGAAGTACAAAATCTCATTAAACTTTACAGGTGAAGCTGCCATTTCAAATATTTCTTAGGACTGAAGTCAAAGAGGAGGAGAACAATATGCCCCTGGATGCCTGTGAGGTGAAGAAGGCTTCAAACACCTTGTTACAGTAGTGCAGATGGTCATCCACTGCACAAGGTGTATCACTTTCACAAGGAAAATTCTTCTGAAACTCATTTTGAAGGAGCTCAGTCAGGCTCTGAGGAGGCCTGATGCAAAACAGGGTGAGACTGGGTCTGGCATGTGAGGAAGTCTGCAGATCCTGAAAAGAGAAGAAATAGAAATTAAGAGCAAAACTTGGGGTCCAGGGAGAAAAATGCATTGCCAAGCAGAAATCAGGGTTATAGCACGACATGCCAAAGATTTAATGCAACAGAGAACTTCTTCAACACCTTTCTTAATTTGCAGGAAGTTGAGGTTCAGGTCGTTGATCACATTGCCCTGTGGTTTCTTGTTTTAGCTGTGACTGCTGAACCAGGTACTCAGAAGTTTCCCACAGATTACATTACATGGGATCCCAAAGCTCTCTAAGGTGCCCCAAAGAGGGGAGGTACGTGTGTGTGGGTACCTGAAAATGGTCTTCAAGGTCAGGTTCAGGGCCAGACTCAATTCATGAGGATGCCCTTATTGCATGTGAGCTGGATGGGCTGTGTCTGCCCAGCAGGGAGGGCAGAGCATGGCCCTGCTCACAAACACTTCCGCACACACACCCTGGAGGCTCCAGACTGACTGACTGACTACTGACAGTGGGTTTGACTGCCTTGCCTGGGCCTGGGCAGGCAGTGACATTTGGCTCATTCTCAGCACCCACACCAGGTGAACAGGAAGGGAACAGAGGAACCCTACAGCAGCCCTGGCCTCTGCAGCAGAATGACACCAGGCACAACAAGCCTGGCTTGGAGCATCTCTGCTGGCAGTAACCATGTGTGTGCAGTCAACTGAGTCATCCCCAGGGGTGTCCCCACTGTCTGGAATAAGAGCTGAGATGTCTTATTTGCATGCAAATATCGATACATTGGCATTTAAATGAAGGCATTTTTCTTTGCATGGTGAATCCTGACCTTGATGTTGCCTTTTCCTTATTTGTTTGCACCACAATTTGAGACACCATTGAGCTTATTGTTCACCAGAGCAAGTGTAGCCATATCTCACCTTTTTTTATCTCCCAAATGACTGTGTCCCACTTCCATTGTGCTACCATCATTTCAGTTCCTCTTTAGAAGTGAACATAAAGAGTTCCCTGCTTGCTGAAAGCTAGATCTGACAATAGCTCTGATGCCTGTTGGGTGTAGGAAGATAATGCATCACATCAGAGTGGTCACAACATCACAACAGGAAAAGCCCAGTGTTGTTCCTGTGTGTTTGTTCTTTTGCATTGAGTAGAGTGCTACACTCCTTCAAAAACAATCAGGACCTTAATGTGAGCATCAATGGGCAAATGTGTGGACAGAAATTTTGAAGAGCTTGACCTCCCATTTGATTAGTACAGCTCTGAACTCCTTAATCTTAGATTTGGATATGTAAGCTACAAAATAATTTTCAAAAGTCCTCGGATCTTCAGGATCTTGTGGTTTTTTGTTGGTTTTTGTGGGGTTTTGGTTTTTTTGGTTTTTTTTTGGGGATTTTTTTATAATGGAATCATAATATTTGTGTGAAGAGGTAAATTGCTATGAAGAACTGACACTGATTTTTATTATTATTATTTAAATAGACTAGGTTAATAAACTTTTAAATTATTCTGTTTTGGTGAAGAGAGAACTGAAGCAATCATTGACTCCTTTTATTTTTGTCTTTTCCCCTAGCTGTATCTTCTATTCATTACTGTTTGTTCACAATAAAAAGCCCATCAAGGAGAATAAGCAATACCATGTGGCTTGGCTTGTCCTTTGCTGATGTCAAGCCAAATACTGAACTCTAGCAGTCTAAATAAATAGTGTGAAAACAATCATTCAGCTCTGAAGGACAAAACTCTTTGATGTACCATTAATTATTTGAGGGTTGCATTTAGACTAGTAAAGTGAACGTGCAGGAGTCTTGGTCCAAACATTGAACAGGACACTGCATTCTGGTGAACATGGCCTGTGACACACTTTTTGCTTGTCCCATATATTATCCTCACAGATAGTGCTGAGAACAGGACTTCTCCCAAAAGACAGCACATATGAGAGGGCTCTGTCTAGCAGAGGAAAAGAGTGTAGCAGTATGGACATGCACTATGTAAATCTGGTACCTGAGGGCCAAATGACCCCTAGACTATTTAATTTTCAAATCCAGATGAAGTTTAACAGGAAGCCAAAGAGGATGGCTCAGGCTGCAAGTAATAAAACTTTTACAAATAAACCTTCACATAATCAGTATTTGGGTCTTCATATCAACAGCAAGAATTGTTTGAGGGAAATGCATGCTCAGAATAAAAGCTGCATTTATCAGACAAAACTTTCTTCTTTGTAATTTAGCCAGTATTAAGTGTGGTTCTCAGCTTCATCAGGAATTAGGCTTGTTTATCTGAAGATAAAAAATTGTAAATGTTCCAAAGAACTTAGTGAGGGAGAATTATACTGCAGAAATGTTAAACATTATATGCTTCCGTCATTATGACAAAAAAAATGTTTACAATAGTAAGTTTTGCGTTCCAAAAGTGTTGCTGGGGTTTAAAATTTATTTCGCCTATAAAACACAATAGAAATTCATAACTTTTAATTAAAGTAAGTTCTAGATAATTTGAGCATGATTTATTGTGCCATCTTCATATATGTGAAATGTTTCAAGGACTAAAGGAAATAGGAAATGTGTTTAAAACTCAAAACTCTTCAGTGTATTTAAAATATTCGTGGGTGGCAGATGCACTTTGGGCTGTAATGGTCCCAACAGCTGGTTACAACAGCTTCCTCCTAAGTAGAGGGGTGTTTTTTCCAGTCAGACGAATCTTCTTTCTCTTTCAGCTAAATCTTTCTTTCAGATTGCTGCCTAAACTTAAGAGAAGTAGATACCAGTGGAATTTAAAAACAAACAAAAAGGTACAGTTTTTATTAAAATAAATAAAATACATTTTATTCCTGCCTACTTCTTGACTGTTTATCACGATAGCTGTGGTTAATCTTCATTGAAAGACAACCATTTTTAAAGGGAAAGACAATTATAGTCTTTTTGAGTAGTCATGTATTGTATTAGAACAATTTTTGCCCTTTTCCCAAACACATGGTAGAGGTGCCAAGAGCAAAGTTATCAGCTGCCATAATGTCTCTTTTAAAGAACACTCTTAATAAGATGACTATATAAATCAAGGAAAAAAGTGCCTTGGGATATTGTAAAGTTTAAAAGAATAGCAATTCCAAGAGGTATTAGACAACTCATCCCCAGAGCAAGGGCTCTGGGGACTATAAAACATGGGGCAAATTTCCTATGAAACATGGGACAAATTTTCTATGAGGAAGTGACCAAACCAACAGCTGTCAGAGGCTCTGTGGCCATGAGAAATGTCAGCTTATGCTTTCACTGTTCTTTTATGCTTTACACAAACACTGATAGCAGCACCATTATACATAAGATACTGGAAGAGGTGGACCTTTCCTTGACCAGAATAAAGTTGATTTGTAGCAGTGAAAATGCTCACCATTTGCTCTTTGCCTGCCATCTGTTCTAGGTTAAAATGCATGCACATATACATTTTGAGCAGTGGAAAAAATACATACAAAATATGGTACAGCAGAGTCATAATCCCCTTCATATTACAATGCCTCTGATTTTATACATGCAGGAATTTTGTAAATAAAAATTAAATACTAAATTTAGGTGAAAAAACCCTTGTTTAGGAAAAAAATTACTAGTTAGAAAAACAAAAAACTAAATAGGTCAAGTATTTGTCTAAGACAAGGATAATGCTGAAATTTACATCTACATGACCACTAGTGGAAACTCCATAACACAGGACAAACAAAAGATTGAAAGAAAAGAAGAAGAAAAAAAAATTGAATACCATTATTAATTTGGGTTCTTTAATTCATCAAAATGAGGAAGCCAGCAATAGATTCTATGCAGCCAATCACACAAGGAAAGTAACTGGGGATCACAGTGGGGAGAACTAGTTGAACCAGAGCCTTTTATTGTAAGAGATTTCACAGAGCATCTGCCTAAAATTTAACTGACCACAGAGTATGGGGTATATAAACAAAATCAAGAAGAAAATTCCAGAAACAGACCTTAGCAATTACCCAAGATTTCTATGGGCACTCTAAAAGATGAGATAGTTGAAATGTTAATAGTAATGTACAATCCCTTGTAAAAATTGCTATGATATATGATGACAGGAAGTGGCAAAAACTTCCAGAAAGCCTCCAGGCAGTTCTGAAGGATACAGTCCTCCAAGTCTGATACTTTGTCTTGGCAAATTACTAGAAATTGTAATAAGGAAAATAATCTATGGATAAATTTAGTTGTAGACTGTTTAGAAAGTGTCATTAGTGCTTTTATAAAAAGATTTAAGATTTTTAAAACCCTACAGAGCACCTTACAAGAACCAACAAAACAATGGGAACAATAGTATGTTGCTGATAGAGTTTTGCTTGAATTTCCAAAGGCTCTTGGCAAACCCTCTCAGCATTTGCATCTAAGGAAACAAGGAACAAAGCATAGAAAGAATGTCCTTGCTTAATAAATCATTTGCTAAAAGGATGGTAAACAGAAGGCTGACCTACATGGCCAGACCTTGCAAGAGAGGGACATTGGCACAGTTCTGCAGGGAGCTACACTGAGATCTGCAGGTTTATCTTACAAATAACTGGCCCAGGGGAGAACAGTAAGGTAAGAAAGTTTGCACAGGTTGTCATATTAATCACATAAATAGAGATGAGCAGTGGCTGTAAAGCCTTGAAAAAGGTCTATACGAGACTGAGCTGTAAAGTAATAAAATGGGAGAGGGAATTCAAAGCGGGTAAGCATAAAACAATGCGCTCAAAGAAAAAGAAGTCCAACATCACATATAAGAGGATGGGCTTCAAGTTGATCATTGCAACACCAGTTGTAAGAAGTTGGAGTTATGACAGTCATAAAAACAGGAGTTCAAAGCTCAGTCAAAAAAAAAAAAAATCGAAAGAACAAGCAATTAAGAATTACAGGGAAGGCAATAGAGAACACAACAGAAAACACTGTATACTACCTTGAAAACTGTATATTTAAGCTCCATATCCCAAAATTATATTAAGAAAACTGAGAAAAGTGCACAAAAGGGCAACAAAGTTGTTCAGTGGACTGAACATGTTGCTAAGATTCATTTGTCTCAAAAAATGATGACTTGGATGTACAGCAGAAGTCTACACAATCATAGGTGTCAGAGAAAAGAAGATTAGGGACATATGGTTCATTTTCTTCCAGGATAAAAATAAGACTATACAGGTGAAGTAAGGAGAGATCAAGTGTAAAACAAAAAACGCAACATTTCATGCAGAGGACAGTGGATGTATGTAATTCCTCTCCTAAAGATGGTGTGCATGCCAAAAATCTAGAGAATTATTTGGAAAATTCATGGGAAAAAAAATCACAGAGAATAACTAAACTTCATTTACTTCAGCAAATTCACTGAGCTGAAAATAGCAGGAGATGGGAGAGTATGGAGAAGATTTCTTGTTCTTACTGTTATCTTGGTTGGTTTCAGTTTGTGTCCTTTGATGGAGGCCACATACTGGGTTAGGTGAATGGTTCTTCTTGGCTGATAATTCTGTAAATATCAATACATATTTGCAAAAGGGAATAATATGAACCTAATTCATGATGAGATACTCTCATCAGCATGAGTATTCATGTGGCAGCACTCAAAGAAGTTTTGGTAGGAGCTTCTTTATCTCCCACAGAATGGCCTACAGATGAATGAACAAAAATTTGTGACTTCTGCAGTTTGGTGACATATTTCTTTTAATCATATCTTCTTAGAAGCAAACTTTCCAACTATCACTGTTGGTATGACAAATTTCACAGTAAGTCTGTTTAAAGTTTGTCTTTCTTGCACTAATCAATGTAAAACAAAGAGTATCTTTCTTACTTCTTGTATATATAACTTCATCTGCTGATTAGTTTAATTGTACTCCAATCCCAACATTAGCCAATTTCGTAACAGAGAACATAAAAGAAAATTAATTGGCTCAAACCTCAAAATGTTTCGAAGTCTTGGCTGATTTTTTTTTTTCCTTTCACTTTAGGCAGTTCAGGCACACAAAATACAGGATAGCAAACAATGGATCAGACACCAAAACACAGCTAGTGCTATGAGAAGTTCAGAAAGGGCAGGTATTCTGTCTTGAAAACTCTCCCCTATTTATTAGTATCATTTAAATGTCTTTTGTTTCTATCATTCCATTTTACAGGGTCATCTAGGTTTTGTCCCTAATAGTGGGGAGAGGTAGTAAAAAAAAAAGATTCAATGGCAGGGAACTTAATAAAAGCACAATGAAGTATAATTCTATTCTGCTCCTCACTCATTCAGAATGCTACCATACTTGTTTTTTAAAATGAGATGTTTATGTACATGTATACATATAGATGTCTGTTTAAAAAAAACTGTATGTGGGGCCACTCTTACCATTTTTAATACCTCTGCAGAAGCAAACTCCAAATGTAGGAAAAGGCAGAATTAATAATTTGTTGCTAACAAAGAATTACACTTGTGCTTTTCCTTTTTAACTTTACGTCACTTTTTCAGCTGCAGAGAACTACAAGAGACAGTCTTACCAATGCCTTTTTAGTGGCCAAAATGTGTTTTTCTTGGCTATTTTGAGGTCAATGTGCTACTTATATAAAGCTACACCTAGAACCAAAAATTACCTCTAAATCTAACCAGAATTAGCTATTTATTTATTATTTTTTAGCTGTGGCAATTGTACCTCTTGTGTAAGATTCTGTGGCTGTCTTACGCTTTTCTGGAACACTTCGTGCCTTCACTGACCCAATGTTACATGTCAGGAAACAGCTACGAAATCTGTGGATGGAAATCTGTGCCTCTGCAGTATGAACCATCATGTCCCATGAATGAGGAGAGAAATATCAGCAATCTAGACAGCTGTCCTTTTACTTTCCTTGCCTCATCCATGAGTTACAATCCAGACTCTGAAATCAACCCACTGAACAGCATTTTTAAACAGCACTGTGTAACTTATCCTACTTCCATGTGTGCAGAAAAAAGGCTGGAGTCATGCTTCTTTTTCTAATTCCATGATCCTTATGGGTCTCTTCCAGCTTGGGATATCCTATGATTCTATGACTCTATAGCAGTATTTTTGCAAGAGATGATATTGCAACAGTAAACAATGCACAAATCAAGCACTCTCTCTCTCCTTGCAAGCACTTACTCCTTGCTGCAATCATCTCTAGGCTCTAAGCTACAGAAAGCATCTTTTATCATAGTAACATATAATTATCTAATTTATGCTGTATCAGGTATACTCAGTAGGGCTGCCTTTAAAAAAATATTCAGAATTAGATATAGCTGCCAGCAAGGCAGTCAATGAGATAACAACATGCACACTTGTAAAGATCTACATGAATGGAACATTTCCAACAGTGTGCAAAGCAAACATCAGTTCTACACATGATAACCTTTTCTCCCTTCTGCATTCATGCTTATCTGAATGCAACAGGTTGAGGAAAATACTAATTAAACTCCATTAAAATTTTCTTTATAAAATGTCTGACAT
Organism: Rhadina sibilatrix; assembly: GCA_013400275.1. Lineage (NCBI taxonomy): Eukaryota > Metazoa > Chordata > Aves > Passeriformes > Phylloscopidae > Rhadina > Rhadina sibilatrix. The sequence goes on along the minus strand of VWYO01025369.1, from coordinate 489,657 downwards.
TTTTTCTATCAATTAACTCTTCTATAGAAAATGAGTAGGGATATAGCCCAGCTAATTGATAGAGATCAGAGAGAGAATATGCACACAGAGCATATGAATGCCAGAAAACAAACCACCCTCTCTAAAGCAGGGAAAATTGCTTTCTGGACACTTAGCTTTTTACTGAAGCAGGTGTACTTTGAAAATACTGAAATATTCTGCTTTTTTTTTCTTTTTAAATGTCTCACTGCTGCATGTTCCTTATTTCAATGATAATACTGCACACAAATTGCACCAATTAGTACCCATTAATATCCACCCTTGCTGTCACTAGTATGTGCCTCATGCATAGCCTGTGTCAGTTCTCTGATCATTGATTGGCATATGTTACCCTGAAAGAGCTCCCAAGCTCTGAAATCAGTCTGTGGTTCCTTCTCTGATTCTGAATCCTTTTACTAGCCACAGAGTATATGGGCACTTTTCCAACCAGCAACTATGTAAAGCTTAAGCATACACCAACAACTTCTTTTGAAAATGTGCTTTCTGTGAAACAGATTAGGCTAATTCAGCAAGAACAGAGAGCTGTGAGTCTATAGCATTGCCTATTTCTGAATCAAACTACCTATGCCTTGTGATTTTTTTTGTGGTTGGAGCATGTTTTTTGCTCTTGCTCAGGATGCTGGTTTTTCACCCTCCTTCAGCTCCCTCTGCCTGAAGTTACTGCTTTCCATTCACCTTTTCAACAGTGACTCTTTTTCCTGATCCACTTAATTCTTTAGATGTAATGTGTGTTGTACAGAACCATGGATAATTGCATCTTTACAAAGTGTTCATAATTGCATCTTTCCTTCTTTTGTAACATTTTTCTGTTGGTATCTTGAAACACCTCAACGATTTCATAAAGAGGTTTTGGGTTGGTTTTTTGGGTTTTTGGTTTGTTTTTTTGTTTTGTTTTGTTTTTTTTTTTTTTTTTTGTGCAATGATTATATTTACTTTTCAGTTACAGTTTAGTTATAGTTGTGATCAATACAGAGTATGGGATAAAGTAATAAAAGATGTTTGTAATACTTCTTTGTATGCCCTCAGAGAGCTTTGCTTTCTCTCTTCTCCAGCTCCTTTACCGATCCCAGCTTTATTTCAAGCAGGCTTCCCTGATGTGCCATAAAGAGAATGGCTTTTTAAAGCTGAATAGATAAAAGACATAAATCATAAATGCTTCTGAGACTTCCCTGCAGACATTCACCCAAGGAGCAGGGAGTTTTGCAAGGGAAGTAATCTGAATGGAGAGCTGGCCAGGTCAAGTCCAGAGATTCTTTCTGAGCCTTGGATGACATCATCACGTTAATATAGGGGACCTTGGAGAGATCCTGGTTTCAGTTTAAAGTCTGGGGGTCTTGTAAGGTTTTGGGGGAGAAGACAATGATGAAGTCATCAGACAAGCTCTCATTTCAAAATTTTATCTGGAAATCTGTTTTTAAGAGTCCAGCTTATTTCTCAAGGTCAAATCCTGCTGTGCATGGTGTTAGATTCCCTTAAAACACAACAGCAATAAACAAAAAATTAACCAAAACAAACTAAAAAAAACCCCACAACACTAGAGAAATTGTCCAGCCTTATTGGTAGCACAGGACATACCTATAGTGTCGGCTTTGAGCAAATTATTTGGTTACCCAATATTTCAGCAAAAGAGGAACGGAAAACCTGTTCACAGCCCTGACTTGTGACACCATCTGACTCCTTCTGCCCCTTTCCCAACCTGAAGAAAGAGGAGAGATTTTTCTTTATTGCTGAATGAGTTCCTAAGCCTGCTTCTCTGTCTGCATCACCAGCACAGTGTGTGCTGTGACCCTGTGGCTGGAGAGGCAGCTCTGACCTGCCAACAGCACATTTATGTCATGCAGCATCCTGACACAGGAGACTGATCCCAGCCTAGGGAGAAATGTAGGGTATAGGAACACACTTATATTTCCATATGTCTGCTGACAGCAAGACTTTTTGCTTCATTCTTGTGTGAAATCATCATAATATTCATAAGCATGAAAATGAAATGCCAATATGCTTATAATTTTTAACTCTCTTCATGGTATTAGGCAATGTCTAGACACAAAAAAAAAAAAAAA
>VWYO01025369.1:476759-486769 GCA_013400275.1 Rhadina sibilatrix | reverse complement strand
AAAAAAAAAAAAAAAAAAAAAAAAAAAAAACAAACAAAAAAAAAAAAACTACCAAAATCTCAATTTCCTGGTAATCCTTTTAGGAAAGGGAAAATCTTTAACAGAACAAGAGCATTATGAATTTAGTCAGGCTTGTTTTAATAGAGGAGTGCTTCCATCTGCAATTGCAACATTTGTATCCATGTTACAGTGACTCAAAGTCTCATGGTTTTACATTAAACTCAAAGTAATGTAACAGAGTTATTAAAAAAAAAAAAAAAGAAAGAAAAAAAGGCAAACAAAGGAGACATTTTTGGNAAAAAGAAAGAAAAAAAAAGCAAACAAAGGAGACATTTTTGGCTTTTCCTTCTGCAAAATTCAGTATCTGATGAAGCATCTGATATATATACATGGGTGAATGGTATGTCAGAGAATGAACAAATGTCACATCCAAAATTTAAAATGTTTGTTCTTTTTTTCCAAAAGCATTAAGATTTTTGAAAGAGTCTGCGATCAGGGGCTCCTTAAGGCCATCTGCCTTCCTGTAGCAGAGCCCAGAAATGTAGGGCTGCTGTAGTCCTACCCAGCCCTGTTCTCTGAGAAACAGTGCATCAGCTGGCAGATGACAAACAGGCCCATATACACTTTCATTTGTCCCAACATAAAGAATAGGGAATGGCTGCTTGCCTAGAATATCTTCATAGAGACAAGAAGAATTAAGAACATGGGGAATTTTTGTTTGCAGATGTGACCATGGTAAATAAATCCTCTGGAAGAAGACAGGAGCAGAAGACATCATATGAGGCAGAGGTTCAGACAAGACAGACTCCACAGTGTTCACTGGAATATCACAAGATAGCCATAAATATTTACTTTCAAAAACACCTTAAATAATAAATAACAAACTAACAAACAATACAATAATGAAGTGTGCATAGCCTACACTTTATTCAATACCACATTTGCTTTGCATTTGCTGATATTTGCAAAGATTTAGGATAAAACTGGTGAAATGCAAAATCATCTGCAAGTGGTTTTGAAAATGCATTTGATTCACATACCATTGCCTACTGGAAAGTTTCATCCAGAGAGAAAGTCTCATAGACTAGGGATGGCACTGGTCTTCATCATTTCCTCAAACCAAAGATGACTCTGAAACATTTACTTACACTCTTTATTTTTTCCCCAGAAATGGTCCCTTTGAGCAGTTATATTTCTTTAGCCTTTCCTGAGCACAGTATTACATGTAGCCATGTAAAATGCAGCACTGTTTGCCTAACCTCTCCTGGTCTGCTTCTGTTGCATTTTTGTTGGAAAGCTTCCAAAAATCTTTGTTAAAAACTGTGCACAAGGAGATCAAGGGAACACTTGAGCTTTGTTGGACTACTGTTTGCAAGGCATGCATGAATTGCATTCCCTGTATAAAAACATGTTAAATATGAAACTCAGTAAAACAGAATTCATAATGGCAGTTCATTCGTCTGAAATCTCAAAGGTTACAAAATCACAGGAGCAGAGAAGTTGCCAATGCCCCAAGGACAAAAGAAAGCACAGAGTGATGTCAATGAGTAATTCTTGGTTCACATTTTTCTGAAGAACATTAAGGATAAAAAGAAAGAAAGATGATAGAATGATAGAAAGATAGAAAGAAGTTGTGCACGGACAAACATATCAAAGAAAGAAAAGTCAATGTTTTAGGAAAATAGGAAAAATTAAAATTGATTACCTAAATGTATGTTATGGATCCGGATGGATCATACAATCAAATGCCAGAGAACAAGATATTAAAATAAAGATTGGGCTAGAATTATTGAATGTTGTAATAAATTTCATCTTTCATCAAGCTCAATCAAGTCATTAAAAATAAAAAATGATAGGTTATTAATCATTAATGAAAAGTTCAGCCACTCTGAAAACATCCAAATTCCACGGACAGTAAGCACAGTTCTTAGGCATCCTTGACAAATTACAAAGTATCCATCAGAAAATGGGAGAGAGATGATTCTTCTGATCTAACTCAGCTGTCTAAAAGTTAAGCATCTATTCTAGTCTTGTTCAGGATCAGAGGTCCCTCAGTACACTGAAACAGGCTTCCTAAAAAGGCTGGCAGGCATCTAAGATTATCCATATAAATAATTATCTGGAACTACTCATGGAGATTATATGGTTATTTTAACTGGGACAGTTAACTTAAATATGTCCAGAGTAAAGGAATGAATGAAACCCTGCTGAATATTTGACCTCTCTGTCTCTACTGAGTCACTGAATGCAGGGTGTCCTCATCTTTCATCAGAGTGCAATAAATAGGGTACTTCAGAGGCCAGTGCTGCAAGTTTGCCATTATCTATTGTAATCTACTAGCTCACAGAATTAGTTCCTGTTTTCTCCTATAATCATAATTCAAATATAAAGACAGGATTGATTTCTCACCAGGGGTTATAGTTTCCTAATATGATGTGGCAAGAAAACAAACCCATCACCTTCTTGAGAGCTTAGAAAAGGAAGAAACAAGCTATAGAGTTTTCTACATTTCACTTTGAAACAACAATGGAAAATAGTTGGAAATCTGTCCAAAAGACCAATATAGTAGTCTAGACAGGAAATATTTAGGGCATGAACCACTATTTTGGCCCTTGATAAAGTAAAAAATCTGAATTTTTGCTTTACTAAGCTTATTTAATGTGAATGATTTGGCAACTGTACCAGTAAGAGTAGCGACATTTAGCCAAATGTGAAATCGCAGATTCTTAAAGATGAAACATGAATTAGGTGTGAAGAAATGAGTTTGAGAAACTGTCTTTGACATTGCTGGAGCCAGGATTTCCCCTGTGAGTGGAAGCAATACCACATTCTTACAGAAGCATTATACATCTGCTTACACTCATTTTACACAGGTGTGAACTGATTAGAGTTGGATTCATTAGCGTTTTCTAGGAAAAAATGTGCACTCAGCATTGCAGAATTGCTTTGTAATTTGGATTCATCTTGTTAAGAAATAAATTATTTCAATCCTCTAAAATAAGTCTCTTTGAGTCAACTGAGTTTCTTAGAAGTTTGAGATGCTTTCAAAAGCTAGAAGTTGAAACAAAACATTTGTTCTTCACAAAACAGAATGTCTTAACATATTTTAAATTAATCTTTCATTCTTCTGCTTTGTTAGAAATCTCAAACCACCCGGGTTTTTTCCAGAAGAAAAAGTTTATTGAGCTTGCCATTGACTATGAACCTCCTAAAAAGGTGGGGTTTTGTTTGTTTTGGTTTTTTTTTTCTTTTTATACCAGAGTTATACCAGATATAAAGTATCAGAAATATCTGGCTTATAATAGAGACCTAAAATTTCCTTTTTTTCCCCTTTTATTTTTATTTTATAAACTAAATGAAGTTACAGCTAGAAATAGACTTTTTTTTTTTCTAGACATGATACTGGAACAGAATGTGCACAAAGTACCAAAAGAAACTTTTGAAAGTTTTTAACTCAATATTATGAGTATTATTATATATTAATTATTTTGCACTTAATGTATTCTACTTTCACAGGACCAAAATATATTTTCTGAGGAAAGGTCACAGTGAAAGCAGTTTCTAACTAGAGGTTTTGTAGTTAAAGATTAATTGGATATTGGCCAGAAAGTTCTAAGAAAACACTCCTGTGCATGTGCATACATCTGTGCAAATAACAGCCTTGCAACAGCTACTGGAACAGCTTGCTTGACTAAAGGCACAGAAAGTGGCTCTGGTTTTCAGAAGGCAGATGTGTAACTGTGGCACAGATGAGCTGTCCCTCAGCTAAGCCCTCCCCAGCACAGGATACCCCAGTGGCTGACTGCTGGGACAGCAACCCCAGTCACATCTGAAAGGACAGGAGGACTCCCAGCATCTCTCAGCCTTAAGCCCAACACTTACTATTAATAGTGGAATAGTTCTCTTAAAACCATGGCAAATAATAGCAGCTCCATATTCATTGATACTCGATCTCTGCAGTGAAAGCAGCAGCTATTTAATCTCGGTGTGGTGTGAGAGTGTGGTTGAGTTTCAGCTGTGGCATGTGAGCTGTGCCAGAGCCCACCATATGGTGCTGGGGCTGCTTTTGTGTAGCTGCAGGAGAACAGATGATACTTGATCTGATCCTGAGTCTGCCAGGACAAAATTACCCTATCAAAATATTTTGAAGAAATTTGAGCAGCACTATGAACTTGCATCAGTTCTGTGCTTGGTGATGTGTGGCTTCAGCTCCTTCAGTTGATTACTGGAAGCTGGAAAGCCATCTTAACATTCTTTGAGGAGCTATTTAATTATTCAGAAAAGCAGACTCTCTGATGTTGAGTTTCATGTGCAAAAAACACAGAATATGATGTATTCATTGTAGAACTGGAAAAGAAGAGAATACACTTGATCTAGCTAAGCTACATTTTTATACAAGAAAAAATCAGATGAGGACTTCCTACTAGATATATATCCAAAGTGAGAAATTCAGATTTGAAACCTGGACCTTGTTTCTTTAATGACATGGCTTTCAAAACTGTATCAGATCTCCCAGAGATATGAGAGGATTTTAGATTTGTTCTTGGGTCTATCTCCTTGTAGAGAATTTAGGGGAAAAGAATCAAATTAGTATTTTCTTCTTTGCCTGCTGTCTCTTCTTTTTGCTTTTATGCTCCAGTGAGGACCACAGAATGAGAATGTGGAAGCATGGAACTACACCTGCAGCCCATGGATAAAATCTCTTCACCTGGGATTTCCAAACAAAAGAGAAACTCTGATTTCTTTTGTCTGACACCTCAAACACGTTGAACTTTTGTTTGATTTCAAAACATTTCAATCAGCACTCAATAGAGAACGGGAAATCATGTTGGACTTCAGTTCTGGCATTCCCAAAAAACTGAGGGACAGATCACACCCAGCTAGAACATGAATTTAGGGACATTCCGAACACCTCTTTTAATAGCCCAAGTGATTAAAGTTCTTTTAACTTATATTTACCTACTAATTTCCTTCACTCCATCCTTTTGGTGTTTGACTGATTTATAAGAAAGCCCTTTTTAAGAGATGGAAACATGCATATAATCAGTTTGTGAAAGGGACATAACTGCCAAGCCTATTAGCTGCTGCTCATTTGTTTCCACTTTTTCCTTTTCTCCATCTTGTTTATTTAAATACTTTAATGAGCTTGATTTTAGGATCTACATATATCCATGTGTGGCAGCAAAACAGAATTACTTCTCAGGTCATGCACTAAAGAGTCCAAACCACTGAGTATGGTGGTTAGTGTCTCTGAAATCTAATCCCACTTTTGTTCTGTCAAGTCTTGCATGGCTGACAGCAACTCAGCAATGACGAAAGGTCAATGTGGAAGTCAAAGACTTAAAAATTCTAAGTCTCGTTTGTCTGGAAGCCATGGAAGTCTTATTTCCTTCCCAATATTTAAAAATGAGAAGGCCTATTAAAGAAACCTGCTTTGCAAAAGGTCCATATTCATTCCCGTGTAAAAATACAATTCTGGATTAAAACTGAAATAAATGAAAGGGCTCAGGAGATAAGTTAAAACTGACAGCCAAAATTTGTCACTGTGGGCAGACACACTGCCTTCTAGGATAATGCTCAATGGAATTTGGTCAGTGCTCAGTTGCCTATTCATGGTTTGAGGTAAAGTCCCTGGCTCTGGGTAATGTACACATTTTACTACACTACTGGTGGCCTCTGTGCTTATTTTGCCCCAGAGAAATAAGCTTGCTATATCTTGCCTGTTCTAAACTGCATTGACAGGAAATCACAGTAATCTTAGTTGTTGGATCCATTTTGTCAGTGATTGTCTTTTGAGGTGGAGTGGAAACTCCTTCCCTTCCCATCTTTTTTGCCCTTTTGCTTGAGGAAAAATTGTAAGATCAGAAAAATCTGAAAAAGAATATCCTGGGACAGTTATGCAAGATGTAAGAGACCCATAAATACACACAGAATTCACCTCCCTATGAAATTTAGGGCAATATTAGCTACTTCAGGAGTAAACCTGAAACCAGACAATGTCTTAGTTTGCACCAGCAGGTATTCAGGGAATTTTGGTAGGGTTTGGACTTTGTTCTTTAATCCTGATGATTTGTATAAGCTCTATGGAGATCCACAGAGTTAAGGAGACACAAAAAGGGATGCACATATTCCTGCTGATTACCCTGGAAGCTGTGTACACACCCAAGGACACACACTGCACAGTGGTTGTTCCTGTAAGGTCTTTCATAACAGGTTTATTTTCTCTGCAGTTTATGGAAGTTGGTTTAATTCCCAAGATCTCTTACAAAAGGCTTTGTCTGTTCACTCAGGCTTTTGGCAGAACAATATACTTCTAACTAACTGGAAATAAACAGATAAAATACACGGCCTTGTATTTCCTGTTACCCACAGAATAATTATTGCATAGAATCCTCAGACAAAATACATCCTTTCCCAATTTGTTTTCATTTCTATTCCTTTCACACTATATTTTGAACCACGATGAAGACAAATAAGAGAATTTTGCAAAGTGTAACAGCTGACTAGAATCAGGATAATGTCATGGTGCATTTCAGTGATTTGTTCAGAAAAAAAAATTAATGTTTTTTCCCTCCTCTTCTGGATGTTTAATTTGTAAATTATTTGATTTAATTATTATAAATGATCCTGTTAAATAAAGAACATCACTGTGGTCCAAAGAAATCATGACAGTACTACAGCTTCTTAATTAGAACAAATCACTGGTCTCAATTAAAAATGAATGTGAATACAAGAATCAAACAAGCTTTTATTCTTCATTCATCTTTACATTTAGAAACACATCTGGTCTAGTTTAAATGCATTTTCAGTGCTAAAAAGGTTGGAATCTTGTCACTAAGGTCTTCAAGTTCCCAGCCTGTCTTTTCCTCAGGCTCTGAAGAAGGAGTCATCCCGTATTGAACTTCAGGGGAGAAGGGTCCTACAGAGATAATGCTAAAGGAATAATCTGCAAGGGGCAGATATGCACAGGGTGGGCACCAAGATATTGCCAGAACAGGAACATGCTGTGTCCACTACTGTGGGAGTCCAGGGCATTCCTTTGGATACCCTGGACAAACAGAAACCTGTACAGGGGGGTTGAAAACCTGTACAGGGGGGTCTGGGATTTGTATAGGGGGGTTGCAGACCCTGGCACAGACCCCAGACAGGCAAGGGCCTTGACTTTAGTCCATGGGAAAGACTGCCAACATTAAGAGAGGAATGGCAAGCCTAAAAGGGTGGTAAAAAGTAGTATTATTTTCACATTTGGGGTTCTAGAATAGGGGTGACTAGAGATAAGATGGAGGATTCTGGGCAGTGCCCTGGGGTCTTCTCCTTCTTCTTCGTCTCCATCTTCTGCAGTGACGGTGGCACTAAGTAGCTTTAGAGGGATTGGGTTAGTGTAGAAGACATCTGTTTATTATAGAGTGTAGATATTGGGTTGTAATTGTAAATAATGTGTATGCAATTATCTGTATAAAAGATGATGACCCTTTCTTGGAGGAGGAGTCATTACCTGTTGCTCGTGCTGTTCAGACCTTGGCAGGGCACAGAGAAAAGGACTGAGATAAGATAAAATAAATAAGAGAAACAACCTTGAAAAAGAACATCTGAAGACTCCGTGTTGTTTCTGCAGTCGGCTTGGGGCTTTTCAGCGGGCAGAAGGCAAAAACCACCCTAATCTCAGGTGAGCAGAGACCCCGAGAATTGGCGTCCCTGGGTGGGCACGCCCAGGCAAGCCCTCGGAAGCCAGTGAGACCCTGCAGCTCTGCCCCCTGTGCAGGGTCAAGAATTGGACTCTGTGGTCTTGATGGGTCCCTTTCAATTCAGCATATTCCATGATTCTGCCATTGATTCCATGATTCTCTTCCATAGCTTGCTAGATGGGGCCTCAGGTGCTACAACACCATGTACAAAGCAATTTGCTTTCAATCAGTTTAGTGGAGAACCTTATGGATTGCCAGAAGCACATCTGAAGAAGATACAATTTATTTTTTTTTTTAGGCATAAGACTGGAAGGAAAATTAAAGCCTCAGAAAGACTCTTTTAACATATAAGAGTTTAAGGTGATGAAGAAATGCAATACAATTGTATCAATTGGGATTTTCAGGCATCTGACAGGTGTGGACAAAGAAGTGTTTTCTGGAAAGAGCAAAACTAATCTGCAGTGAAGAAAACTTGAAAACAACATGATACGGAGTGAGATGTGTTTTCTAAAGAGAACAATACAATTACTCTGTAACTAAATTCATTTATATCTCCTATAAAAAAAAAAGAATGTTAAAAAGCTGAGATAAAAGAGGCAGAGGTGAGAATGAATAGCAACACACAGTGAGGGTACATTTTTAGGAGAAACAAAAAGTACAAACAAAAAAGAATAAACCAAAGCTACGTAGTGTAAGCTGATTAAATGTAAAAGAAAGACAAAAGAAGTACAAATCAAAGCTGCCACTTTTTTTGGATGGGAAACTATCTGACACAAGGCTTGTGTGTAGGAATAGCAAGGCTTGAAAGTTTGAGGATAGAGAGATAAATAGATAAATATGTTCTTACATAGATAGAGAAACAAGCAGGCAGATGGAAGGCCTCTGTTCTTTTATTTTCAATCACTAGCAATACAGCTTCAATGGAGAGCTTGTGGAGTCACTTTTTTTCATGGGAAACTATGCATGTAAAATGGAACAGATTAATTCTGATAAAAAGTCATGCAAGATGTTTATTTAACTAAAATAGATGAAATGTGTCATTTTATTCCTTCTGCTAGTACTGAAACATATGCACTTTCCTGAATAAAAGTCCCCTTGGGGTAATCAAGGTCAGCTATAACTCCTCATATAAATACACAAATGTTTACCACAAATCATTTCCCTCAAATATTTCAAACTAAATGATTCTTCCACTGGAAACTCCCATCCATCTATTCCTAGTTTGATTCTAAACTTCAGTAGTGAAGAATTTATGGATGACAGCAAGACTTGATTAGTTAAATAGGAAAGAGATACTATATCTATATCACATTCTGAGTAACTAGAAAAAAATATTCTGTATAATATAAACAACAGGCAGGAAATATGCAAGACCACACACATGAATAAAATTAACAGGATAAACCTTAATATTCTGTATGATATACTGTTGTTCTAGGCCACACAGCTTGATCACTTGACCTTTATAGGTGGCTCTGATCATCCCAAATAGCCAGGACTGACTACCTAGAGACCTTAGTGCAACCAAGGAGGGAGGGTGGAAACAAAGCTGTGTAAAGAATGCTGGTCCTGAAATACTGCATTACTCATTTGGGGTTTGCATGTGCTCTTGCAGCCAAACTTAAATTGAGTCAAAGTTTAAAACTCTATCCACTTGAGCATAAAGATTGTATTTCAGTGTTTTGTTACTTTTTACAAACAGGTGAAAATTGGGAAGCCATCAGATACTGAGGAAAAAAAAAATACCCAAATGCAAAATAAAAACTTAAAAAGTTAAGGAAGGGTCTTACATTTTCCTGTATATGAAATTCCAGTGAGAAATAGACTTTAGAAACTGTATTGTAACTAGTGAAAATGTTATGTATCTAATGCATCTATAATACTTACATTGATGATCAAAGTTTGTCTTTCCTAGAGAATGTTTTTAGGAAGCTTTGACAAGTACGACATTCAGATGACCTCATTTGAGTTAGCAAGGATTATGCATATATTTATAGCTCTATTTACATTTCATTGCAGAGCTCTATGGTGACTATAAATTCCAAATACTCAATGACAAAGCAAAAAAATTGTATGCACTACCTTCTTTATCCAAACAATTTCTATCAGTACTTTTTAGGTAATTGAGGATAATATATATCAGATTTTATGACTTTTATTTTTTCTTTTGTAGACTGACATACACTGGAGATTATAATTTGATCCAGAATTGGAAAATATAAGCTCTGTTAAAATCTTTAATTAATTCTGTTCTTACTGGAATGCCTGGATGGTATTCTAAACAGTTTCCTTTCTGATATATTCTAGCAAAAAAAAAAAACAAAA
>VWYO01025369.1:411855-465968 GCA_013400275.1 Rhadina sibilatrix | reverse complement strand
AAAAAAAAACACACCACCAAAAAAAACCCAAAAACACACACATACACACAAAAAACAAAAACACCAAACAACCAAAAACCAAAAAAAACACCACCCCACAACACCCTCCCCCCCAAAAAAACGAAAACACCTCTGTGAAAGAATAATTTGGTTCATATTGCTCTCAATGACTACATCAGAGTCAGCAGAATCATGATAAATAAGCATCTGTCCATAGCCCTTTTTGAAAGGGTTGTTCATTGTCTGCAAGGCCTCCATGAATAATAATCAGAAAAAGACCCATTGGCGAGTAGGTTGCAAAACAAATATGCAGGGCAGGATGCCTTTAAGTATATGGCAGAGTGAACATGCCTTTTAGGGGGCAAATAGTGCTGAACCTTCAGCCACAGCACAGGGTCCAGTGGGGCTGGTAAGCAGCATGGCTGGGCATGAACCATTGTAATCAAGGAGATAGTATGCTTTTGACCTGGCTTTTGAAAAGATTGAAGCTGAAAAATCAGTGCTAGAATTCTTTATGCCCTTCTACCCTGGCTGACAAATGGAGAGCAACGAGTCCTGATCACTGTGTTCCTCGAGCCTGCAATCTGCTGCCTGGATTCTGCCATATGACTGATTCTGTGCATGTTACATGCAGCACCTGCTGCTCTCTGCAGTACTTTGGGGAAAGCCAGGAAAACTGAATACACATTTTTTCCTCATGACTTCATATTAACTAAAAGCCTGTGACATACATAACTTGATGTTGTTACAAGCTCTGCTTCTGAGTAATAACCTCTCCCTCTCTCAAGGGGGGATATAAGTCTGAGCTCGAAATCAGGGCTTCAACTACGTCCTAATCTGATTTTTTGTCAATGACCTATGCAAAAAATAGTATTTGTTTGCAATATATCAGAATTGTCACATTAATGCATGGGCCTTTTTTTTTTTTTTTTTTTTTTTTTTTTTTTTTTTTTTTTTTAATAGCAGCAATTATAAGTTGCTCAACACTTATGCTAGGACCTAGAAATAGAGGCTGGAAATGCTCCTTGGAAGAGCAAACATTTTGACAATCCTTAAGTGTCTTGTAGATAAAAATAATGTTAAATTTTTATTTTGTTTATGTTGACAAAAATTGATAGTAACAGGAAATAGATAATGTAATAAACTATGCCTTTGTTACATAGACAAGAAAGACTATTATAGTTTTATTATCTGGCCTTTCAAAGACAAGACTAATACTGTTTGCAATCAGAAACATGTGCCCCATCAGCATCTTTGTGGTCAGATTAGAAAAGCTGAGATGCCCAATTTGTAAGGCCACAAAACAGCATGGATAAGAGTTCTAGTGCAAAAGAACAGCTACAGTAGTAAAGTCTAAGAAAAAAAAAAAAAAAAACCAACATACTTTGGATTCACAAAGCTTGTGTGGACTTTTATTTTTCTTCCTGTTTCTTACACATACATAAAAACTAGTTTTCATTAACAGTGGTTAAGCCAACAATCATGAGGATAAGCTGCCATGATCTCATGGATAAAGAGACAAAACCTTTTTGTCTCCTGCTGGCCCAAGTGTATGGCTGATCCTCATGATCTCTGCAGCTCTGTATGTAGAGTTTTGTATATATCCTCCCAAACCTTGGAGTTATGAGTTCCAAATGAGTGTATGAATAAGATGAAGGAGAAAGACAGATTTCATCATCAAGTCTCTACAAGTTCAGTGTGAGAATTGGATGTGAGATCACGCAATAAATCCACTAAGTTGGGAACTGGAAAAGAAATGGATTTGCCTTTTTGACAAAGATTCCACTGACCCAACTATGGGTTGAGTCCATCTATTCCATGAGGATTTTTGCTGTCAGTGAGGCCAGAGAAAAAAACTCTCAGGGGTACAGTGGGGACCCTGTCTAGTTCACAGCAGCAGCTTATCCCCACCCCTCCTTTGGGGCAGGAGTTGGAGGTCTTCCGCTGCCAGTCTCAGTAAAGCTGTAGCTACTGGGTACTTGCAGGCAGACCACTCCTGCTGCAGCATCAATGAAATGAGCCCCTTGGGTCTGCACTGGTAACAGTCTCTTCTTGCAGCAGAATTAGTAAAAAGCCTTGAGCTGGAATTAACAGCATGGTCCACCACATAAATTGCAATACTTGACACTAAGAGATTACAACCAAATGCATAAAAAATGTAAGAAAGGGCACAACAAATATTCAGACATGACTGTGTAGTTCCTCAGGATAACAAATTAAGTGGCCAGGATGTCCTGCCTATCAGCTTTTTCCTCTCCTTCAATTCTACACAGCACTTCTAATTGTACTTCACTACATCTCTGTGTGCACAACAACCAGCATTAAAAAGCCAGCATTTCTCAGTAATGCCCCCCAAGAGTATCTGATACATCACATTCCTTTCTCTGGGAAGAACATAAATGCTGAGTCACTGCATTAAAGTTTTTTTTGTTTGTTTTTCGGTTTTTGTTTTGTTTTGTTTTGTTTTTTAATGGCAGCTACTATAATTTCAGTTCTACCCTTGATGTGTTTTAAAAGGCCTAGCAAAGACAGATACTTTATGAGTTTAGCATATTGCTCATTTACCAAGCTAATATTAAATTTCATTTATATGAGAGATAAATGAATTCTTGCATCCAAGAGACTAATAAAATATCTTCATCTGTTTTCTAAATTACAGCATTTACTCCAAAAAAAGTTTTGATGGAAACAGATGACACTAGATAAAATATATTTCTATGCATGCAGATACCCAGCACCTTCTTTTGAAGTGCTGCTCCTCACTGAACTGGCCATGATGCAGATTCTCTTTGCCTTCCACAAAAATGCTTGTCTCCTACACGGTTCAGTGTACAGTTTTACACCCAGACAGTTTCATTTTTGAAAAGAGAGTTCTTCTAAAACAGAGTTAATGATTTGAAGTGAATTATGACACCCAAAACTACATTAAAAGATTATGTCCTCTGAAAGACACTGTCATCTGTTTCCATTAAAACTTATTTTGGAGTAAATTCTGGTAGGGAATAAAAGCACAAGCACAGTTTTTGATAAATTCTGTATTTTAATGATAATTTTGGACTTCAAAATATTTAGGGAAACAAAGTCTGATTAGAAAACTTTTTCTTTCTAGACTCCCCTATCCTCATCTGGTTATACAGTGCACAGAATAGATAACCAACAGTTTTTCAAACAGTTTTAAAATACAGGCTATGGTTTAGTTTGTAAGAATGAGTTACTTTAAAAAAACAGAAGCTGAAATCTACAACACATTCTTTGTCCACCTGCATGTGATAAGAAAGACGTAGCCCTTAATGTGGTGTAAACACAAGGAGAAGAAAAAAAAAAACAACCTGTGAAAGGTCTATGAAATCTACATAGAAATCCCTACACGTGCATGAAAAGGCCTCACAAATTGATGCAAATGCCTCAGGACTAAATGATTAACGGCAGAATCACATTCAAAAATAAATTACAGGCAATAGATACAGGCCCAAAAAGGCCTGCTCCACAGGGAAATAATTTTCTCTGTTCATTGTCACTTCATATTACCCATCCATCATTTGGTCACCAGTTTCAGCTATTCACTTGCTGCCAAGTCTATTTTCAAGTTTCCACATTCCTTCTGTGTCATTGCATCTTCCCTTTCTCCTTTCTCCAGCACTCTGGCGCTGCGTCTGCTGGCTCTCCTGGCTCCAGGGTCAAATGTAAAGTGTGTTTGGGGTCTTGAGGGAGTGTGTTGGTTTCTTGGGGCTTTTTCAAGCCATAATTTTTGTCTTCTGTGCTTGCACAGCTGCTCTATTACTTCACCCAAGGAAAGCTGGTGTCTCAAACAAGAGTGTGAAGTATCTGTGCATCCCCTGTGGCCTTTGGGTGGGATGACACTATTGTCATCTTCTTAGGGTGCTAATTAATCTCTTTATATTGGCTTATAAGTGTTGTTTCTTTTTTTTTTTTTTTTTTTTTTTTTTTTTTTTTTAATGATAAGGGAAGAGTTTTCTGTCTTATGGTTTCTGAGAATTTCTAGCCAAAATCCTGTTCCAGCTTACTGTCATGTATCTGGAATTTTTCCACCACGTTGAAACAAAATGTAACTTTCTCTTCTGCTCTCTTTGGGAAGCTCCTTTGAAAAACACTGTACAATATTATTGGATTGGTTGGGGCATCATTAAATGGTTGGGACAGCGTTTTCTAGGAGAGTGTGTTCTGTTGTGCTACCTGCAGTAGAAGCACAATGTAAAGTTATTTTTAAAAGAAATGTCAAAAATGAACTTACATCTACTGCCCTGGCCATACCCATTTCACAGAGTTTTTTGGGGTTTTTTCTTGTGAAAATGGTGAGTAAACAGCACCCTTGCTTTTCACTGAGTGCTTTCTTGACTGTTTCTGTGCTCTTTATTCTGCTTTCTCACTGTTTGGTATCCTAAGAAAACAGGTACAACCCTGCCCAAAAGTACTCCTTTTTCCATGCAGGGAAAAAAAAAATGAATCTCAAACTTTTCCTTGTTTGCCAAGTATGTTTACAGAGATGTTGAAACATATTTTTCTCCCTCTCTTCTGCAGCAGTTGGGTGGAAAGGTTTTTCTAATTTTTTTTTAATCACATCGTAATTAATTTCTGAGCCCACTTCCTGCTGCCTTTTTAAGGGATATATATTTGGCAACTGGTTTGTGACATTTTATTATTATTAGCACTTGGGGGAAAAGAAACAAGATTCAAGTACATCCCCCAATGAAACTTCAGCAATGAGGATGTTTTCATTAGTGTTTTCACTGACAGCAGTCACATCAAATTTTAACTGTAAGGTGCAGGCCTGGCTCGGTGTTTCTCAGCAGCATCAGTAAAAACGTACAACAGCCCTACAGGATTTTGTTTTCATCCCTTTGATATTACCACTGCCATTGTGGCCTGATGAAATGACTGAGAGAAGGAGTTGGCTGCAGCAATGAGCAGCTGAGATGGTGCTTTCTGTGTGCCTGGCGAGGCTCAGGGCTTGCCTTTGCCTCTTCCCTTCCTGCCAGAGCCAAAGGGCCACAACCAGACCTCCAGTGATCACACAGCCATGGGTACCATGCCAGGTCAGCTGCTTGCTTTGAATTTATCCAGAATTTTCCTTATAACTGGGATATTCACAGACAGCCTCTTCACCCAGAAACCAGAGAAGCATCTTGCTTTTCCCACCCCTACCTGTCTGAGCAACTTTCAGCCTGCTTGAAAAATAGCTATTAGAACATAGATCCATAAAAACAAATAAATAAGGAAAAGGGACATTGCTACCTGTTAACTGTGCTGTTGAGGGTTTTTTTGTTTTGTTTTGGGGGGTTTTGTGTTTTTGTTTGTTTGTTTTTCCTGTGCCTATAAACACTTTGCCTTAATTTCCCTGTTACCAGCCCTCATACTTATCTTTTTGCTCTACAACTTGTCTCAGTTTAGGCCACAGCTGTCTCTCTTCTCTGGGCTAAATTCTAAACTAACGGGTTTTAGTAAAATAACTCACTCTGTTTTCAACAGTAAATAATCAAAAGCAACCAAACAACAAATCTCATGGCTTGGACTCATTCTTTCAGTCATCCTTGCTACCATTGTCTGGTTCTTGGCTTCACTTTTCTGTTCTTTCTTGATGGGCCACTTGTTTCCAGATGTGTTTCTTTTTTTGGTCTTCTTCACTCATCACCTTTTCCCCACTACCTGTCGCTACTTTTATGTTCAGAGCATTGCAACCATTTATTTCAATTTTTAACCGTAATAAAACTTGTCAATTCAAATCAATCTGGATGCTTTTAAGCAGTTGCACATCATAGTGACAGATAACATTGATTAAGTCATTAAGATATGCTAGAAACACTATCCAAGGAAATTAGGCGGTTATGGCTTCTACCTCCCTAAATATCAAAGGTGCAATTTAATTTTTGTTTTGGCTTGATTTTGGTTGTTTAAATTGTTTTTTGTTTGTTTGTTTGTTTTTGGTTTGGTTTGGTTTGTTTTTTTTATGGAGAGTTTATTAAGTATAAAATACTCATTTATTTGTCATGCTCTACTACTTGAGTAATTGCACAAAGGCACTTCAGCTGTTTGATGTCTTCCATCCATCATTTGGACAGTGAGAAATAACCCCTCAATCCCTAAAATGGTTGCTCGACGCAACTGGAATTCACAATGCAGGGAATGTTCATTGTATCAACTGACTCTGATCTGGTTTACAATATGTCAACACTTTGTGCTCTGTTTATGAAGTGCATGTCAGAAGCAACTGAGGTTCACCAAAGGGGAAGAGCAATATGCAAGTTTTTACAGCTGATTTATTAAGTCGTATCATCCAGGAGGAAAAAAAATAAAATTCAAAATCAGTCCAAACAGCTGAGTTTTAAGTGAGCTGACTTGACCCTAACTGGCCTTAGAGGAGAAAACTTTTTATCTGTATTCCCTTCTCCCTAACTGCACTAGGAGCAACCACACTCCTCAAGCACACTAATTGAGGTAAATGTGAGGCTGAATGTAGAGCTTTAGTAGCTTTCAAGCTCTGTAGCTTAGATAAAAGTAATTTTTGTTCTGACAGCCAAATTGAGAAAGTTCTGATTCATGCAGTGAGTTTTCAAGTCCATTCTTTCAAATGTAAAGAAACACAAATGTCAAGATAGGCTGAATTTGAAATTTGTGGCTTAAATAAACTCAGATCTGAGCTTCTAGCACTCATTTTAGTATCCAAATATAAGGTCAGCCATGAGAAAAGACATGATGAATGTAAGGTTTAAAGAAGTGGAGGACTGACCCAAAATTAATTTCAGAATTCTTTTTCTGGCTTTCATTTTTTGCCATAATTTTCATTTTAAATTTCTTCATGTAAGTAATCTGAATACCTCTATTGACCTGTTCTGATCTCTATTTCTCTGTACAGATGAAGGAGCCACATAAAGTGATTAAAATGTGTCCTTTTCTTATTTTTGCTGTACTGGTTTGAAATTCATGTTGACATTTCACAATCATTATTGTTTTTTTCACAAACTGTGAAAACAATTTTTTTCTCTGTATTTCTGGTATAAATCCTGGAAATTATGTATGTAGATATGATTTTGCAAGACAGTTTGTATTTGAACTTTTTTTGAGGCATCCTGGAGAAAAACAACAGAGCAGAGGAGAGTACTTTTTGAAACATGGACCATTGACACAGCACAGAGAAGGAAGAGTAAGTTAGAACAGTGAAAGCAGATAGCATGCAGCCCACAGGCCAAAATCATGATTTGTTAACCTGTATAACTCAGGAAGAAGACAAAGAAAGGAACTATGGTTTATGACTAGCCTTCAAGAGGAAACTGAGCATGTGCTTACGCAACAAATTCTGTATTAATTCTCTGTAGGCAGAAGACTTTTTTCTCCTTTATTTTCCCCTCCAGCAGGAAAATTGGATAAGCACAAGCAGATTAATGCTGGTGAGCCTATTACTTCTTCTGTCTATATATACAGCTGCTGTTCTGATCTTCACAGTTGTATTTATTGTTTACTAGAACAGGAACCATGTGCAGAGAAATAACACTTTCTCATATGTACATCACTGCTAAACCTCATCTACCTAAAGCTGTTTCCAATGTAAATAAGTAAAATATTGTCTTAGACATGCATTTGTGTTTAGTTTCTTTAAAAAGCACCTGAAGGTTAAGCTTCAAATCACGCTGTTTGTTTTATATGTGTTAGTTTATTACGAATTTTATTTTCAAATACTTTTGTTATGAAAAAACCACCCTGGAGATGAGAGGTCCTGTAGGGTCTGCCACAGCAGAAAGGATAATGAAATTAATCTCACCTGCAGGCTAAGGAGTGGAAAGTTAAAACACAACATTTTTTGAAAAGTAGGTTAAGATATCAAAATTTGATTGCAACAGTATACAAGTGTATCATATGAATTAGTTCCACTATCTGGGAAAATGTCCAAAGGCTTATCAGTAAAGCAAATACTTTGCTGAACCAACCCACACTTCAGGGAAAATGTTACTCAAACAGAGATTATCTGCCTAAACACCATCTCTAGAGCTCCTTGAATACTCTCTGAAAAACAGTATTTTCCTGTGGCATTTGTCCATCTCTGAAAAATCAATATTGGAACCAGATCTTCTACTACAAAGGGTAAAAATAATGGCTTTTAGCTAATTTTATGCCAGCCAAAACCAGCATAATCTATTTTCTGATTAAATCAGAGCAACTTAGGCAGAGCAAGAATCAATGATCACCTTAACCACATCTCCCTCAAATGAGGCATTCAAAAAGCACCAAAAAGAAGCTCCACAAAAAATATAATTTTATCTGCAGAAAGAAATATATAATAAAATAACAGTGAAACAGTAAAATAATAAAATTAAATTTTCACTGGAGATAGAGCAAAACTGTTAATGCTTGGAATGTTCAAAAATTTCCATTCCCCTTTCTGTGGTATGCAATTTGCTATTTGAATGCTTACATTTGATATAGCAATGACAATAACCATTCTATGTTTAAGATCATTCAAGACATTTTTCTTGTATCTCAACTTTTTGAATCCTCCCATTACATCAGAATGATACCTTTGGTTCCATTTCTAAGAAAAATGTTCCTATTTTCCTGACTGTGAAAACCAGGGAAATATAAAAATAAGGCTTAAAACTTATAAACCATTTTTCAAGGATATTTTGGGCTCATTGTTGTTGTTGCTGCTTTTAGCATGCATTTACTGGTTAGGGGGCCAATTTTATGATTTTAGAAGAGGAACATGTTTTTTATCAGCGTGGAATTGGGTCAATCTATCTGAATCTCACTGAAGGAGTGTGGTCTAGGGTTTGTCTATGGAGAGAAGGCACAACAGAGAGAGGCAGAGTAGAACACCTACTCCTCATTACCCTCCTACTTAGACACTTCCTGATTCTGGGATAAAGCTGTCATATTTTGGAGAGATTTACTACACTCAGATGACCATGACAAAGAAACCTGTTAACAGATCTCTTTTCCAGGACTATGAGATGGAGCTTTCTTGAATCCCTTGCCCTTACCCACAATCCAATTTTCTTGGCATGATAATAAGCTAATAGAATAAATTCAGATTATGACAATTTGTTTGAATAAAAGTTGTTTTGGTTTTGTTTTTTGGTGGGGAGGGTTTGGTGGGTTTTTTGATTTTGTTGTTGTTGTTGTTTTGTGTTTTGTTTTGGGGGTTTTTTTGGTTGGGTTTGGTTTTGGTTTTTTTGTGGTTTGTTTGTTGTTGTTGGGGGTTTTTTTGGTTGTTTTTGTTTGGTTGTTTTGTTATTGTTGGGTTTTTTGTTGCTGTGTTTTTGTTTTTGTTTTTGTTTTCTGGCTAGTAAGCGACCAAAAGAATTAACAATCACATTTGTCATTATTTTTACTCCTCACTGCAGTCATATTTTATATGAAATCTGGTCCTAATTCATGCTTAGGGATCTGGGATACATACTGAATAGTGTTAAAGAAAATTATTTTTAAATAAGCATTCTCATTCTTTCAAGCCAATTCAGGGATCACAGAAAAACAAACAAAGCAATGCAGCAGGCAACCAAAATACTGCTGCTGAAGCTGTTTTATTTGCATGTTTGTTTGTTTTTAATTTGGGCTTTGTTGCCTTGAGAATTCTTTTTACAGTATGATTGACTACATTTTAGATACTTTAAAGAATAATATTAAATATTTGGATTTTAAATGCCTATATGAACATTGTGCATGTTTTGTCACAGAAGGAAGCACATATCCATGGGCCAGGAGCATTACAGCAGAATCATTAAGGTGCCACAGAACCAAGACATGTGAGTCACTCCAAATACTCTCCCAGCATTGCCCCTAAACATTAATGTGACCCTGCCTGAGGAGTCAGAGGCAGCCAGACATGATGCCCCCCTCACCTTAGGAAATAACCCAGTGCTGAAGTTTATCTTGAGCAGCTCCTGGGCCCTGCTTGGATGGGCTTGAATCAGAACAAAGATCAAACTGCTGCCATCACAGGGCTGCCTCACAACTTTCCTCTCACAGAGCAAATTTCAGCAGCTTATTCCCAGCCACAGGCAGAAATGCAGACTTGTTCTGGAAGAGAGTGTCAACCTGTTGCAAAATCAAGGAAGATGGGGTGTGACCTTAGTTCGTTTAGGTGCTCTGTGCTGAACTGTATCAGGCTGTGCTCATTTCAAGTACATATTTTGCTTTCTACAGGGTGTATTATATTATAGCTATTACAGCTGTTCAATATTTTCTTACTGGTTACTATAATGGAAGAAAATATTTTCACTAAAAATACATCTTTGCCTTTTTGCCTTTTAAAAATGTTTTAAGCAAGCAAAACAATGTGGTAGTTAAGGATAAAAATACTTTTCATTTATATTTCAATTTTTTCCTGTCCATCCTTCCATCCTTCTTTCCTTCCTTCCTGTACTTTAGTAAGAATACCTATTTATTTTGTTGGTAAAACCTAACTATGATTACAGTCCATGTAACTGATTAATCTTTAATTAATCAATTAACCTTTGACGGACTATTACTGGTCCTTTCCCTACTGACCTACCTACTTGCCTCTGCCTCCTGTGCACCTGTGATGCCATAAATTAGTCACAGATGGCCTGCTAGGATATAATCACTGCCATTTGTCATGAAGTTGATAGCTGTATCACTTTCTCTTGCTCTGTAGAATCTACTTCTTGACAGGTCAAAATTTCTACCTCTGTGAGTTCTGTTAGGAAAAGAAATAGAAAGGTTCAAAGGTCAAGCCCTGCCAGGACTCCAACCTCTTGAAAAGGAGTAACAAATCCCATAATAGATGCCCAGAATCTAATGTATGCTGAGTGTGTAAACTTTGATGCCAAAACTGTGAACCCTGCGAGATTTCCATCCTCCCTCTGTTCTCTAGTCACCCAGAGCAAGGTAAAACACAAAAAATGAATATTTTTTAAATCCCTTAGCCATAATGAGGAGTCTGTTCCTCCGCTCTCCCTTCTGGCAGGTTTGATTTTTTTTCTTCACCCTGAAATGTTGGCCTGGGACCATGTCAAGAGAAAAGAATTTCCTTGTCTTTGTAATAACCTGTTAGTTGTGGTGTTTCCCCAACAAGTCAATAAGATAGGTGGTGTGCTCTCTTTTTCCTTCTCTTGCTAACACACAAGAACCTCTCTTAGCTCTTCCAAGAGGACTTATTTAATTTTCCAGGCAAGGGCCACAAGCAGCCACCCACCCCCTGTGGTGCTGATGGGTGGGAAACAGCTCAAGATAAAGTGGTGAAAAGGCAGCCTGATGGCACAGCTGGTGGTGGGCATGGGACCCAGGGAGATCCAGCCCCTGGCAACCTTTTCTTTCCCTGAGTGATCCCTCTGCCATTCAGATCCAGCCTGTGGAGTAGGAAAGGAAAGCCTGAGAGTATATCTTAAAAAGTCTTTGTCTGTCTATCCTGAGACACTGCAGGTCCTGTACAGAATTTCAAACAAGCTTCTGGCTACAGCAGTTCTTTGTTTTCAGACCTACTTGCAGGTGTTTCTTTAAAGCAGTAAATCTATTTTTTTTTTTTTACATCGGCCTAATTGTAATATCAATTTTAAAACTAGATAAATTCTTTAGTCTTGTAGTTTGCTTTTACATAAATTTCTTTACTAAAAGAAACATTTTGCAAACAACAATTATCTAAGGGTGTTCTGCCCGCTTCAGTAATTTTCATTGGAGAAGTAGCAAATGATCAGGTTTTCAAATTATGCTTTAACAGCAATAAGATGAAGCTTGGAACCCAAAACCAGAGACAAGTTTTTCAGTTAACTTTTGGATGCTCACCTTGGAATGTTTCCTAGGGAGGAATGTCTGAAAACCGTAAAACCTTGAAATCTGAGCCTGTATTCCCTGGTTTTGAGATTTTTAACTGCTTGATCATGCTTCTGCTGTCACCTTTGCCTCTCAATCTTGAACCTCAAACACTTTAGAAAAAAAGGGTAAATTCATCTTATGAGTCCGGTCAAATTAACTGCACCCAAATAAACCAGTACTTGACCTAAAACCATCACAAAACTGACTTAAAAAGATTTTGGGACTTGATGATATCACCCTTTGTCCTTACAAAGTTTATAATCAATATAAAACAATAGATAGCAGCTGGTGCTTGTTTATAGGACAGCCTGTTCTTTGGGTGGTACTGTGTTGTGCAGCTAAAGAACAGTCACTTTGTTATTCTCCTGCAGTAACCTCTACTGAAATATTCTTGGGGCTTTTTTTCAGTTAAATTTTCATTGATTATAAATGTTTTACTTTGCTACAGTTATACTTTGTGCAAACAAACCATTTCCCTAAACTAAAGAAAGCCAGATTCCTACACACTGCATCAGTGTCCAAACCACCATCAAGTACCAAAATCATTATGTTACATATTTTCATGTTCTACTGAATATCTGAATGGTCAATTAAAAAAAATATATAAAAATAAAGAAAATAGAGACTTTACTGAGAAAGTAGAAGCTATAAAATAGAGACTTTACTGAGAAAATAGAAGCTATGTAATGGAAGCTACTTCCATTACATAGTAATAATGTGACTATTTTGAACTCTGAGTTACACAATAAAGAATATTTTCATGTTTTCTTAGCCCTTTCCCTTTCCTTCTTCTCTGCATCTTCTACTATAAAAAACTACTTGAAATGTTAAAAATGTTAGTTTGTGAGTAGAACTGAAATAATTTTAATCATATTTTGCAGCAGTTAACTTCAGGGTAACCAAATTCACACAATTTAGGAATAATCCTATTGCAATTGACATGAAATTATTAAGCTTAGAAAATACTTTTAAGATCATTGAGCCCAACAGTTAATCTCGCACTACCACGTCACCACATAATCCTATGTCCTAAAGTGCCACATCTTCATAATCTTTTAAATATCTCCAGAGTAGGTGACTCAACCACTTTTCTGGGCAGCCTGTTCCTGTGCTTGACAAATATTTCGGTGAAGAATTTTTTCCTAATATCCAATCTAAACCTCCCCTGGTGCAACTTGAGGCCGTTTCCTTTTGTCCAATGCTTGTTACTTGGGAGACAGACCTTACTATAACTTTCTTTCAGGTAGTTATAGAGAGCCATAGTTTGTTGGCATTAAATAAAAATTTTGTTGCAGCACAGTGACACAGTATCCGCACAGAGTTGTACTTCTCTATGATTCTACCTTTATTTAGCATGTAGAAAATTTCTTGCCTAATACTNTAACGTGGAAATGGCATTCAACTTTGTCCCAAATACAGGCAGGAAATATTTATTGAACGCTTCTGCTGTTGGGTTTTTGTTTGTTTGTTTGTTTTTGTTTGTGTTTTTTGGTTTTGTTTTTGGTTTTTTGGGTTTTTTTTTGTTTTGTTTTTTCTCCTTAGGAGTTTACTGGCTTGTTCTGAGAGCCACGACTTCAAACAAAATAGAGATGATTTATTTTGGTGAGGTTCCAAGTAGGTGAATTTAATTGTCATATTTTTGGTCAACATAAGATACAGCAGAACAGAGAGAAATCTGAGCATATTTAATCACGGAGTGCTGTCGTGCTGCTGAGGAAAGTCATAAACAGTTGACTCCAAGCTGGGAACATCATGCCAAACATTTGTATCTGGAACAGGACTGTACGTTCCACCAGCGTGCTGCAACAGGGAGAGCGTTAACACAGGGGGTTCAGTACATGTAGAAAAACGTTCTGAAAATGAAAGAGGTCAGGACAGGGAGGGTGGAATGGGCCTGTAGGGTGGTGGGCATTCAGAAGAGAAAAAAATATTCTGTTTCTTAATACGGGACTGAGTAAAATTATTTGCTATATAATCCATTCAGAATAGAAGAAAGTTGAAGAATTCCTAAGGGACTTTTTTTTTTTTTTTTTTTTGTCAGTCATACTCAAAATAAGTAATTTTGAGTGACAGACAACTGAATCCCCTACAATTAGCATATGCCTTCCTTGCTGGCAACAAGATCAAACTGAGGACTGTAGGAGCGCTGTACGCCCGTCATGTTACTAAAACTTTTGCTAAGCACAGGAAGGAAATGATACTGCTTTGATGTTACTTTTGGCTTCCAGTCTCAGGATTTGGACAAAAAAAGAGACTGAAATAATATTTTAACCTGCTTATAGGGATTCAAACCCATCTCTCTCAGCAGAGTGCCCTAATCACTCCGCAGTTTAAGGAAGGAAACACACTCCACATGCCTACTGCTGAAATTGCTCCAGGATTCACTGGTGGAGGGAGAAGAACTAGGAGAGGCAGATGGAAAACAGATTGTATTCCTGTGGTAAGGCATTAACCTTGGAGAAATACAGTCCCTCTGCTAATGTTTGTGCTATCAGGGTGTGGGTGGAATGCATGTCTCCTTCCAGGCTGCAGTCCCAACATCTGGGATCCCAGCCCAGGTCAGCTCAGTACCACAGCCAGGAGAGTTTTGTACAGAGTTAAACTTCCAAGTTCTGCACATTAAACACCGAGTCACACTTTCTCTCAAGGTGTCTGGCTTTGGCTACGTTTTGACCTTTCACTTTCAGCAGGTAAGATGAAGTCTGTCCTAAACATCACCTTCCCCATATGAACTGTCAGAGGATTTGTTCTGAGCAAGCAGAGAAGCCTGGATCTGGATCTTCTGGGGATGAAGCGAGAGTGCAGCTGCAGCTCTTCACTAAATAACTTCTGCTTAAGAACAAGTTCTGGGTCATCATCCTGATATCTCCAACTCTCCCTGCGCTGTGACTGAGGGGTCAGTGAGTTTCATTCAGGATTTTGGCTTCTTTGGGAGCCAGGCTGACACACTTCAGGGCTCCATGCTATCTTCCCCAGAGATGCCTGCATCTGCACCCTAAGCCTTATGCTTTAATCCATCACTTATGCAGCACTTATGTATAATTCCTGCTTAAACTGTTCCTGTGCCATGAATTTAATTTTTCTTAGCCTTAAGATCATCATGAATTCATTTGTAATGCTTAATTTCACCTTATTTGTATGTATGCAACATGACTTTCCTTCTCTTTTGCTGCTTCTGCAGCTATTCTGGTCTTTGGCCAGCTCTTAGTCAAATATGTTCAAATTAATGCAGGTGGCTTTAAACCTATTTAAATTAGTAAATGAATGAAATGTAAATCAAAATCAACAGACACTTCCCCTTAGCATACTGTATGTTTTCCCTTATCAAACTGTTTAAATTATAGAATGTCTGGTCTATGTCTTCTTCTATTTCTTCAGCAGCACTTAGTATGAGTAAACAGGGGCATTCAGCAAAATCTAATCCAAACAGAGTGCTCCTTGATTTACTCCAAAACTACATATTAGAATAAAGACAAGTCTATATTTTCTTAAATCTCTGTTTTGACTAGTAAGCAATGACTCTACGGGCCAAATTCCCCTTCCTTCAATTAGAGTTGCATATTGTTATTTTTTATTCAAACGACCACACACAAATTGCTCTGGTCTAGTGCCCAGATAGCACACAGATCTCTTGTAGCAATTCATTTAAGAAAGTTGATTTCTCTATTTTATATCTTGCTTGTTACTTAAGAAATTATCTGTGCATTTTTTTCATGTAAAAATGCTTTTTTCCAAGGGCATATTGTTGTTCCAAACTTCAACATTAAAAAAAAAAAAAAAGTTTTGGTTTTTTTTCCCCTTATGGGCTATTTAATATAATCCTATCCTTTCAACAATTTAGATTAAATTTTTTGGTTGTTCGATTATTTTCACCAAACCTCTGTCCTCTTCTGAGACCAAACCTCTGGATAGATGAAAATCATCATTTATCAGCATAAGCAGAAACAAAATCCATAAAATTAATGTCAAATCAGGTATATTTTGTGATCATTTCAAATGTGCTCTGTTAAAAGACTGCCTGTTAAATACTGGACAGTACATTCAAAATCTCATTTATTTTACCTTCAGCCAATCTGTTCTGTTTGAATTGAAAAGTCAAATAGTTTTGCTTTGGAAAATGGCACTACTTCATAGGAAATATATAAGTCAATGTACATTAGTGTAACACTTGAGTTTCTTTGTTTGTTAACATCTGCATATGTTCTAGGACACAACACTTTTAATCCCCAGCACTGGTTCTGTTTTGCCCTTACTGGTCTGCATGGTGCTGACTGATACCTCACAACTTTTAGCCACACTGTCTCCATTTCCTCCTCAGCTTGATTGTTCCATAGCTGGTTCAGCAGACAACCCAGTTAAAAACCTCCATTCTACTTTAATGCAAATGGTAATTTATCCAACCAAATAAA
This sequence comes from Rhadina sibilatrix, assembly GCA_013400275.1. Classification (NCBI taxonomy): domain Eukaryota; kingdom Metazoa; phylum Chordata; class Aves; order Passeriformes; family Phylloscopidae; genus Rhadina; species Rhadina sibilatrix. Next base: position 449,775 of record VWYO01025369.1, on the reverse strand, counting down.
TAAGAATAAAAATCCTCACAACTTAGAGATATGTGTTAGTATTACATGTCTTCTTGCTATTATTTGATTTGCATCTTGTTAGTTCAGAGAAATCCTGTATCTCTCACACATAACTCTAAAAACTGAGGATGTTGCCTAGGGTTTGCAGAGTAAACAGTTCTTAATCTACAGTGTTTTTCCCTGCTGTACACACCCTGTAACTTAACTATATCCCAAACATGCTGCAATCATTTAAAGAATATGTGTCTCGGCTTTCATTCAAAAACTTTTTGAGCTTGAAAACCATACATCTGTAAATCTGAGTCAGAACCATTTTAACCTGTTTTATTGAGGCCAAAGGGAAGACAGAAGAGTGACAATTATCTAATGTTACCCTTCCTGATCCCAGCAGAGTCTGTGGGAGTTTTCCCACTGAGTTCATGGAGTAGAAATCTGGACCTGGGTTATTTCCAACCTTTGAAGAGAAGAGGGTGAACAGCACCTGCAATCTCTTTTAGATGATTATCTGGACATGGGGAAAACAAGTATTTCTTCCCAAAATAAAAGCCCATCTCTAGCATGTTTTTTGAGGTACCCTTATGAGTCAGATGAAAAAAGAAATCTGAATTACTCCAAAGGCAACCTAAGGAATTGGATTCTGAAAAAGTGATGCAAGTCACTTTATGCAAGTGTTTTACTTCATTTCATGTCATGTAAAACTCAACCACAGTGAGAAACGTCCGTCAGCATCCCACAGAATTATGACTGCCCAAAACAAAGTGATGCAGAGTACTTTTTTTTCCAAGATTTTCTGTATCTTTCTTCTTCCTGAAAAAAATTGTCATGATCCAGGCAACACAATAATGTAATTGTGCCAATAAAATCCATTGAAATTGGCGGCTGTGATTTCACTTCATGCCCACAGGGTATGAGCACATACTGCTATAAGCAAGAGCAAATTTAGGAGGATCAATTGCAAAATAAAATTCCACTGAATTTCTAAAAATACTTACTCCTCCCTTGCCCTTTCTCTCTTTCTGTACCACAAGACAAATGTAATGGCTTTCTTATCTTCCCCTTCTGCTGCATAGGTACCAGCTGCCTTTATATCCCACTGAATTAAATAATGAAATAAATCCCAGAACAGTCATTCTGAACCCTTCTTTTGTAATGAAATCTTCTCTCATTAAAAAAAAAAAAAATATCTCTGGCTCTACACCTTGCTGTGATTTATGGCATGATTTCTGTGTATTCAAAGGCAACATTTCACACATGCATTAGCACTTGACTTTACATTTGTAAATTAGGTAGGTGTTAAGTCTGCTAATATTCCTCCTGGTGTAAGTATTTTATTACTGCTCTCTCTTCTTCTCTCCAAGAAAACTCCAATAAAAATAACTTTATATAATTTCTGTATTCCAGCTACTGAAATTGTTTTCACCTTGTTTTACTGTGATATTTACCTTCACCCAAATATTTGCATAGCAGCAATTTAGTAAGTAAATTAATTTTAAAAAGTGAGAAATCTGATTTCATTCCAACCTAAGGGAATTCAAAACCATCCTTAAATTTTCTGAAAAGTGTTCTAACAGACATGCTGTTAATATTTGAGCTTTGGTGTTAATAGAAAATGAAGGTATACAGAAATTTTAGGAAGACGACTTCTGATTCATTGAAGATGGGGTTCTACACAACTAGTGATGCAGAACCTAGGGATCCAGAAGAATGACAGCATCCAGGCAATTGTCCTGCAGAAAAATAAATATGTGGATCCCCACCTGGTCATCAAAATATTTCTATTCTTTTTCCTACAGTTTTTAAAATATAATACACTTGACATGTAATGTCAAAGTGTATTATATTGACATGTAATGTCAAAATCAAGTGACTGATGTTTGAGCTAAAAAGGGAAGGGGAAATTAAAAAAAAAAAATCTGTTCTTAGTCTATGATGTTGGGTAGCTGAGGATGATGCCTTCAGAGATTCCTTAGTCTCAGCCACATTGATTATTCTTAATTTCCTTGCTGGTTTACAACCTAGGGACCTAGTTTCAAGAATTATAGATATTAGTTGTGTCTTTCAGGCAATTATTCTAGACCTTGATCTCAATGTTTAGTACTGAAATTATTTTAAAAGCAAATCTTTTAACATCGTGTGATATTTCATAGCTACAGTTCTGGTAATTAACAAGTGATTCCTATTGCCTGGCATTACTTTTAAAATAAAACAGCCTTTTCATCTTGCAGGGGATGAAGACAGATTGCCCCTCCCTAGTTCTTTTGGATGCATATGCCTCATTTTAATAAAGTGTTCATATCTCAGTGACTTTTATTAAATGGTGGCACTGAAACATTTGTGGACTGAGAGTTTTCCCGGGCAGAGGTGGAAGATGGACAATAAGGATTTGCTGTTTTGAAGCTGCTGTATATGGGACAGCCTCTAGATTTGCCAAGCTGCATATACTGAATAAAAGGCTACATGTACTAGTTACCATGACACGTGCCAGGTACCAGAGTCATAAGGCATTAGGTCAGATATAAACACAGGAGTCAAAAAGCAAGGTTTGTGCAGAAAGAAACTGAGTTCTCTGTCTCTCTTTGGGAGGGAACACATTCCCTTAATAAAATACTCAGTAGATTTTACAATTACTGCATAAGAAAATGAAGAGCAAGGGAATTAAACCTGCAAAAAGTTATGCTTCTGATGCAAACTGCAGTTTAACTAGTAATTGAAGCAGACATGTACCACACATATTATTCATTAATATAAAAATGAATAGAATTTGTGAAAAGCCTCTTTGTGAAAAGACATTGCCACTGATGGTGGATTTCAAAGGAATCTAATAGAACTGACTGTGCATGAGGATCAAATTTTGGCAGCAATTTTGTTTACTTGACAATTTCTACAAGAATACTCCAGTTTAATTACAGCAGGAATAATGTTAATAGTAGTAATAATGACAACACCACCAATAGAAAAACAAAAACAAAAACATTAATTATAATACCACTTAAAACATTCATTTTCATAATGATAATAATAGTATAATTACCATCTCAAATTCATTAAATAAATCTCAGCTGCTTAAAATGACAACTTAATTTCTATAAAAGTATCTGAACTTTTATAATTTCTGCCTTTGGTCTGTATTATCCAGTACTGACACAAGAAGAAAATATTGTCAAATAATGAAAATAAGGTTATTTTTTAGTCATTTCCAAGCTAGATTGAAGAACAGTCTTGGACAGCTTAAGAAAGCCTGTTCTCACTGTATTTGCAGTTCAACTTTTAAATGAAAGTGATTTAAATAAACACCAACACAAGCCACCAAAACCTTTGGTTTTGTGACATCTCAGGTTAAGAATCACAGTGAAATCATAAATGTGTTAGCATTGGAAAATTATCAAAAGCTGACTGGTCCTGGAAAAAAATAAATGGGGACATCCAAACCAGTATAGTTATAATGCTTGAACTAAAAAAAGTCATAATTCTGAAGCCAAAATGTGACAATCATAACAATGTGTTTTAGTTCTAATGCACTCTGGCAAATGCTAAACACGTAAGAATTTAGCAACATCAATTTAGCACTAACAAGTTCAAGTACCAAATATTTCAAATCAGTGGAATATACTATCTGTATGTAATTCTGAAGACAGCTATGCTGATGAACTATGATCAGTTTTTAATAATGTGGGTGGATGTGTTTAAAAATTAAGTAAAGCCAAACAATAAAAATAAATACATTTCAGCTTATTTCAAAAAGGCAGTTTGTTCTGGTATATACAAGAACAAATCTGAAGACTATGTGCCACAATACCAATAATTTACTGGATCCTTTCTCATTGATTAATTCTGACTGTTTTATTCTAGCTAGAATAATTGTTTAGGACAGTTGTTCTTGCCTTCCATCTCAGTCTGAAGGCAGAAGTTCAAGAAAATTCATTCTTTGTGAAGCTTCAAAAGTGGAGCTCACTGAAACTTTTCAAGATTTGCATCTCTCTAAACTTTAAAACATAAACAACAGCTACAGACAAACTGTGAGAAACAGGCCAAGGGCACCAAATCCAGTTTAGGATTTCCACTAAGAACCAAATCATATCATCTCTTTAACAATTTTACCCATCATGATCCTAAAAATGCTGAAAGCCCTAATTTTTCTACATCCAAATGCCCAAAACATCTTGATATGGATAGAAACACATCACTTTTTAAAAAATTCCTTTACACTTTACATTTATTTGTGCACCAAGATTATCCTTGCATAAGAGTAACTTCTATTTACTTATAGCAATCCAGTTGGTTTGGATTCATACAAGTACAAAAAAAAAAAAAAAAGCAAAAATGCATGTGACACAGATCACCATGCACGTGTCTGTACACATCCACACACAGCCACACCCACCACTGCTGTGGGACTCAGAGATGGGGCTTCAAAGAGGGGCTGCAAAAGTAATCCAAGCATGGAGCCTTAAGTCAAAGCTTGAGCAAAAATAGGCCGGAGTTTGAGCTGAAGATAAAGTTTATTGAAGTCTGAGCTAAAGCCAGGGTAAAAGGAGCTGAAGCCTAATTTGAAGCTATTGAAGCCATTGAAGTCAGGGTAAAAGTAATTGAAGTCAGGTTATTCTCACAGTACAGTGTTGTATACTTGTTACAGCTCAAAATAGGCCACAGCCCTAAACAGCCACAAGAGTTTTCTCACAAACTACAGACAGCCTATTGTCTGTATTATTTGGCAGCTTTTACAAAATTACATAGTTTTAAAGACCTTGACAGTTACATATGCAGCTCTCTTCTTAGTTCTTTTTCATATCTGTGTTCTCTCTAGACCACGGCCTGTACCCAACCAAGGCTAAGATATCTCAATTCACAAACTCCACTGTGCTGCCCAGTTCATCTCTCATCTGTTTTCCTAAACACCATTCACACACACCCATCTCTGCAGGTGTTCATGGCTGGATGGAGCTCTGAGCCACCTGGTCTGTCCATGGCACTGGGTTGGAATGAGATGATCTTTGAAGTCCTTTCCAACCCAAGCCATTCTACGATTCTATGATATATGTACATTCACATAAATATATACAAATGTCTATATATACAGATTTAAAACTCTTTTTACATATATAGTGAATCATAGAATGGCTAAGGTTGGAAAAGACCTCTAAGATCATTGAGTCCAAGATATTGTTTTATACAACAGTATTGGCACTTTGTGCACAAGCATGTGCATATGTTTATGGTTGATCTTGATGGTTTTAGAAGTATTTCCCAACCTAAATGTTTCTGTGACTCTGTAATATATAAATACTCTGCTGTTCATCAGGAAGATGTGTTTTTTGTGAAGGAGAAAACAAAAGACATGAACAGATTTGCTTTCTTCCATGAGCACACATTACAAACAAACAAGTGCTTTTACAAATACAAACTTTGCTTGAACTCTGAATGTTATTAAGTTTTAACAAAGTAGTCAATCCCCAGGATGGAGATGGAATATTGTTTTCTAAGCACATTAAAAAAAAAAAAAAACCCAAATATTTTCATTTTCCAATTTATTTAAATTCCCCTTTCTGGTGTTTATCATTGTTAAATACCTGTACTCTGACCTGGGAAACTGTGCCTTCCAGATGTGCAGTTTGAATGAAACAGAGAGGCTTCAGCAACAAACTTGAAATTTTAAATTCAAACACCCCACAGTACAGAAACACTTCCAACAATACTGACAAGAGTTTAGTTGTCCCTTATGTTGTCAAAGACGTGGTATGCATGTCCATTCCCTGACACCTTCAAAAGGGGTCTAAAGCCCACTTTGTCTATATTCCAGCCATGTGAACCAACCACTTTTCTACGCCTTGAACTTTTACAGCTCAGCAGTTGCAGAGAGGATTCTGCTTTCATCTCTTCTCACTTGGAGTGTCCCTCCCTGTTATTTTCCCACTTCTAAACTGAAAAAACCCCACAAATATGTATTGTTTGTATTGGTACTCTAAAGTTGTTTCTCAAGTTGACAATGAAACTCTGCTCAAAAGGTGTCTGTATGATTTACAATAATCCAGTGTGAATGTGAATGACAGAATTCTGCCAAAAAATTCTCACTGTGAAACTGCAGTGTCCTTACACAGGAAGGCTGGAACAGAGCTGCTGTTTCACTAAAATACCCATGTAATCTTGAAAACATTGAACCCTTGAAGTCTGTTCCAGTGAGGAGGTTCTCCAATCTGAGATCATGACTGAGAGTTTCAAATAAGTTTTCCATATCATACTGGTGTGAATGAAAACGTTGTAACTCTTTTTGCGTTGCAGAAAGTATTTATTACTTCACAGCCTGGCACTAATTTGAAGGAATTAATCTTTCTAATGGTTCTATTGTTTCCTGTGCTCTGAGCATAACACAGGACTGGCACAGGTCTCCTCCTCCACTGCCAAGTCTATAGGCAGCTCCTACAATATTGCACAGACCTGTGTACAAAGCATTTGTACTGCAAAATGACCCTTTTCTTCCTGATTTTTTTTTTTTTTTTAACTCCTTTTCACCTTCTTAATCCTTGGTACATAAATACACATTTGAGGTCTGGAAATCCCATATCTGTCTCAAACTCTAATTGCTCAGACAGAATTTGGAAGATCTTTCAGCCGGCATTCAGTCTACAGGTTTCCCAAATGCTTTCACATTCAGTTCAGCATGAATACACCCCTTCTTTAACATATTTTCATATGTTTTTCATTAATTTTATTGGAAGACAAAAATTTAAGAATTTGGAATTGAGACTCACTTAAAAAAAAAAAATAGTAGAGTCTGTATTACATTGGTTTTATATCCAGAATTCTCTGTATTTGAATCTAAACTGAGAATGATGATCTACCATGGCTTTTAGTTATTATTGCAAAATTAGTTTATCTATTAAAAAAAAAAAACAAACCCAAAACAAAACAAAAAAAACCCCACCTCCTATACTTAAGGGTAAAAGGAAAAATTAGGTTCTGTTTCTTGAACTTTTTGTGTAAATCAGATAATTTTAATTATACTCAGACCAAAAAAAAATGAAAAGCTGGAACTCAGACTTCAAGTTTATATTATTTATTCCAGCATTAAAACATTTTAAAAAAACTCTTGTAGTCCAGGAGATTATGGAGAGTCAGGCCACAAATGGTATTCCTAATCTTTAACTGTTTCAGAGATTTAAGAAGCCCCAGGAGGAAAATATTTTGTATTAGACTCTTCAAGATGTAGTATGACACATGGCTTAGTTCAGATTTAATACCACAGTCCTGGAATATTACTCATCAAATATCAGGGTTTTCAAAAGACAATCTCATGTTTCTATTCTCCATTTTTTGTACCAAGCAAAAATATGTTAGACTGCTCTGATGTAGGATATCCAAGGTATGGATTAAAATTCGCAACTGAATTTGAAATATATGGAATTCATTGATGTAAAGGACCCCCAGTATAGTCATTGGAAATATAACAGCATAATAAATAGATTAATGTAAATTTAATAATTCAAATTGACATTCATCTTCTTACTTGGCCAATCTAAGCCAAAATGAAATATTTAAAAATCAAATATTTAAAAATTAATGTTTTCTTTATTTTAATGTATTTTTCATTGCTAGAAAAAAAAATCAGTATATTTACCATTTCTAAATCTTGGAAATGACATGATATCGTCCTCTCTTGGGAAATTGCTAAGAGGCTTTTGCAGGCACAAAAGGCAAAAGCGAATCCTTAAAGTACTAAAAGCCATCCTAGCTTTGAGATAAAAAAATCCTAGCTTTTCTGAAAAATTAAAAAACATTGAAGTTTTTAGTCCTATTAATAATACAGAAAACAACCTGTACTAACCACAAGAAAACACTGATAATATATATATATTTTTTTTTTCTTTCAAAGAAGGAAGATGCAACCAGAAATTAAATCCTTTCCTTTTTGGTGTTGCGCTGCCTTTCTTGCATTCTCCCTTTTATTAAAATTAATGAAGGTTTGCAGTCTTGTGATTTCTAATACCATTTGTAAAGATGTGCATGTATGTCAGTCCTGAACTGATTCCCTGTCTGCACTCCAGCTCCTTCAGAGTGGTGAAGCATGTAGAAAAAAATTAAATAAATTAAGGGTCCATTTACCAACTCTTCCCTATTCCCTTCCTTGCCTATTTCCAAACCAAACCCACAAAATTTTATAAGAGCTTGGAATGTTTTTAATTTCATTTAAAACATGCATAATTTTGCTTACTTTCTCCACTGAAAGAACCATAAGAAAACAATTGGAAAAAGAGCCTGAAGAGAGAGATGGTATTTTTTTGGCTCAGCTGTAAGCAACAAAGAGCTAAAAACCTCCCAGATGCATTGGAAGACAAAGTCAGGGACAAGTACAGTGATATTCATCTCACATATCTATGCAGGTATGTAATAGTTTGCTCCACTTGATATAGTCACCCCTTCTATACAGTCAATACCAATAAACACGGCGGGTGCAGCTCAGATTAGCTTCCTCCTTCATGAAGAGATCAAGTGTTCCCTGAGTTTCTACTCTTCAAAGATTACAAACAGACCTTAGTTAACTATCTCAGGTGTCAGCTAGGAGGCCACAGCTGTTAAGATAAATCCCATTCAGGCTATCTTCATTTCTTTGAACATATGTATTGGCTTCTGTGTCCTTACTGTGAGACTGAACTTATTAATGACAGCTTCAATATCCCCACATTGCTCTGCAATACATATAAACAATTTCCAGTAAAGCTCTACAGTTTAAATCAGATTCAGTTTGGGTATTCTGTCTTTAAAGGATGGAACTAATTCACAGTGATGTATTCACATTGACCTTAGTGAGGTGAGGCTGCCACCCACAGCTCTCTGAATGATTTTTTAATACATTGCAATTGAACAACAGCTTGCAAGCGTAATAAAGAAAAATTAACAGAAAGTTGCCGCTGACTGTGAGCAAGTAACAAACTCAACATTCCAGTTTTTAGGAGAGTTAAATCTAAAGAGACCAATGTTTTTATTTCTACTCTCCTTCAACAAGGTCTTTCCTTTCAGGTGAATTATGCAATTGGTGCTTTTTTCTGTCAACTGACAAGTCAATTCTCTCCCTCCTTTAAAATTAAGTTTGAAGCAGGATGACTTGTTTGTTTAAAGTAGGGTGGGGCTAGGGGTAGAGGTGGGGGTGTGGGGCATGGCAGAGTTTGGGCTGAAATAAATATTTCCCTTGGATCTGTTGCATTTACCAGGGTGTCTCAGACTAATTTTTTCATTTGAGTGTTGAGCTACATTTCTTACCTTCCAGAAAAGTGCTACAACTGTTAGATCATGGGTACTCTGTCACTCAGTGTTATGAATGTCTTCTTCTGACACATTTTGTCTTGCAAAAATTATGAAATATTTAGAAAGAGAAACCCTTCTGAGGGAATACCGTAATGCTTAAGCCAACAAACAGCCCTCCTGTTCAAAACAAAACAGTTTAAAAATGAGACGCAGGGGAAGAATCAGCTCAAGAAAGTGAAAGGTATAAAGGATAAGGGATTATTCTGAAAGGCTGAAAATCCCTGTTCAAATTTCTGTAGAATACTGAAATACATGGGAGTAATGAATGAACAGCTTGTATAAAAGATAAAAAGTATGAAATGCACTGCCTCCAGCACCCCACTTCCAAAGATGGCCCTGATTTTATCCAGAAGAAAATATTTGTTAAACTAAGGGTCTGAATAGCTTTGGGACTAATGGCATTACATTTTTCAAGAAATAAAGTATTTACAGATGCACAGATGTGTGTTCACACTTCTACGTACTGTTTCCAGTTTTTGTTTGACATTCAGTTGCTGAAATGTGCTACTTAGGCAGATGCTTGACATCCAAAGCTTCCCTTGAGACCTACATTTCACAGTACATCAGATTTTGGCTGGGCCAAATAAGATTTCAGAGATCCAGTTCGTCTGAAGGTTAGAGTTCTCTTTCTAAATACAGGTAGCCAGAATGGAGTAACCTGAATTAAAGGTCTTTTATACAACCCCATCTTAAATATATCACTGCTGTACTTAACTGTTCTGGAAGCTTCTGCCAGGCAAGTGGTCTTTGGTTCCCCAAGCCAAGTGATGGAGCATGGCTTGTGAACAGGCTAATACTTCTCCTAAAGCACTCTGATGAAACCACACTACACAGCAGTTGAGGGACACTCATCTTCCTGGCTCCATGTGTTCTGTTTGTTCTCCCAATACACATTTACTCTGTGTGTGGGGTTTCCAGTAAAGAGTGTGTGAAATGGCATTAGAGCCATGTTGCTGAAAATGTGCATGGGATGGAGGCTTGGTGAGGTAGTATGAAAAGACAATGTGGCACAAAGGGAGTTGAATCTGGTGCAGTTCCATGTCTGTGGTGTATTGGAGCAGCCCTAGAGCATGTTCTCTTCATAATAAAGCAGGAAAATTGACTGACAGCCTTACAGACTTTTCCTAATTTTTTCATTGCAAATAATAAATTTGATGGAATTACTTTGGATTTGCCTAGTACTGTGGATCAGGTTAGTTCATTCTTAACTTTGTTTAGGATAATAGATGGATGACACACAATCTTGGAGGTTTTCAAAGCAACTATATGACTTCATAAATTTTATACAAATTCACATTCTTCCCTATATATTACCCCTATACATCTTTGAAGAATATCCGACTGTTATTTGGCACTGGTTTTGTCTGACCTCTATTTCTTTTAGGATTATTAACATCAGTATCAGGCGCCACAGTGTAGACAACCACCAAAAACACAGCTGTTGGCACCTGTACTAAATATCTAAACTGCTGTACATACCCAGGAGAGGCATCCTGAACAATCTAAAGGACCTTGAGTAAATTTGTTCATTTCAAATTTTTACCAGTTACAGAAAAAATCAATGTCAAATGAAATCAAACACACACAAATCTTCCCCTGAGTGAATAAGTACAAATAGCCCTTAACTTCTCTTATAGCTACTTTAGCATAGCTAAACCACTACTGCTTGAAGTTAAAATAGCAAGGAAATGAAAGTATGCAAAGGAGGCTTCCTTTCATTTCCATTTTTGCCTCCACCCCACCCCCACATAGTGCAAGAGTGGAATAAAGACATAGACCCAGATTGGCAGTACATCCCTGTGGAGATTTTGATCTGGCCAGACCCAACCCTTTCCCAATCCCTTGAACTACGAAGATGCAGAGTTTGCCATTGCAGCTCAGTGATAACTGCAGAGGCTGAGCAGAGCTCAGCAGGTTTGGTGCAGAGCTGTGCTAACACAGCTCTCTGACAGATTGGAGCTGGCTCCCATCCACCTACCCTGGAGTACAGACAAAACAAGTTCACATCTATCTGCACGTGTTCATAAAAGCCAACGCACAGCTGCACAGCCCAAAAGAGGAAGGGAGTGGCTCAGGCTAGAGGCTCACCCTGCTTGTTACACATTCACTGCCTAAAAAAGGAAAGGCAGCTCAATATTCCGGAGGAGGAAAAAAAAAGAAAAAAAAAAAAAAAAAAGAGCTCTGGCTTGACTTGTTTGATGACACAACAGAGAGAAAGTTGTGCAAGAAGTTTGCCTTTTGGAGAGGTATGGAGCTGCACTTCCCTGCACAGAGAGGCAGGGCTAAATGGCACAGCTCATCCTTCAGGGTATGATTCCTACATTAGTCTTTGAGCCTCCATTAGGTCAGCCAGCTGTGAGAAGAAGAAGAAAATGCTTGTTGGGAAGGGGAAAGTAAAGCAAGGCACTGTGCACATGTATTTGTCTCCACATTTCTCTCATATGAACACTAGGTAGGAAGGAAAATCTGCTAACAATTTAGTGTCGTGTGTCTCGTCTTTGTGAATTCTATTTCATTCCCTGTAATGGTAGAATTTAGAATAGACAGATTTTATATATAATTTTAATGACTTTCAGGTCACCTTCTTGGTGTCAGCTTAAATTTTCCAGCCAATTTAAACTAAATTCAAAGAAGAATAATATTGTTGCTATTACTATAAGAAAGGCAAACAAAATGGCATCTGTGGAAGAAACATACAAATTTATTCCTTCTTGGCTTGTTTAAAAGCTATATGAGCTTTAAAAAGTGTGAACGGAGTGAAGTTTTTATTAAGATCAGCTGCAAAAGGACAGAAAATGACTGAAAGACCCTCTTGAAAGATGTTCAAGAGGCTACAATTCTGTGAGAGACTGGGTCAGAGGACAAGGGAAGAGCAAATTTTGTCCTGCACCTAGACTTTTGTAAGACCTTTAATAAGGTCCCCCACAGCATTCTTACTTCTAAATTGGCAAGACATGGGCTTGATGAATGGAATATTAGATTGACAAAGAATTGATAAGGAATTGGGTGCAGGGGCAAATTCAAAGACCTGCAGTCAATGGCTCTATGTCCAAATGGAGGTCAGTAACCAATGGTGTTTCTCTAGATGTTCATACTGGGTCCAAAATCGTTTAACACGTTCATCAATGATCTACAGAGCAGGATCAAGTGCACCCTCAGTAAGTTTGCAGATGACACCAAGCTGAGTGGTGCCGTTGATACTCTCACCTGAAACCTTGACAAGCTCAAAAAGGGGCCTGTGCAAGCCTCATGAACCTCAACAAGATCATGTGCAAGGTGCTGCACGTGGTTCAGGGCAATCCCCAGTGACAAGATGGCTGGAAGATGGATTTGAGGGTATTGATGGGTGAAAAAAATTGGACATGAGTCAGCAATGGGCACTTGCAGCCCAGAAAGCCAACCACATCCTGGTCAGCATTACAAAAAGATGTCTAGCAGGCCAAAGGAGGTGATTTTGCCCCTCTATTCTGTCCTACAGAGAGCCCACCTCAAGTACTGTGCTCAGTTCTGGGGTCCCCAGTACAAGAAACGCATCTGTTAGAGCAGATCCAGATGAGAGCCATAAAAATATCAGAGGGCTGAAGCACCTCTGTTTTGAAGACAGGTCGAGAGAGTTGGGGTTGTTCAGACTGGAGAATAGAAGGCTCTGTGGAGACCTTAGAGCAGCCCTTAATATATGAGGGCTTATAAGAAAGATAAACTTTTTTACCAGGGTCCCTAGTGGCAGAATGAGGCAAAAAGGTATTTTATCTGAAGAGGGGAGATTGAGGCTGGGCAGAATGAAGAAATTCTTTACTGTAAGGTTGATGAGAAACAGGAATAGGTTGCTCAGAGAAGTTGTTTAAGGGCATGTGTTAAGAACCCATCCCTGGAGGTGTTTCAGGCCAGGTTGGGTGGGGTTTTGAGCAGCCTGATCCAATGAAAGGTGTCCCTGCGCATGGCAGGGGGGTTGGATTAAGGTCTCTTCCAACCCAAACCAGTCTATGATTCTGGTAAAAATGCAGTTCATTGGGACCTTTGGCAGCTTTTGTTTGTCAGTGAAGGTTTTGCTCAGTGAAGGAGCAGGCAATTAAAGTCAGTGCAATATCTGAGTACAAAAAATTTACTGCAAGAATTGGTCATTTTTGTCTCTATGTCCTTGCATCAATTAAAAAGGTTGTTGTAGGTTCAAAAGTTAGCCACTTGATTTCTTCACAAGATGATAAATTTGTTTAATATAGTGACTTGATGTCAAATAACAAGGGTTATATATTCTCATCAAGTTGAAGGGGTTTGAAGTTGTAATAATTTACAAATAACCTTTCCAAATTTTCTAGAAATTATATCAAGATTTATCACTTATAGTTCCAAGCAAAATGGAATTCCTTCCACTGCTGGACATAATTTATTATCCACAGACATTGCAAATACTGAGGAAAAATCTTAAAAATAAAAATGTGCTTGTGCTTCTTGAGGTTTAAAACCTCAAGACTTACCAGAAGTAGGGTAAAAGCAAAAATAACCAATGGAATTTAAAATGTTTTATTGACTTTCTTTACCCATACTTTCTTAGAACTTCCCCAGATTGTGTGAATGATTATTTTTAATTTGTTTATTTTTTTCTTTAAATACAAATGGTTTTAGATTCTTTTTTATGAGTGTGTTGTCTTACTGATCTCACCAGGTTTGCAAGAATGCATCAATGGAACCATATATACTACTCATCATATAAAGGAACATTTATAAAAGAGAAATCAACACCATTTCTCTTTTGCCACTCCTGGAAGAAAAAGCTTAAATATCCACCAAAGGCACAGCACACCTGAAAGCCTTCTTTGTCAGAACACTGACTGTTTCTAAAGGCAAGTTCTTAAGAAAAAGAAAGTAGTGACTCAACATTGTGCAGAAGGGTAAAACAAATGTAGAAAAAAAAATGTAAAAAGTCATTTTCAAAGACACAGGTTACACAAAGAGCTGTCTGTTATTTCTTGCTGTGTCTGTGATTGCCAAGACAGTTTTTGCTTCTTGTTTTTGGTTAAGATTTCAATCAGCTATTTTTTTTATTGTATATATCATACACCAATTCTAATAAGCTCCAGTCCTCTGACTTGGCAATAGGTTTCTAAACAAAACAACACAAACAAAGACAACACCACTGCAAGACACTCAAGACGCCTGGAGTGATTTATATCCAGCTACTCTACAGCAGTCTGGAGAGCAACCACTATGTTTTCTACTCTGAATTCTTTGTTATGAGGAAACCTTGCCTGAACACTTCTTTAACATGTACTTTTTCACTAGCTGCTCTCTGCAACAGATCTAACAACGATTCTGCATGATGATGATCAAAGGCTTTGACTGAGGCCAGCTTGTATTTAGTTTTAATGATATAGAAAATCAGCATATCGTTGATAAATCTGTTTTATGTTAATAGTGAGAACAGAAGAGTTTTGGAGAGTGTTTACACTACTGCTAAAAGGTTAAAAAAAAAAACCCAGCCAAGATTGAAATGAACCATCAGGACTAAAAGACCTGGACTTTTGTTTTTATATTCAACCATAAGGGTTCTTTCTTTCTGCCAGTGTGCATTACAGCTTACAGACACCTCAGTGCTTGTTTTTTGTTTTTGTTTTTGTTTTACTCTTATTGTAGCTCTCTCTACTTGAGTAATAACACACAAAGAAGGACAGATTGATTTATGGATTAATCTTATGAGACACTGACTTGCTACTGAAGATGTTGGGAGATGGACACAGCTTTTCTAGTGTTTATCAATATGAGCTGAGGGAGGACATTGTATCTGTATACTAATATCTGTAGAAAAATCAGGGTTCTGGGCATGTCAGTAAAGATATGGAGAATATTCAGTATTTGATCCTAAAATTATATTATGAAAGTTCTTGCAGCAAAAAATCAGTGGTAGTACAGGGCTTGTTTTTCCTTGCCTGCTTTTTAGTTTCCTTTTCTATAGTGCATCTTTGCCACCAAGAAGCTCAAAGCAGCCTAGCAACAGTTAGTACACAATGTATGTGTGGCAGAAGCAACACATTCCAGTTGTTATGATTTCTGGGATATGGCCATGAGAAAGAAAATATGCCCAGATCACTACTGAGTGAGTATGGAGTGGCAATTCTCAGCTCAGTATGTCAAAAGAGCCAGAATAACCTCTGCAGGCTTGTCAGGTGCTTTATAATAAGGTAATAAATTCCATATTAGCACCTTTTCCTTGCCCTTAATCACCCTACTATTATCTTCAACTAAAGAGGCAGCACAGTGATTCAAGGAAACTTTTAGACTTTAGCATATATTTGCATATGATGAATTAGAAATTGTAAAGATAAAGGATTAGCTTTGAATGAAGCTATGGTAGCTCTTCCCCAGTAAAGCTGCAGATACTGTGAAGCACAGCATTTCCTCACAGGAGAAGAAACCCTTGGATAGGCTTTGGAAGTGCAGAGATGTTCAGAGGTTCTGAGCACATCCCTAACTAGCAGAACTGTAAAGATGAGAGGGGAGGAAATCTCTGCCTCTCTTTCAGAGAAGGTTTTCTGTTTGGCAATCTGCTCCGAGGCAAACACAGCAGTGTGAAGTAGCTGGAGGGGGATGTGAGCAGAGAGGCAGGAAGACCCAATTTTTCAGTCACCTACCCAATACATGATCACTGGATGTAGGTGCAATTCCTCAGGTGCCTGAGAACTTGGTCCTCTGAAAAATTCCCAGACGAGCTCTTCTGCTTACACCTTGATGAGATTAAGGTGACTTAACAAATCAGCTTTAGGTCTTCCTCTGCTGGAAGAATCATCAGGGGATGACTCTTACCACCCCAACCTTATTAGTTATCTGTAAAGGGTGAGGAAAAAGGCAATTAGAGAAAGAAAGTACTTCCATTGCATTTCCCCAGACTTGTTAGCAGGATTACTATTCAGTAAAAACCCAAGAAAAACACATGGAAGAACACAGACATATGAAGAATAAATTATAGTCTCCTAAGAGAGATTTGATTCAAATTCCTTTTGCAATAGTATATAAATATAATAAGATTAAATGCTTACAGTAGTAAGGATCAAATGCCAAGGTTTATAACACATTTTTGGCAGAGGAATGTGAAAACAAATCAATGCATGGTGGCCTACAGATGCCTAGCAGGATGGTCCTGTCTCCCAGCAAAATCAGGATAAGTCAGAAACTTCTGAAAATCCCATTAAGTGCTTTGGTAGTAGCTCTGCGTGTCTACACAGCATCTGAAAATCTCTCAGCTAAACCATCAATCAAAAACCACAAGATAGCAGAGAACAAATGACTACAGTTCTCACCACAGTTTCTATTTCATCCAATATAAAGAAAAAATCAGAAATACGAGAAATAAAACACTACCATTTTAAGAGTTTGTAATCACACAAAGAATTTCACATCTATGTTTCAGAAAAAAACCCAAACGATGTACTATAGCCCCAAAAGCAAATAAAATACAAAATTGAAATTCAAGAGCATTGAAGCACTTTCAATATTTTTATAAGACTGTTTAGGATACATTATTAAACTTAGCTAACATGACAAAGTTCAACAGAAACTTATTGTGACCCTAATTATTATTAGAAAAAGATTTAGGCCTTTTTTTTTTTTTTTTATTTTTTGTTATGAGTGGCAAATATCAGCATAGATGTCACCAGTCTTTCCTGTCTGTGTCATGGCCAGTCTCCCCACACATTTACTGGATACACTGTTTGATGCTGGGCTCAGTCATTTACCCTTCAAAATTCCCATCCCCAAATAAAAGCATGCCGCTTGCATCATAAGATCAGTGACTCACGCCATAAAATCAGGCTTCCTCTTTATTTGGACATTGAACAAGTGGCTTGACTCAAGATGTAACAACTGTTGCAAAGGAAAAAAATAAATAAATAAACCAGCCATTTCCCTTAAGCATAAAGAGAGCTGGTAATAACAGACGTCAGCTTAAGTGGGTTAACAGGGTCACAGAACCATTTACATTTTGTTTGGTGTGTGAGTTTTTGAAGTTCTGTGTAGCTTTTAAAGAAATGCAATTATTGTACTAGGAAAGCAGGAGATACAATCCCATCAACATTTACACAAACAATAGGTCTGTTAGCTAAGAGAGTTCAAAGCCCTCACCCCTTTATGTTGGAAACTGAATTCCTGACTGAAAAAGAATTTGCTGTCAAAAGCACAGGGAGCAAGAAATTTGCAGATGTAACAGTCAATACTCATTTTAACCTGAGTAGACATCAATGCTTCAGATATTCAAACTGATATTCAATTATTATTTTCTCTTTGAAATTCAATTTTATTTTAACTTGCAAAGGTTGCCATTGATGCCAAATCAAATATCCCAGCTATTTTTCCTGCTCCTGTCCCCAGACTTAGGTAATGCCCTGCATGTTTTATCTGTGCTCTTCAGCGTATCCATAAATATTCAGCAGACAAATTTCTCTCTTTCTGTTACCATGATGATTTTCCTTTGCTTACACCTGCACAATCCCATTACCTTCATAGCACATCCTCAGACACAGCTGTGCAATGTTACTGAGGATAATGACCATGACATGCCAACTTATATAAAGAAGCATTTGTGAAAAGGCAGAAATGTAAATCACGCTCCTTTGGAAAACAAAAGGAAACCCAAAACAAACTGCAATTATCATCCCAAAGAGATAAGAACCTAAAAATCTAATCCAAATGAAAGATAATTATAGGGCTGGACCACCACTTCCATGAATGCAAGCTGAGGGAGAGTTGAGTTTGTTCAGCCTGGAGAAGATTCCAGGGAGACCTTGGAGCATCTTCCAGTATCTAAAGGGGGCTATAAGAGACCTGGAGAGGGACATTTTACAAGGGCATGTGATGACAGGACAAGGGGGAATGGCTTCAAGCTGCAAGACAACAGGTTCAGATTCGATCTAAGGAAGAAATTCTTCACTGTGACAGTGGAAAGACACTTGAACAGGTTGCCCAGAGGAGTTGTGGATGCCCCATAAGCCAGGCTGGATGGGACTTTAAGCAGACTAGTCTAGTGGCAGCTGTCCCTGCTCCTTGCAGAGGTTTGGAACTAGATCTTTAAGGTCCTTTCTAACTCAACCATTCTATGACTACATGATTTTAGGAATGTCAAGTATTAGATAGTTTATTCATATCAACCCAAAGCATTCAAACTATGCTCAGAACCATAAAATGCTGCAGAAGGATAGTATCAAAAAACCAAATTTTTGTTCTCTATAAAGTAGAAATAAGCACAGGTTACAGGTTGTAGCAGAGGTAATAAGCTATTTCTGGAATAGAAGGGGGACTCAGTAAAAATTAAATCCTTAGCAAAATAGAAAAGGAACTACTAATAACCTTTAAGTTGTTGTTGTGATCTGTCATAATGAACCAAACACACAACCTCTGAGCAGAAATGGGAATTTAGAAATTGACAGATACCTTGCTGCCAAAGAGTTCAAAGAATTCACACAGTCAAACATAGAGGCATGTGATAAAACATCTTGAAGGATTTTTGTATCTCTACCAGACAGATAGGAATTGAGTATGTAGAACTATAATTTTTTCCCCCTAGGAGCTGCGTGGTACAGAGAACTGTCTTAGTTAAGAGAAAAAATCCATCTTGAAAATTCAAACTTATATCAATGCTTGCAAAAGTGAGAAATGTAAGAGTCAGACACAGCAGTGGAGTAGGGGGGCATTGTAAAACTACACTTTTTTGTTCACTCTCAACATTCCCAGCACTGGAGCCCCGACTGCCATGGAAACCTGTGCTGAGTCAGGCAGGGAGAAGCTGCTGGTCTGCTCTCACAGCCATGGGACAGACCCTCTTCCCCTGCACCATCACAAATTCACATACATCCCTCTGTCTTTGATGCAATTAATAGGCCTGTATCTGGGCTTGCTGAGAAATTTTGGCCTGAGAAAGCTTAGATCTTATTTTGGTAGTCACAAGGTGAACTAGGTGGCTTGTACAAAAGGGTACATTTTTTTTAATAACTGTGGCCATCTCCTAATATTTTATGAGTGTTTTATTTCATGGCAGTGTTTTATCCAAAAAGAACTTCTTAAAATATTCAGATGTTATCTGAAGTATGTCTGTTTCCACAGTCCCAACTGATCTGAAAGGCTCTAAAAGCCATACCCAGACTCCATTAGGAGTAAACTGACATAATTTCACTGAACTTCCTGACTGTACTGTCTTTGGTCAAGATACTCAGAACTGCCAATATACAACTCATACAACTCATCCTCTGCAAATCTTATACATCCTCTAATGAGCACGTAGAAAAATCTGCCACTACATGGCAGGGGAAGTGATTTAATTCTTTTTCCCATACAATTATGGGGAAGTTCAATAAATGACCTTTATTTTGATGTGAGGATTCCTACTTCTTTATAAAAGATCTTTGTTCTGACATTCCCTTGCCAAAAGCTCATACAGCTTATGAGTTGTATGTAAAAAAGTCTTTATTCTTTCATACTCAAAATATGCAATATCTATTGTCATAGCCTATGGTTCTAAGCCATTCAGTGGAACCTCTTTATCTGTCTATGTGTTAGATATATGAGAAAAAAAAGAATCACTGTATTTTTTGATCCCTGATACAATCAGTGCATTACACTTAATAATTATCTAGGAGATCTCAGTTCTGTAGTTGTGCCATCATTCTCAGGGTTTCTGTTGTGTTGGAATACAGCCACATACAGGGCATGAAACATTTATTTTTCTAAATTAGCACACTATTTCTCTGGGAGGAGGCTTGAAAAATATTGTATCCATACCATAGGCACCACTCTACACAGTACTTTCAATTAGCTGGAATTTGCCCAGGACCATAGGGCTAACTTCTCTGTTCTTGCTAATCACCAGTTTGGCTAAGTGCTAAGCCCTGCAATTTTGCAAGTCTTCAGATGTTGCAGAAGTGTTTTCACTTCTCAAGATCAGACCTTAAATAAATTATAGGGTACTTAATAATAACACATGATCAACTTTGTGTCTCATCCAGCTTTATGGATCATCACCAAACTACCAGAAGAGAGTAAGATCAATTTAATTACTAAGTTTGAAGAAGACTTACTTATTAATCCTCATTTTCAGAGCTTCCATATGTCTGCTTGCTCTATGAGTCATTATCCCCAGGCATGTCATGCTGGGCTTCTATAACTAAATCAGTCCTCTTAAGGTAACAAAATGAAATGCAAGAAAAGTGATCCCCTTCCATATGGAAAACTTTCTGGTCACACAAATCAAGACACAAGATATTACCCCCACTTTACACCTCCTCTTTACACCTCCTCTTTTTTCTCTAAATTCCAGATAACTAGGAAATCCATATTCTTTCATGGCAGCATCATCACAGCAGCATCACTGCAGGGATGTACTTCTAAGATATCTTTTGTGAAGTTTTCATCACATATAAAATCAGCCACACTGCCCTGAGTGTTCATCTAGCCTAGTAATGTCTTCAGAAATGTCCACCTGTGGAAATTTCAGGAAAAAGAGAATCAGACCAAGCTGCCATGATATTTCACCCATAATATTCTGAAATAATTCTATTTCCCTGAATCTACTTTCAGATTTATTTATATGTGCTCCTTCAATCTATCTGTTAATCCATAAAAATGTTTTGCAAATAAAGCATCTTTTGGCAAAGAACTACACAGTCATAAAACCTGTTGCATGAAGAGCTGCTGCTTTTTGTTTGTTTTGAAATTCTCTACTCTGAGATGGTAATAGATGGGGGCCATCTGATGGAGCTTGTACTGGAAAAAACATGAATAGATCCCTATCTACCTTCTCTATGGTGTTAATTATTTTGCTGATCTTTATCATGCTCATGAATTTTCTCTTCTGTAGGTTTAGGAGGTCCAACCTGCTCAGCTGTTGCTTTTGTAAAAGTTGTTTTTATATCTTCATTCAACTTTATTGCCCCTTGTTTTGTTGGTTTTTTGGGGGGGTTAGTTGTTTTTTGGTTTTGTTTTTTTTTTTTTTTTTTTGAGATATCAAGGCTATACACATTATGAAATAAGGAATCGTGCTTAATCATGATTTTTTAGTTTCTTTACTTATTTTCCTAAAAATTCTTGATATTTTATTTATGTTCTTGACCACTGACAGACTCTGAGCTCATTTCCACAGAAATTTTGTATCAGTGAGGTTACGAGAATTACAGAAGTAGTTCAGTGTATTTTAAACCTGTGAGACCATTAAAAGTCACAATATGCTAAGCTGTCCTAATAACAACTGTATGACTTTATAACAGAGATTTCATTGCTGAATTTCTCTGTCATGTTTCAGAGATGAGAGAGAGACATTCAGCTGACAAAGGAATTATCTATCACCTAGAGCAGCTCGGGTACTCATACCTGGCTATATTCAGGTGTGGCCCTATGAAGAGGACAAGGCAGCACTAGAATTCCCAATAAATAATGGTCTAGTAAAGGATATTTTTCTATGACACATTTGTACAGTTATATGGCGTCCCCATATACAAGTGCCCTGGCCGTACTTTCTAAGAAAAGTACCAAGAGCTGACTTCTACCTCTTTGCCTCAAGATATATGAGGAGAACAACAGCACTCTCAGCAGTTTGAAATTCTGGAATGTTCATTGTCTGTTGAAACAAAAGCTCAGCCAAGAAACTGTGAGAGAGGCTTAGGAACTCAATCTAAAAGCTTCCACATTGACAAGGCAGGAGATGTCTTGCTGTGACTAATTTCATGGGTGTTGCAGGACTGTGCTGGTACTCACTGGGTTCCTATGTGCTGCAAATGCTGTTTTCTTTTTTAGTTGAAAAATTTACTCTTTGCAGAAACCTTTTTATACCTAAATTCAGAAGGCCACTGAACCAAACAGTAACCACAGTGCCAGAATCTCCCATTTTATGCTCATATATCCTTTTTTCCTAGACAATGCAGGCATACATTTATGTCATTTCTCAGAAACCTTGGTCTTTTCCTTTCCTATATGAATTAGAATCGAGGAGAAAGAATAGACACTTGCTGTAAGAGAGAATGTAGACAATTCCTACATTATCTGAATATTTCACTCCCCTGCTTTTAGTTCTTATTGATATAGCTCCTCCAAAGCTCCAAAAAGAGCTTTTGGCAGGAATTACTGTTCCCATGCACAGGGTGTGCAATGTTATCACTCCTCGTTAGGTTCTATTGATTCTCTTTGGTTTAAAAGGAACTGAGGATGGATACTGATCACTTAAAAAGAGATCAGTGACATACTTTCTACTTTTACAGCTAATAGTGTAACTATTATAGTCCATAGTGCAAAGACTTTTATTCAGGGGCTGAGAATATAGTCCCGAGAATATGAAATATGAACAGGCAAAATGTAGACATTTTTCCAAAGTAGGAAGAAGTTCAGAGTACTGTAAAAATAAAATAGCTGCATAGAGCAATTTACATTGGCTTAATAAAGTCAGCATTTAAATTGAGGGTGAATGCTTTTAAAGTACTGTAAGAAAGAGCAGGAATGCCAGTTGGATAACTAATTTTAGCTGGAAAACCAGAATAAGGTACAGTTTGAAGAGAAGATCAAAGAGAGAGACTTATAGAAATTGTATGGTGTACTGGCTACCAGCACAAGACAACCAAAGTCAAAGACACAGTGCAATTATTTAAAAACACAAATGGATACAGCATGTTCCTGCTTGGCATTTTCAGTGTTGTCTCTAATCCTGTAACTCGGGCTGGAAGTGAACTTCCATTAGCAGGAAAAGTAGAGAGAGAAAAACCATAGTGAGTTTTGCAGATATGAATGTCTTTATCTTCATTAATGAATCCTGTCAGCCTAGTAAATTTATTCCAGTGCATAAATGATTGAGCAAACCTTACAGTAAACATAGAGAAAGTGGAAAGAGAAGCACACAATATTGCAGGAAATGCAGTTGAATGCTTAAGAGAGACTTTTTTATTTTCCCGTCACATAAAATGTCAGTGGAAGTCTCTTGCATTGAGGAATAATTATTTTTCCACAATAACTTTTAGATCAGTGTGATCATAGAACAAAAGGCCTGAAGGATTCACCCTGCCAAGCTACTCTAACCTTCAGGCCTTGGGATTTTTATTTAATCACTATGTGTAGAGCCCGAACACCAGGACTGGTTTTGAAACAAAACCAGATTTTGATTCTTTACAAGCTTTATGATTGAGTTGATTGCATTTACAGATATTACTGATAAACAAACATCAGAGAATGAGTCATACAATCTTCAAGTGGTGATACTATACTGATCAGCATATATATGATAATAATGATACAGGCTGCATCTTTATCTACTTTTTTTTCTGAAGTTACAATGAGCCTTTAGATCCCTGTCCATCGGTCATTCAAGCTGGCACATGTAGCACCAGCAAACTTTGTCTGTGATAGTTTGTACCAACAGACATTTGCTGGGTTAGATTGTTGTCAGCATTTGCTCTTTATCCCAGATTTGTTTGCAAACACTGCTGAAAAAGTCAACCAGGTTTAAAACACCATGCATTCTTGTAATGAAATAAAATAAATCAGCATAGTAAGTATTTTTTCACGTCTAATTGACATGCCTTCAAGGGCTTTAAAATCTTGCTGGTGTGGTTAAATAACTAAAGATTTGGTCCTTAATTTTTTTTCTGCTCTGGGAAGCACTTAAATTTTGTGAGCCCTCACACCAATTTCAGGAAGATTACTGGAGGTATTATTCACAAGTCAAAATTTTATTAGGGCATCTGTCATTTGATAATGGCAGTATCTGCAGGAAGGTCGAAATTTTCTGCAATGGGTGTACATAAATTGAACACAGACTTGAAGAAAATTCGACTGGCCCTTGGTAAACTGGAGCATCCTTAGGATGCCAGTGCTGTAGGTGATGCAGTTACTCGTGCATTTTGGCCAAAGGGAGGCATGCAATTTGTGAAGTTTCAGGTACAGACATCATCCTGCCATATTTCCCTGTTTCAGGTTCCATATAGTCTCCTTTTCATTTCCTTATTTTCTCTGCCTTGGAAGAGTTCTTGTACAGTAGGACGTATGAACATTTGGGTTTTTTCCAAAGGCTCAAAAAATGCCACATTCACTTCCAAACCTATGTCTCTTCTCAGACAGCAGTGCAGTGCAGTGCTGCCAGATCCAAACTTGTGGGCTAGTTTCCTTGTTCAACAAAGGTAACCTGAAACTCTGTAAATTTTGTATAAAGCTAACATCTGCATTTATTCAGCTGAAAATTATATGCACAAGGCTAGCTCCTAGCTAGTGTAAACAAGGACAGCTTCCCTGAAGTCGCTGAGGATTGCATCCACTTACACAATCTAAACATATGGTATATATTCACCAGTTCACTTCCCTTACACCAAGTTGGCCAGATTGCCAGTGAGGTATTCATTCATGGACTACTCATACTCTTATACTCTTGTGATATGAACAGCAGCCCCCAATTATAAATTCAAACACATATTTTAAAATGACTCTCAGGAAGTTTAACTGTCTGCTGCAGCTGCCTTTTTGTGCACAGATCAGGCAACTCTGTTGACTCTTTCTCTTCTGCTTCATGCCCACTTAGTCTTGGATTCAGAAATCTCCCATTGTTGTTTGTATATGAAAGAGAAAATCATGTTTCCCCCTGCCCCACACACTGTCCTAAGCCTTGCTTCACAGACAGCAGCCATGATCAGAATTGATCAAAGTTTGACACCAAAATCCTGGCTTAAAGGCAAGAGCAAACAGGACTAGAAAATAGGACATACAAAGGGGATCAAATAGCAGGCTTGACTACATAAAGGGGAGTTGCAAAGACAGGGGCAGATTATTCATCCTGGAGCACAGTGGAAGGACAAGGGGTGATCAAGGACAGGATGGACCAAAGTTGCAATAAGGAAATTCTGGTTTAGACAAGAGGAAATAATCTTTGCTGCAAGGGTGCCCATGGGCAACTCTCGAGCAGCCTGCTCAGGTGACTGAACATCAGTCCTTGGAGATTTTCAAGAGCTGATGGGATAAGAAGAAATGTTATCCTACTTTGAGGTTAGATTAAACTCCACAGTTACTCCCGTGTTTAAAGGGGATTGAATGACATTAAATCCTTGCAAACCTAAATCACACTGCGATTCTGCACTTTAGTGAAATTCGCTTTTGTATGTGACAAAAGTTGTCAACAAGATAATTTCAGTGACTGTAGGTGAATATTATTGTGCTAACATGAGTACAATTTACAAAGAAACCCATGCACTCCTTTATATTATGATTTATATAAAGATTTTTATGTAGATTATATTTAGATTATATTATGTATGATATATTATAATATGGTATGATACGATGACATAATATATAGTATAATTTTTTAATTTCAGCAATCCCCAACAGATAGCCAAATTTTTACGTGATATTCTGATAAAACCTACAACTTTGGCAGTCATGAAGAAAGAAAAAAAAAGCACTTTCAGCTCTTTCCTATAGAGTACAAGTTTAGTAATGTAGAGAAACAGCTTCAATAGCTTTGAAGATTTTTGTTCCACCCTCAGAGAGAAATTTCTAAAGAAAATGTTGACCTTAAAGAAAAGGGGCATGAAACAGTATTGAAAAAAATGAACATTTTAGTGTCTGGGATTCTCTGTATATTTTAAATACCAAAGGATTTGAAATTCTTTTGATTAGAGATTAAGAAATGAAAGCCTTATTGGCCATTTGATCTTGATGTGCTTTATGTATGCTAATAAAACATAGTTTAATTCTAATTCCCTGGAGCTTATGATGATAACTAGATACTATGTTTGTGATTTTTTTCAGAAAGTGAACTTTTAACATGAATTCCCTTCAATGCTGTTATTTACAGTTTATTTTTTAGTATTAACAGCAAAGATGATATAACCTCTAAAGGGAATCACCTCTAAGTGATAAAACAAACAAACAAACAACCCCAAATTTGTTTGATTCCCTCATACTAAGACATCCCATATAAAAATCACTTTTGTTTAGACTGTGTGCAGGAGGGGGGAGCTGCTCAGTGAAAGCAGATGATCTGTACACAAATTCTCTGTTTCTGTGTCATAAAAATTACAAACTCCCTTTATGGAAATCACGTTTCTCATGTATTACAATTGTGAAAAGGGAACATAAAAAAAACCCTTAAAAGTTAAATTACTCTCCTTTGATTGCGACTTACATCACCCTGCACCTGTGTAAACCACCAAACAAGGTGTGAAGTAGTCAGCAGAGATTTCAAAATACCTCCTCATTAACAAAGATGCTTTGAAAGATTGTTCTATCTATTCAAACGATCCAAAATTAGTTTCTATGATAAGAATATAAAATTAGAATCTTTAAATATTTACAAAGTGACGTGTATTTTAAAACGATCTAGGAAATCAACATCCTCCCTAAGATGCAAATAGTCTGACAAAATATTCAGAATGAAAAATATATTCAACAACTTGAGCATCATTTTCTTTTCAAGCACCTTTTGTGAATAGACTTGATTTTTGACAATGCCTTCATTATTCAAACATATTTTAACCAGTCATTACCTAAAGATTAAGATAAGCATGATTGAGTCCTGCAGGCTGTTTGAGATGGCTCACAAATATCTATTTGCACTTTAAAAGATTTGGGGATTTTTGCATATCAGAATTGTTCTTTGAATGCTTGCAGACCGAGTTTGAAATATGGTAGAAATTACTCTTGATAAATATTCTTTTCTTTCCTGCAGTGACCCCTTCCAAGTTTAGCCAGGTTGCTAAATTCATGCCTTCTCTGGATTTAAAAAGATGTCTCACACAAATACAGCAAATGTGTTACACTGTCTCTGACAAAGCAGATTTGTATGACATCAAAAAACACAGGTATGCTCTGGTGTTACTGGATGTTGCTTAATAGCTTTTTACTTTTCCTTGAGTCATAATGGATTAGATTTTTAAAAAACACCTAAAGGCCATATAGCATTAGGTGAAAAAGTCATTGAGAGAGAGATCCTTTCTGTAAAGTTTCCCATTCAAATAGAGAAGCTGGAGAAAAAAAATGTGGTGTGGGAGTCTCCTTGTCTCCTTTTCTGTGGGAGGTAAAGCCAAGGCACATAAGAAGGGAGGCAAAGTTGTGACACACAGGAATTAACCATCAAGATCACAGAAGAAACTTAAGAGTTGTACGTTTGTATCAGGTTTTTGCTGGGGTTGGGGAAAAGTTTATTTGTGTTCGCTTGCTTTTAGTCCAGAACCACAGCAGTGAACAGAAGATACTTCTTCATAGTCTCATTTTGTTTTTTATCAAACCCAGATTGAATAAAACTAGTTCCATCAACCAGGTAGAAACAGGAGAATGGGACACCTGGGTACAAGTCTGAAGCCTGTAGAAGGCTGCAGCTTTCCTTTAGATCAATCACACAGCAGAGACAGAAGGAAAGTGTGTCTGCTGGCCTATGGAATCCAGTGACTCTTGAAGTAATAACAAATATTTTCTTCTAAGAATGTAGTAACAACTCTTTCACACATGAAACTGCCTGTTTCAAAAAAAATAAAAATTAAATTCCTAAAATAACATTTCACAAAGTAGTTGTGTGTTTAAAGGTACACGGAAAAAAATCTTGAAATGTGTACTGAAAAAATACTGAAACTCCCTGAACCCTGTAGCTAACGAGTCTTCCCAGGATGCACAGTGTTTCTGATAGAGAATTAAAACTACAGAAGAGGCCCACTGCCATTTTATTACAATTATTACCATTAAAAGATAATATAAACCTGCTAGCAGTATAAAGGAGATTCCCTGGCAAAAGGCTCCCTGCTCCCAAGCAGGTACAAACATTAGTGGATACCCATCTCCAGCTGAGATCCATTTGTCATTTATCAATTATCTTCAAGTATGTAGGCAACAATTAGAATTACAGCAGTATCAACTCTGAAAGTCTTCCTGGGGTTTTTTGTGGGTTTTGTTTGTTTGTTTGTATTTTGTTTTGTTTTGGGTTTTTTTGTTGGTTTTTTTTTTTCAATCTGAGTAGCAGCTGCTGGTATGTATGACAAAAATCCTACAATTTTGTTCAGGCATGTATGTAAATCAACACAAGCAGCTCCAGTAGTCCTTCCACAAGTGGAGAAAGGACAGCACGCCCAAAATCAGACAGTCATGGAGCCCTATGATTTCAACCTGTTCCAAATAAAGACACCAGCTCACATATTGGAATTTATCTGGGCTGGATGAATTTTACAAAACTCCTGTCATTTTCTCTAAAGCAGAAGGGAGAAAGAAGTTAAAATTATGAGGTTGCAAATGCAGAATTTAATTGATATGATTTTCACTTCTAACAGCAGGAATTCCATTACTGATACTGAGGTATTATTGCCTTGGGGAATGTATTGAGCTCTTAAAAAGATATGCAGGTGTTAACACAAATTTTTTTGTAAGTTCATAACTCAATGAACTTACTGGCTTCACCAGAATAATATTTTTTGTGCCAACTGCTGTTTTGGCTCTACAACTCTTAATGTAATGTCCATGTAGTGATGAAGTGGATTGAAATTCAAAGCACATAAATCTTTCCCCTACAGGGTGCTTTTGATATTAATTAATAATTCTTCATAAAACGGCACAGATGACAAAATGACCAAATTCAGTTATACATTTCAACTAGCAGTTTCTGCAAATAACAGATTACTGCTGGATCTCTGCACATTTCTGGTATATGCCAATGAAAAAAAAAAAAAAAAAGAATTGACAAGCTGGAGAATACCCAAAACATATCTGAAAGCAATTTGTATTCTGCTTGTCACATTGTTTTTCCTTATAGCTGTCAGTGAAAGGGATTTAAAGGTAGTGATCATGTGATATAGTACATTATTCCAGGAAACAGGACAATGAAATACATCCTTTGTAGATGCTAAATAATATTAAATCAGAAAATTATGTTCTGAGAGACTCGGAATTGAAAGGATCCATTGGTGACTGGGGTGGATGAAGATGACACAAGAAAATCCTTGTCTACAGACAATTTCAATACCTATCAGAGGCAGAGGAGGAGATGTTGACAATCCCTGCACACACCCAGTGTGTGCACTCCTGACTCTGTTCAAGAGCACAAATGCAGCTTGCATGATAACAGTCTTTAAGGGCTCTGAAAACTCCACTTAGTGTGTATTTTTTGTTTGTTTCTTATTCCAGACGGAAGATTTGCTATTTTTCTGGGAAACAGCCCAACATTCATGAACATTAGCAGAAGCCATTACATTATATTTTGGGATCTGACTTCTACTCTGAATTTTTTGGTGGGGAGCAGAGAAGAGACAATTCTTTTCCAACCCAAAAGTTTCTCAGATCCGTATTTTGGTATGGCACATCTCTGTATTCCTCCCATTCTCACAACTTACATTACTCATAAAAAATGTTAGAGCCTCAGGATTAAGTACTTTTCAATTTATTTTACTCACAGCAGGAACTTAAGGATTCATGTCTTTTGTCTTACACATGTTCTAACTCTTCAACTTCCCTTTTCTTGGAAGGCATGAACAAGTGCTCAATGCTAACCCTGCCTTGGCATACCTCCTGAATTGTGTCCATAGGCTGAAACACCAACATGAAAAAAAAAAGTCTTATGTGATAACTTCCAGACTGCAAAAGCAGTGCTTTGACTCGTCTTTGGTCTCTTCTTGCAACTTCAGACTATCTAGGAAAAGAACACAGGACAGTGAACTATACCTGTCACAGTAACTTAAGGTATTCCTAATTACAGAAGCATTAATATTTTTTACTTCATCGGTTCATGAGTATAGATAATTACCTTTTCCTATAACCTATGTGTGTGTATTGAGATGCATTTTCTAGTCTAAGTGCATGAATAATGCCCTCTTATGGCAAACATTAGAGATTTACAAAAATTTATTTAGTTGATCATTTACAGGATAAATTAATGTCCAGAAAAAAGAAAAAAAACCCAACCAACCAACCAACAAACAAACAAACAAACAAAAACCCAAACCGAACCAAGAAGAAACAACCCACAAAAAACCCCACGCTTATCCTGGAATAAAAAAAAAAAAAATTACAAAAAAATTATGCTGTGCATGATATTACAGTCATAATGTGTTACACTAACTTTTCCTTCTTTATACTTCCTTCACTTCTTTAATATTTGAGAGAGAAAACCTATCTTAAAAGCAGTGTTTTTAACAATTAGGATAAGGAACTAATTTCTAGAACATTTTAATGAGTGTTCTTTGGCGACGCCTAAATTAAATTGAAGACATAAAGCAAAGAGCAAGCATGTATTATACATATATTTATTGATATTGGCAACAGAGAATTCAACTGGAAATGTTTGTAATATAAGTAAACTGCAAGGAATAAATAGGCAAAAGTGCATTGAAGTATTACGGAAAATGTTTAGCTCTAATTTCACTATACTTTGGAAATAAATTAAGATAAATTTGAAGTAGTATAAGTGTTTTAAATGTTAGCAATGGCAAAATGGCAAATAAAGTTTTTAATAAATATTTTGTAGCAATACAATAGCCTCTGTCTTTTGACTTTTTTTTTTTACTCCTAATTGGCTTTGAATAATGGCAATAAATAAATTGAATTTAAGTTAAAAAGATGTAACTTTAGGGAAGATACTATGTACTGGCTGCCATCCAGACTATATATTTTACTTTTATTTAGTCATTTTGGCTTAAAACAAACTACTGCCAATAGATTCAAATAAAGATTCAATTAAGAGATGTTCTGGAGACATTCATATTAAAAAAGATAAATATTTAGTGGAATGTTTATGTTGTTCAAGAAAAAAATAAGCATAGCCTCACTTTAAATTGTGGTTCTCTCAATAAAAATCCAAGACCACATTTAAAGCAACAGAAACTTTTCAGTACTACAGTAAATTCTGAGGCTTGGTTCATAATGTGAGATGTGGTGCTGTATTTTGGGTGCATCAAGTGCTTCTATCAACCCTGTGCTAACTTTGAGTAGGCAACTAATAAAATAATAGCAGTAAAGTGTATTTCCAGTCCATAACAGCCAATAAATACATAGGTCAGAGTCTATGACTACTTCTAAGTATTTTTCTAGCTAATAAAATTTGATTTTAAGCTGATGACTTAATGTTATTTTAAACCCATATCCTGGTTGTCCTGAGGCCCAAAAACCATACAAAGAACTCAGCAGACTCCCCTAAAGCCCACTGAACACACATTGCCTTCATTGGCTTCCACTGTCCAGGCCAAGAGTTTGCTCAGACTTTTTATGCAACACGTTCTAATGAATACCGCGGGGTAGCTTTCAAGAAGGGGTTTGATGACTGAAGTATGACAACTTAATATACTGCAAAAAGCATTTTTAGAGCCTCTCAAGAGATCTATTGCACTGACAGTGAAAAAAGGAAAACAGAGCTCCTGTCCCCATGGAATCACAAGCATTTGGAGGCACCTGTGACAAAAGTTTCTACCTTAGCAAAGGCCATACTTCCTGAGACTTCACAAAGTCAAGAATACAGCACAGAACACAATCAAAAGCACAGCTTCAATTTTATCTTCTTTAGGAGCTTAGAAGAATGCAGTGATATCTGTATAACAAAGGACAAAAATGTCAGCATTGCACCTGAGAAATCAGTACAACCCCCAGCTGTACCATGCTGATTGCAGAGACAAACCTTGCCCCACGGCAGACAACATGACAGTCTGTTTGAGAAATGGGGATCAGTTTGCTGGAAGCAAGAATGCATTCCTTAATGCTGTGGTAAGGAATTATGACTTGAATTCTGTAGCATCTCAATGTTTTCCACTTTGGGGAAATTAAAGGGTATGCTGGATTTACATTAAAATAGCCAATGCTTCTTTGGTTTCCTCAAGAAAATGGAAGAATAATCATACTGGGTTACTTGAGAGACCTGGTTTAAAATCCCAGCTCCCCTGAGAGCTAGGACATAAGGCAAAAGGATCAGGCTTGACTCATAGGAGAGGAGATATCTCTGAGGCCAATTCCATTCCTCAGTACTCTCTGGTCCCATATGCACAGACCCTTGACATCTCCAGGGGACAGCAGGCATTATTCAGATTGCTTCGGTCAATGCTCTGCTGGGCATGCATGCTTCAAATGATAAACTTTGTAAGTAATTTTGTTCTTCTTTCATCTGGAGACACAAGATCTTTTATGTCTTCTGCATGGCAAAAACTTCCTTAGGGAGTGGCCAAGAGGACAAGCATAGGGAAGGACAAGGCATACACAGAATAGTCCTTCTGCTCCTCTTCTATAGGAACAGCCTGCAGAATGCAAACAATATGTAGTCAGAAACTGGATGGCAAATACCATCAGTAAAGCTTAGTCTGTGCTTACAGAGAACAAAACAAATCAAAGACTGTAAGGCGTGCAGTCATTATTCTTGAAGATGAAGGGTGGTGGGAAATAGAACTGTGTTGGTACATTATCTGGGACCAGACTGGGAATGGCTGGTTCTCTACAATCAGGTTTGTAGGAGTGTGTTTCAAACCTATAATGAATAGGAAAAAAAAAATAATAAGCCTTCTTTTATTTTTTAATTTATTAAAAAATAAAACAAAACAGTAATTCACATAATGCTGTAAAAACACTGAAGTAGCTGAATCAGTAAGATACCTTTCCAAAACTTCCTCCCAATAGAGTGAGAGGACTCCCTTGAGTGCTGTGAGCCCTGCAGATGCAGCAATGGTCAAGTACCAGGCTGTAGAGTGGCACGTGCTGGAAATGGCCATGACACCCAAGGCTATGTCACTGTCCCCTCTATCCTGCAGCAACCCCTTCCCTTCCTTCCCCTCCTATCTCTATTTGTCTGTTTGGATAAAAAGCTCCATAACTGCTGCTGCCTTATTTCCCTGTGTGTTTATAGAACTCCTTGCATCATATGACCTTCATTCCAAGCACTTCCAATGCAAAGATTACACATTGTTGCATTCTCTATGCATTTGTGCTTTCTTCTATTTGTAGCTTGCTTGGCCTGAAACCATTCTTGCTGCATCAACAACCCCTTCTTTTCTTTCATTCAAGTCTTCATCATACATATTCTTACTCATCAGTTTGCAAAATAATGATGACTTGTTTGATTTGTAAAAAACTCAAACATGGCTTTATGCAAGAACAGTGACTCTGGTTGTATCACTGACCTCATTTACTCATAGTGGCAAAAATGTGGAAAATCTGACTAAAACACTGTCTTTCTCCTAGAAACAGCAATAATGTGGTTGCCGTACTGAAAAGGGGAAGCATGAAGGCCTGGTAGCATACCAGGAACATGCTCACATCTTCTGTGGAAACACAGAAGGACTTATTTGGTTGTGACCTTGCCCAAATCAGCGTCTCTTCAAGGGCAGAGTTACTATGAAGTGCTGGCCCACTGGCTTCCAGGGAAGTCACTCAAAGGGTCTATTTAATGAGACAACTGCACCTTTATCAAGCTAAGAGCATAATCCTTTCCTCTGTTCCCATCCAGGTAATAGTACCTCATTACGTGGTTACACCAATCCTGATCCTAAGCACCTAATTTTTCTGAAGCTCTGAAAAGACAAATTATCTCCTGAAAATGGACTTCCACAGAACCTTAAGCATTAAGAAGCAAACTGATTAATTGAGTTTGGCAGCTCATTGTTAGTACATGCCAGCAGTTTTATAAGGCTGTGACCTTGCTGATGAAGCTTCCTGACCAGTCTGACACTGACCCACCAGAACAAGGCCACTGACAAGCTGGGGCACACTATGTCCAAGGACCTTATGCCACCTCTGATGACACAGTGGATTTACCTGGAGCTTTATCCTTATTCTATCACTTGAATCTTTGAACTATTGGTTGTGAAAAAGAATATAAATTGCTGTTCATATGAGCACACCTTCAAAAAAAACAAAAAACCACCTAATAGCTTTCCCACAACAAAGTGCTGATATATTTCACACTTTCCCTAGTTCTTGTAACTGTAAGAAAGAAAATAAACAATGATGAATTAATTGGATTACCTAATGACCCTGCATTTCTTTAAGGTGATTTGACACTCATAAATGAGGGCAGAGAAAATAGATGTTAATAGCATTTTCTCTCATCGTTTGGAATCCGGACATTTACTGTATACAACATTCCTTTGATTTTTAAGGAAGGAATGAATTCCATTTGATAGTCACTTAATTATGCCTTTATTACATTTTTCTTTATAATAGCTGGCACTTGATCTTGTCTTGATGTGTGCTTGTGTTCGAAGCAGAATCTGATTATCAAGCCTGTTGATCTTCATATTGGCTACTTGTTGCCAATCCAGTGATATGATTTGATTCTATTCCACTGTCCCACCTTTAACCATCCAATTGCCTCTCAGAAGGTTCCTGTCTTTCTCCTCTTCATCATTCTTCATCTGCCTTCTTCAAAAAATCTGTGTTCCTTCCAGTCCTACTGCCTCCTACAATGTGTTCACTTCTCCAGGAGCTTAAAACTTAAGTGGGGGGAAACAAAACAAATCAAATCAAAACAAAAGGGCCCTAGCCCATGCATTAAGTAAACATCCAAATCCACTCTTGTCTTTCTTATTCCTGGCTATAGTTCGTGTTTAGGTCTAAAGCTAGGCCTGGGTCCATTAAGATGACTTGTTTGGGTAAGAAACAAACACCATGCACAGATACAACAAAATCAGCTCTATTTGTTCTGGCCAGGGGGATTTGCTTGCTCAGATCCCATTGCAAGAGTCAGAAGTGCTCTGACTCCTAAGCCTATGAGGGCCTGACTCTGTCCTCACATATGTGATGTGACCTGGAATAACTGCCCTTGGTTATAAATCTTACATGCAAGAAATCAGAACCAGAAGCAAATTGTACAACACATTGTACACTTTGTGTAATAGTGGAATGATTAAAAATCAGCTGCAAAGCACAGTCCAACTTACTTGTCCTCATCCCCATGTTAGGCTGTAAAATACACAGCCTGGAAAGCAAGTGTCTTGCATACTTTTCATTTAACTCACAGGGCTGATTCATGCCAGTAAATGCTGAAACCCCACCTCATAACTGGGAGAAGTAATTTCCATTCCATGAGTTTTGCTTGAAGCTAATGCATGCTATTACAAAACACCTAAAGTAAAACTTTAACCATTTCTCTTAGCCCAGCTGTGAAGTTCAAACTACTTTTTAAAGTTAATTATCATGGTCTGACCTGCACATATGCACATGTTAAATACAAATAAATCAATATGGCAAGCTTGTTCTTGTTTCAATTTGCTTTTTAAAATTAGCATACTCTGGCTTTGCCTATCAGATATGAGTGTGATGGTATCTCACAGATTAAAGTTTTGCATTTGTCTCTTTGTAGTTCATTTGCTATTTTATAAGCCCAAAGTCCATGAGGGAGTGTTGGAAAGCCCCATAATTTTCCTCAGTATTCCATTTTGCCTCCTGGAATAAAATGTAGCTATGTGAAGTACAATGTTGTATATGTGAAGAAGTGCAGATAGGCAGATGGCCCTGCAGTGTCCATACATACACAAAATCCCTGACAAACACAAGTGACTTTAACACTGATGTTGATTCATGCTTGAACATATTTGCTTTGTTCTCTTTTTACTTTATTTTAAGGAGCATGTATTTGTGCTCTTACCTATAAAATGAGGACTATTAAGGGGGAAAAAAAAAAAAAAAAGAAAAAGCTTTTTTTTTATTAAAGGAAAAATATTTGGGGAGGTCAGAATCATCATAAATTCTAGTGTTGGTATTTCATGGTAACATTCTTTTTTTTCTCTGACTGGTACCCATTACACATTCTCTGGACCCATTACACATCTCCTCAAGATCTCCTGAAAGAGAAAGGTTTTCGTATTTGTTTTGTGGCTTTCTGAGCATTTTCCTTTGAATCACCCTGCATAGATCACAGCAAGAGGGAGAACACTGGGTTGGCTGAGTCACTTCTGTTGCTTGGTGTGACGATCTCTAATTGCACTTAGTTGTGGGGATTTTCCAAAGCAAAAAAGTGACTTCTCCTTTTGCCAGGGTGCTGCTGTCAGACTGAGGCATTTGAACATCACCACAATTTAAGGATGGATGAGCAGCATCATGTTCACAACCACACTGCCTGCCCATGGAGAGAACTGAGGGCTTAGTTTAAACCGCTCTCTGGGACAGCAAGTGTTCACACATTCCTGTGCACTTTATTTGTGTTGAGGAGAACTGGAAGAGCACCAATGTCTTTAAGGACTCGTGATCTGAAGAGTTTGGTTCATCTGGAGGCATCAGCTAATTAACCTTCAAGACATGATCTGAAGCGGATCAAGCTTTTAAAAATTCTGGATCCATTTCTTTTCTGGCACCAGCTGCAAATCTGACTTTTCATTTCAGAGGACTGACCATCCCATACTTTTGTGTCCTCTGGGATGATAAGTGCCATAAAATATTGGAATTTCTTGCTTGAAGAAAGCATTAATTTTGCTAGGCTGGCACTGAAAACTGGGGCTACCACCCTTGAAATACAGTGTGAGCCTGTGCAAATGAGCCTTTACACAAAGTAACTGATAGACACAGGCCATAAAAACATTCACATGTATAGACAAAATTTGTTTAGCCAGAGTGCTGTATTCAGGCTACTCCCTGATCTTTGGCTGTAATACCACAACTACTATTGACTGCTTTGGTTAGTATGGCCAGAGTGTGTAATAGCTGGAAACAAAACCCTGACTCCAGCATGTGCACATTCATTGTGGGTACTTGTTTACTTCTTAACATATTTCTGGCTGTGGGAGATGACTCCAAGTGCACCATGAGATGTGCTCCCTCAAAGTCCTGCTGTGGCAGTACACTGCTGAGTGAACACCACCTCGACCTGATCAGAGACCATCTCTCTCTGCAGAAGTGAAAATCTCAATCCAAAAGAAGTTTGCACCCAACAGGTCCGAGCAGCACAGAATATGCTTGCAAGAAAGTTTAGGAAAACCTAAGACAAAACCCAAGCAATGTTGCTTGGAAAATCCAAGCAAAATAATGGAGTTGACACCTTGGGTAAAATTTTCAGCGCTGGCCTGCTGTTGCAAGAGCACAAATCTCACCAAACGGGAAAGACTGCTCAGCGTATCTTGGGGAAAACTGGGCTTGAGCATACACAGCTCCCAATCGCTGCAAAAAAAGCTTCTGAAAGCTGGGGTGCAACACCTGGATCAATTAGAAGACTGAATGTAACCACTGTTTTAACGCTTCTCTTACTCTCTCTTCGCTTTTAAAGTTCCCAATAGATGAACAGTTCGAGAGGAGTGGGGGGCAGAGCGCCCTGCGAGGGGTCTGGCTGTCACCCGGCTGCCCCCTCCCGCCGCCCGCTCTCATTCCCTCTTCACAGTGACACCTACCGGCCTCCCCCCGCTCCGCTCCGCTCCCCGCACCGCGCCCGGCCCGGCTCCGCTCCCCGCCCGGGGCCGCNCGCCGAGCCTCGCCTCGCTAGAGCGGCGGCCAGGGCAGGGCAGCGCCTGTAACTGGAAACCAGCGCCGGCACCGCGCGGCCGCTCCATTCACTCCTCGGGGCGTGATTGCGCGCAGGGGAGAAGCGCTCGCTGAGCCTCGGGAGCCCGCTGCCAGGATTATTGTACAGAGGAGCCGGGAGTATCTTTGCAAACAACACGAGGAGAGACTTCTTCTCTCCTTTTTTCTTTTTTTTTTTTTTTTTTTTTTTTTTTTTTTTTTTTTTTTTTTTTTTTTTTG
>VWYO01025369.1:389799-402977 GCA_013400275.1 Rhadina sibilatrix | reverse complement strand
CCCAAAACACTCAAACCCATTAAAGGAAGCATTTTGTCAAAACCTCAGTATTCTTTCTAGAGCTCCATGGGTAAAGGTCCAATGCCAAACAACACTGAATCTGCTTATTTTGACATTTTTGTTCAGTGGCAATGTCTTTGAGTTGGCTTCATTGTTGTTTTTGTTGACATGAATGTACAGGAGAGGATAATTTATTGTTTCTGTATTTAGTTAAATTGTGCCATATGATTTAACTTCAGTTGTGAAAATGGTCTTGCAATAGAGCTGAAGTCACAGGTGGTGTTTGGTCCAGTTCTGTGTTTGTGCTCTAAAATTACTGTAAGTGGTACCCTCATGGGAAAGCACAAATAAGTACACCTTCAAGGTAGTTAATTACCAGGCAACAAAGGTGCCTAATGATTAACAAAGGTAGTTAATTACCAGGCAAGAAATTATCAGCCTAGAAACTTGATCTTGCTCCCGGATGAAGAGCTTATCTGAATTTGACAAAATTTGTGAAGACTTGTTTTTTTCTTGCACAGTAATAAGTAGATCTGTTATCTGAGAGCTGACTTACTTCCTTTAATCTCTTTATGTTCCTGAACTCAGTCAATTTGACCTGTATCTGAACCACTTTGTGGTTTTGTTTATTTTTTTTTTATTTTGGTATGGAAAAATCAAACTTTATCTTAGAACATTTTGACAGATTCTTCACATCTTGGCGCTCTCTGGTTGTCATAGAAGAAAGCAGCTTATCTTGGCCAATTCCATTGCTCTGTCATTACAATTCTTTCTTGTGTGGCCTGTCCAAGGCAAATGCTGAAGTCCTTACGTAGGCAGTTATATTGCCATTATTCTACAACACATCTTCTTTTTATGTTAAAAAAAAATGTGATGAGAGAGAAATGGCACAGACGTTTCTAATACTCCATTTTTTTCCGGGTTGTTCGG
This sequence comes from Rhadina sibilatrix, assembly GCA_013400275.1. NCBI lineage: Eukaryota > Metazoa > Chordata > Aves > Passeriformes > Phylloscopidae > Rhadina > Rhadina sibilatrix. The sequence goes on along the minus strand of VWYO01025369.1, from coordinate 402,047 downwards.
GTACCAGTAACAAGAGCTCCTCTGTGAGCCCTTTCCATACTGGATGAGCTCACAGTGCACTTTGATATGTAGAGCTGCACAAGCCTTTTTGTGTATCAGATGTAATTAGTGACGTGACTCACAATAATTACTCATTTTATTGAAGTGCGTTGACTGAGATCCTGCCATGAATAAGTACACAGACTGAGAACTTACCCTGTTATTTGAACTGGCTGTTCCCTCAACATGCATATTTTGTTCTTTTTGGTGCTGACTTTTCAGAGTTCTCAGTAACACTCCTTAATAAAAAGACTAGGCACTGTTCTTCTGGGAAAGGTCTTTGTCTTTGGACACAGATTACTGATTCACAGTGCAGCTCCTCAGCTCATCTCACCTTGCCTTCAGACATTACCGGCTTAGCAGACACCAGGTTAAAAGAAGGCTGTATCTTTTTTCCTGTTCAATTGATTATAGAGTTGGGGATAAAATTGAGTGAAATGTGCTCCATTACCTGTGTGAATCAGGGCGATGTTGTACCCCTCTTACTGGGAATCAAGACAAATGTGTGTTTCCAGGAATGAAGAGAATGATTGTGATTAAGAGAGAGTTTACACCATTCCTCCCTTCCCGTTGTATCTCCATCCTTATTCACTGCAAACTTGGTGCAATTGCATTTGCATCATTACTTCATCTACCACTGACATAGCTTCTTCCAGGAAGCAGAAATCCTTGTAGTGATTTACTGGAGCTAAGGCTCAGATGTAACAATGGAAAGAAGATAGGGAGTGATTGCTCTACCTCTCCCATAAAACCATTCTGGAGCTGGGACCATCATCCCTTTAGAGGGTTTAGCTCTTCATATTATCTTTGTGAATGTAAGGCTAGCTATTCCTCCTTGAGGAGAAGTTTCTTGATTTTTGTGTGTAAGGCTGGTGGAGGTTTTGTTTCCTGTTCCTTGTGCAGCAGTATTTGGGATATTTCCAGCTACTGCTCTAACCCAGCAAATCAGTTATGCAAAAGTGAGTTCTACAAAGGCTCCTCAATTACCAACACTAATACCCCAGATTACACAATATTTTTTTTTCCTCAGAAACACAGTACACATAGTTTTAACTTATAATCTTAGAAGGCTTATATTCCAAGGCAGCATTTTGAAGACATCTTGCTGCCATCTTACATCTTACCTACAAGGGGTATTTCATCAGTATCGGTAAAGAAAAAAAAAACCTGGAACTTCCCGTCAAATCATCTTGATAGAAAAAAGTCTTTGGAGAGATTTCACCAGTATACAACTCCAGTGAGTGCTATCAGGGAGATGCAAGAATTGCAGGCTGTATTGGGAAATTGGGAATTGCAGGCTGTTAGGAAGAGGTGAATTTCAGATCTGGTGTGTGAATGCCCATAAATCACCATGAGCTTAGAGACTGGTCTGTGAGCAACTTTCAGGGCTCAGCTCTTAATTTGTGATTTAGCCACCATCTCCCAAGTAATTTTTAATGACATTGATAATACTGAGGGAGGAAGAATGGTTTGGGGTGTTTTGTTTTGTTTTAATTTTTATTTGGGTGCTATAAGTAAACAGTTCATCTGAAATGCATCCTATTTTTATGAGAATGTTTCATTTCCAGTAAAAATTTCAATTGCAGCTATGATTTTGTGGAATGCAGTTTTTAGTGATAGAATGGAAGGAATATCCAGACTTTTGAACTGTTCTGCCTAATCTTACACATTGCTCAGGAATAAATTATTACCTCACCAAAATTATCTTCTAGAATGTGCATGAGGAGACATCACAATCAGCTGGGACTGCCAAGTTTCTTCATGGAAAAAAAATGTGTATTGGCAGTTGCTTCNTGGAGTTTTGGTTATTTAAAAAAAAAAAAAAAAAAAAAAAAAAAAAAAAAAAAAAAAAAAAAAAAAAAAAAAAAAAAAAACTCAAAATTAAGCTGAATCCAAATTCTTTTAATTATAGGCACTGCTTCCAGCCATTAAGAAGATCAGACTGGTATTCCAAAACTTCAAAAAAAATTGTTTTAAGACTTACCCAGTAAATGTGTGATGTATTAAAATTCTTGTTCAGCTATTATCTCAACTATTGTCTCCTTTTAGAATTTCCTTTGCAATTTCACAGTTCTGAAATTGCTTTGAAATGGGACTGAGAAACACAAGGTCTAGTAAATTCATGCCTGAGAGTAATAGGCTTTCTCAGTTACCTGTTCTCCTTATCATTTGTTGTTGTTTCTGTTGCTTAATATTTTTTTCTGTTGCTTGATAACATTTCTCTTTACCATTCTTAATGAAAAATATATTTATTTTCAAAAGCTTTGACTTGTGCCGACTAAATCAATTTGTGTCAGCTCAGAATCAATTAAATTGGACAAACATTTGTCTTCTTTTAACATCTGTGTAAATCAGGCTAGATCTCTCAGTCTCCCAGCTTAAAGGAGCTACGGAGTCAGATTTACAGGCATAGGAGAGAGATGCAAGGCAAGTTAGCTCATTATTATCTCAGCCAACTGAGCTTATTTAGCTCAGTTGGCTGAGAATGATGAGCTTCATTTTCTTTCTTTCTCATGATGCAAAGTTTTGAACCAAGGTATATATGCACACCACAATTTATAGTGCAACAGGAAACAGAAAGGGGAAGATAGTAACATCTACTGTTAGTAAGATAGTAACAGTAGATGTATTCATAATCCTGTGATAATTTCTTTTTCATGAAAAAAGGCATTTGGATTTAGAACAGTGTTATAGATACATCAGTTTGAAGTCTGCATTTGCTGTTTGTTGATCCCAAGCATTTTACTTGGTTTGAACCTAACACTGATACAGAAACTCCTTGAAAAAACTACTGTTCTTAGGAGAGAGGATTGTCCTTATCCTCTGAGATATCCACTGAGCCATAGGCATCCAGGGAATGAAACACTGTTTTCCTTGGGTCCAGCACTGTCACACACCTCTCTGGCCCTTCTGGTGCATTGCATGGCACATAACACAGCATGACATGTACTTTCTATAGCCCTTAGAAACTCCTCCTTGTCTGCAGCAAGCAGCCTGCATGCCTCTCATTGCCTTTTTCTGAGACAGTCTCTGTGTGAGTGTGTTGAGTGCTCTTACAAGGCAAGTATCAAATTAGAAAAAAAATGTGAGCACTTGCATTTTCAGAATGGCACTTTCTGTGTTTTTTTTGGTTTTGTTTTTTTTTTTTAATATCAACCAATTAAGATGTTATTTTCAAGGAGAGGCTTGGCATTTTTTCAAAAATTTACTTCTTGAGGCCTGAAAAGGATTTAGTTGGCATGGAGAAGTGATCCTGGGCTTAGACTTTGCGATGGCTTCAACGTGAACACAGCTGGAATTTTTTAAGCTGATTTTACTAAAAACCCACTTCCTGCCACTGTTGAGAATAATGCATTATATATATATATATTTTTTTTTTTTTTTCCTAAAGCAGACAAACCTACAGCAAAGACAAAAGAGTTGAAAGCCCCCATGAGGTGTTTTATTGTGGTTTGCATTAGGGAACTAAAACAGTGCATATACAGCTATTAAATATGAAAATGAGTATGCCTGTAAAGCTTATTTCTTATTTAATAACTTATCATCTTTTTAGCTTTGGTAACTCCGTTTAAAATGAGAGGAGTGTCAGCTATTAATTTCTCCAATAGGAACATTTTTTTTACTTTTGGATGCTTGCAAGTGTAAGATGTTCTTAGATAAAATTTTGCAAAGTAAAAGAGGTAAAGAGTCATTTCTCAGTACTTCTTATTCCATTGAATGTTTTTTTTTTGTTTTCAAGCTCCCTCTCTACTATTTCCTGGTCTCAGGTAAATGTATTCTTAAGTTCACACCAACAGCTGAAAGGTTAAGCTGCATAAAATTGCAAAAATAATCTGAAGCTTTCAGATATAGTCAGGTATGGCACTGTCTGCATGAGCAGCACTCAGAAAGTGGAGCTAGGAGAAGTTACAAACTTAGTTTCGCCCATCAGCCGGGTCCAACAAACCACAGACTTTTTTCATCTAGTCACATTCTTCCCTCTGAGACATGGGAGAATCTGCTTGCTCAGTATGTGCTTCTATAGCTGATGAATTCATCCTCCCCAGCACGCAGAGGGTGAGCAGTGGGTTCATGAAGCACTAGCATGGCACTTACTGAAGAGAAAGAACACGAGTCTTGCTGCATTTTTGTGTATATATGCCCCTGGACTAAGTACAGCAGGCTCTGGGGAAGAGGGGCAAGCAAAGGAATTCAACATCTCCCCAGCAGCTGGGGAGAGCAGAACGACCACCCTGGTGCAGGGGCTCTGAGGAGGCTTTTATAGAGGAAGGCTGTGCCAGCTGAATCAATACAGGGGCAGGTTTCATACCCACTGTGGTAATTTACAGAGATGTTGGATGGGGGAGACAATCTCATAGAATTAATTAAGAAAATCCAACTAGTCAATCTTTCTTGAGTTGGAGATTTTTTATTTTTTTTTTTTTTTAGGTACAGGAATATTCCTCAAATGATGACTTAATTTCCATTTGCTATTAAAAAAGTAAAAAAGGTATATTTTATTCCAGATTCTCACTGTCACTGGCAAAGAAATTTCCTTCATAAAACATTCCAGTTACATGCAGCACTGCAGTCCAGCGATGAGATCCCTCACTATCATTATTATTATTATTATGCTTATATCCAGTGCATTTTTATTGGTAATGGGGTATTGGTGTTAATATTGGTACTAGGGTCAAACATGGAATGCTGGTTATGAGGCAGCCTGTCCTTCTCTTTGTATGCTCACTGCCACTCTTACCTTGTTCTTAAAGAGGTGAAAGAATTCTGCCTGGATTTTTCCAAGAGGCAAGCAGCTGAGTTTATTCTTTTCACTCTGTGTGGTGACTGTGACAGCTTTTGCTTTAAGGTTATTTTCTTTTGCACAAGGCGACAATGGCATGGGAAGGGGTTTATGCCTTTCTTATGCTTAGTGAAAACTTCCCCAGCCAGCTGGAGATCCCTTTCAGATTGGGTTGGATTTGAGAGAAAACATGTAGCATCTAAGATCAGCTAAACTTGAGATTGTGTGTAACATCAATAAACCACAGCGCTCTGAATAAACAAGGAGGCCACTCACTGTTTACTGTTCCCTTTGCTTATTTTTTCAGCCCTGTGTCTGTGATAGCCCCAACCTGTTTGCTGAGCAGCTTAGAATGGGTTTTGCTCAAAATAGGCCTAATTCTTAGCTGATAGGTATAAGTTCTATGTGGAAATGTGTTAGAGATGACTGGCAGATTGTGGGACAATTTTTTCTCTAAAAGGCCCTTTAAATAAAGCAAATATTTATCAGTGGAGTGTGAGGGGGTGACATAGGAAGCACCAGAAGGTGAAAGGGGCTTGTAGTTAGTCACAGGCACAAAATACTGCAGCCCAGCTCATGAATGAACATTCAGCCTTAATGCCTGCATCAGAGGTTATCTCCAGTTCCTTTGAAGCTTTGAGACTTCAAATCTGCTATCAGATCTTGTGTTGAAGGAAGTACACGTGTGTTCTTTGGAGGCTCATTTAGGAGGCAAAATACTATTTTTTCACATTGGAATGGAGCATAGTTCTGGCCTACTATGTCATTTACTTATTGAAGTTTTCTGCAGTCATGGCAATTTATTTGTTCTGATTTGTGGAGATGAAAGATTGGGGAAAGAGGTTTTTCAGTTTTGGACCCTGCCAGCATAAGAAGTTCTGGTGAAATAGGGGCCACAAGGCTGCTGTGGGTGCTGAAGCACATGGTAAACAGTTTCTTCTGGTGACTGTCTGATGGGGAGAGTCACACTCTTCTCAGCAGTACATAGTGACATCTGTTTGGATGCTAGGACTTTTTTTTTTTTCCTTTTTTCCTTTTTTCCCTTNGGTGTTTTGTTTTTTTTTTTTTTTTTTTTTTTTTTTTGTTTGTGTGGTTTGGTTTGGTTTGGTTTTTTACTATAAGCATACTGAGACATTGAAACAGGTTCTACAAGGAGGCAACAGACTCTCCACTCTTCCAGATATTTGAAGCTCAGCTAGATGAGGTCCTGTGCAAACTCAGTGGGTAGCCCTGTTTTGAGCAGGATTTTGGCTGACACAACCTTCAGATGTCTTTTCCAATCTGCATGTTTTTGCTTCTGTGATTTTATCAGAGATCAGCAGGTGTGAGTGTTAAGACGTTGGTATCTATTTTGGCAGTGTTTCCAGTACAGCTTATCTATTAAAGTAGTTCTGAAGAAGAAAGTTAGCTTCACTCGAAAAGGTCAGTAATTTGACCCAAATGACCTGGCATCCTGGGTGCCTTTCTCCACAGTGAAAGCTATAAACACTCAACATCAGGAATTCTTATTTAGGTGCCTTCTGCAAATTATTGTGCCTAAAGTGTGTATTTCCAAGAGTGAAACCTTGCATGTTGTGTAAATTGTTTTCTTACAGTAAGAAATGGAATAGATTTCCCTGGTGTGGAGAGGAAAATCATGGGTCTTTCTGATTTGGTTGAACAGTAAAATATAACAATTCCTCTTCTAAGGAATGGCAAAAATCCTAGATATGCAGCATTATGTGGAATTATATGAGGTCATAATATCATGTGTGTTTTCTTTAAATAATCTCCCTTTTTCTCTTAAGAAAAGAAGATTGCCTTCTTTTTAAACTGAGCTCATTCCTGATACAATGACTAAATCAGTATGATTTAGTCATTATGATGGAGCATGCAGTATGTAGCTAAATTTCCAGGTTTAAATAAATTCTATGATATCTTTATTTATTTATTTTTGAAATTCTATTGAACAATTATATTACCAAATCAGAATAAAGGTTAAATTATATAAGTAGCATTTCTGACCATATTTCACAGTATATGTTTGGTCTCAGAGTAGATACTAGGTCTTGTTCTGGTTCTAGTTTATTCTCAAAGTTTGTATCTGTGTGTGTACAATGTTACATAGAACAGATAAAGGAGACTTCTACACTACACACTGTGTAGTCTACTTCTGGGCAAATTTTATGTTAGCTGATGTACTGCAGGTATATAGCAAAAAATGTTTGCTAAAATATGATAAAATGGCAAATCCACTTAAAAAATTCTAAATTACCTGGCCACATTTGAATGCATAGCATCCTAAATTTGTCCAAGCTATTGTATTTTCTTTTGAGTGGCTGAATTTGCATGCTCAAGCTCTGCTCTTTAGTGTTGTGTATGCACACACAAACTCAACCAGCATAGAAAAAAAATAGTAACATGATACATACTTCTGAGCTTAAGCTTTTTCAGTCTGATTTATACTGTAATATTTTGAATATTTGACAAATTCATTAGAATTGTACTGATTAAAAGTCTGCATAGACTTAGGGAAGATTTCTTAAGCCTCTTTGCAAGCCTGTACTGGTCTCTGACTGGCATTATTTATCAAAGTCCCTCTATTGTTCCTGTCTGCCATAAAGTCATGGAATCTTGTGGCTTGGAAGGGACCTCCAGCCAACATCATGCTCGAAGCAGGACTGATTAGATCAGGTTGCTTTGAGACAAGTCCCCATAAGTCTTTAATAACTACAGTGGTGGAAATCCCACCCTTTAATATCAATGTTCCAGTAGCATTCCAGCAGGTCGTTTTACACATAAGTAAGAAGAGTAATTCCCCATTCCTGAAAGTGATCCAGGCCAGACTGGATGAGGCTTTGAACAACCTGGTTTCATGGAAGGTGTCCCTACCTATGGCAGGAGACTTGAAATTAGATGATCTTGAGGGTCCTTTCCAACCTAAACCATTCTGTGGCTAATTCTAGGATTTCCTCTTCTCATTTACCTTTTAAAACTGAAGAAACTCAGTTCTGTCATCTCTCCATGGAAGCCATATGGTCCAGAAACTTTTATCTTTTCTTTGGCTTACTTTTAGTCTTGGAAAGTGATCCTGTCATTCTAATGATGAGTTGCTCACTTCAGTATCTGCTCACTATCTCTTCACCCCTCTCCAGGTTCATCTCTGCATATAAAATGAACAGTCTGACTCTGTGTCTCTTACCATAATTCATAATTCAGCCACTTTAAAACTGTGTAAGAAACATATATCTCTCTTTATATATACTTACTATTAAGTTGTTTTGGTACCCATTTTGGGGGGAAAAAAGAGGATTTTGTTGGCCTCAGTGTTGTTAGAGTAAACTATTGAAGGTTTGTTTTTGTTTTTGTTTTTGTTTCCAGAGAATGTGAACAAATGTGAAGTGTTTTGAGTGCCCATGGCAGTTGTTGGGTGTTTCTTGAAGCTCAGTTTGATGATATTAAGAGGGAATCCCCTGTCAGCTGTTTTTAGAGGAATTTCTCTATAACTTTCTGAGGATACACTTTGATTCCTTCCCATAAATCAATTTCTATTAAGAGTCTAAAAGGAAAAGCCTGTTTACTATTTCTGTATTAATTTACATTTTGGGCATTAATTCTGGTCACTGGGAGAAGCCAAAGTATTGTGTCATTTGGCAATACCAAAATCACTTGTATGTGAAGAATAAAATAGAATAGATCTCAATTCACTTCTTAAGATTCTCTGCATACAAATTCATTCTCTGTGTGGTAAAGGATAGGTGGATTTTGTCTGTAAAGGGATATTCATTTTCATTTGATCTGCCTTAATCCTGAGGATATGGGTTCAGATCCCAGAGCTATTGAAAATATTAATTTGATGCTTCCATCAGCCTTGAAAAGCTCTGTGATTGAAGGCTCTCAGCAGCTGTTATCTACTATTTGAAATGCCAATGATAAAAAAAGACTAGATGAGCTGAAGTTTTGTTTTGTTTTGTTTTGGGTTGGGTTTTTTTTCTGGTTTTTTATTTTATTTTTTTTTTAAGACCAAATGAAGGCATTTTCTTTCTAAATTAAATTAGGGGAAAAGTCATTTGGTGATTAATTTATTGCTAGAAAGTACCAACAAGATTGTTCTTTTCCACAAATAGTGCTTAGGATTTGCGAGCCACAGTTCATTGCAAAATGCGCTGCCTGTTTGCCCAGCTGCCACACCTCCTTTCCTTTGTCTCCTCCTGCATGTAAAAAAAGAGGCTGAAAGCAAGGTAGAGGGAATAAATAACAGGTCTAGTGCTGCTCTGCTTGTAGGCCAAAGTCCTTAACAGGATTAAGACTTTTTGCTTCCATGTGCATGTAACATCCCAGAGGAATGGTACCCTAGCATTTGAGCACAGGCAAGATAGCATGGTGTCTCCTGGTGTGTTATTGGCTATAAAGTACCATGTATTGGTGATCCAAAATACAGGAATAAATCTTGCAAGTATTTAATATGATTTTTTTTTGAGGGGGGGGAGCAACAGGGGGAGGTGGTGGATTCTTTTTTTTTTTTTAACTGTTAAATTACAGTTGAAACAACTGAAAACTGTTCCTCCAACATAACCTGGATATGGTTATGGGCCCTCAGACAGAAGCAAGCCAAAATGCCAAAACCAAAGGAAACTCTTAGGCAGGAAAAGGATACAGGAAGGATGTTTCTTTAATCTTTCATTCCTACTTCAATTTTATGGGTGTTACACACAAATTATAGTAAGATTATATTACAGAACTGTGTGTTCCAAAACCTTATGGCACAAAACTTGAAGGAAAAAAAATCCATATTCATGTCAGATGCATTTTAATTTCAAAATGGTACACAGTTTATGCCCAGCATATCATTTGTTATGCAGCAGTCTTTGTCTTACATGTTTCCATTTGGTTTTGGCAAAACAAAACAAAGCAGTTAAAAAGACATTTCTCTTTGTGGGGATAAAAAAATCCCTTCTGAAGTTCAGTGATGTTACCAAACTTTGGACCATTATCGTATTTTACAGTACTTGCAGTATTTCAATGAGAAATCTACATTTAGTCACTCTCCACCCTAAGAGTAGGCAGTTATGAGCACAGTGATACATGACAGTGTTCAATGATGTTTTTCATAGTAAGAGAGTATTCAATTTTCTAATGAATGTTAGAATGAAAACAGAATAGATTAATATCAGTTTCTGTGGTTTTTTTTACATTTTTTGTATGTCCAAGCTGCAGCATGGAGCTTTTATCCAGTTCAGAGGTTTCAGGGCCATGGATGTGGTTTTGCATTACCAAGGTGACGTTTACATGTCTTGGGACAGGCCTTGCTACTCCTCTTGGCAATGATGAAAAGGACACACATTTGCTACTGTCCCTTCCTCACTGCCCATACCAGTAATTACAACTTTGTATTATTTATAGAGACTGAGTTGGTTTACAGTTTTGTTTTTTTCCTGCTTTTCTCTTTAGCCACTATCCAGCACAACTACACAACTGCCCCCAAGGTTTTTTGTGGTTTTTGTTTGTTTGTTTGTTTGTGTTTTTTGTTTTTGGTTTTGTTTTTTGGGTGGTTGGTGTTTTTTGGTTTGGTTTTTTTTTTTTTTTTTTGTTTTTTTTTTTTGGTTTTTTTTTTTTTTTTTTTTTTTTTTTTTTTTTTTTTTTTGTTTTTTTTTTGTTTTTTTTTTTTTTTTTTTTGGTGTTTTTTTTTGGTTTCGGGTTTGGTTTTTTTTTGTTGTTTTTTTTTGGTTTTTGGGTTTTTTTTTTGGGGGGGGGTGGTTTTTTTTGAGGTTTGTCTGGTGGAAACAGAATTAAAGAGTTTTATGTACTTTGCTGTCTTATGACAACTGGCTGCAGCTGAAATGAGGCATGTCAAGTGACTACCACAAAAAGAAATCAGTAATTTACAAGTTCAGACAAAGGTTGAAGAAACAAACCTTCTCTGTAGATGTTCTGTCTTGTACAGTCTGCTAATATTTTCACATTTGAGAATATTTAATTTTCCTAATTGAGAGAATGTTACACTACAGTTGAGAAGAAAAGGCAAAATCAAAAGCAGAATACTCTCATTTTTGGCAGAGCTAATACTTATGTTAGTCAGTGAGAAAAACATGGGGGGTGGATGAGAAACAATAATTCATTACTGTCTCTCCTGCAGTCAATTAAATATATCTCATACATAACTTATTAAAGCTGCCTTTTTTCCATAATAATAATAATAATAATAATAATAATATTCATTGGAAACAGACTGAGACTAGGACCATTTCTTCCTGCATACCAAACCTTTAGTGGAAGGGAAAAAGTAAAACCCTTGCCAGGTTGAGTTGGATTATACAGTCAATCCATAGCTTGCAATACGTGCAAAGTTATTCTTTCTACTCTGATGTTGGTGCCTTTTCATGCTTTGACCTGCTGAATCTTAACCAGTGCACCACATCTGAGAAGCTTTCACAGTGACAAAAGCATGGGTCAGAAAGCTGATCATCTGATGTCTTCACACACGAGTCTAATATAATGTTCACTTGTGAAATCAGAGATTTCCTCAAGTAACAGAGGACCCTCCCCATCCTCAATTTGTCTGCTTTTAAAATAGTATATAGAAGGATTTTGGAAAACCAATCTCTGTAATGTCATTCTCTCTCTGTAAAACCTATTGTTATTTATTTCCAAGCTCCTTAAGATACTACATACTATTTTGCTAGGCTAAAATATGCATCGCCCTCACAATTTTTCACACTTGCTGTCTCCTCTGATTTGATTCACATTTTCTCCCTTCTGTATCTAGTTCCCTGTCCAAGTTAAAATGTAAAATAAAGTAGAAGAGATGCTTGGGCCCCTGAACACATTGCTGAAAGGTTCGTTTTTCTGCACACAAGTGTTCAGAGTATTTCTCACAGAAGAATTGCATAAATTATGGAGATTCTAGTCACAGAACAGTGAATGGTATTGTCAGTTTGCTTAGGAAAAACTAATGAGGTCGTAAAGAAATACTGTCTGCTTTATAAGAGTAAAATTTGACAGCTGGAAAAACAAGGGCAATAGGCTGGTTTCCATTGATTTTAGCCCCCAACATTCAGAAGACTTCCTTTTCTGCAAAACCATATTCACACTGCCACATGAACACACAATGCTCTTTTGCTTCAAGCCAGAGGCAGATTAAACTTCATTAGGAGAGTAAGACTTGAGGAAAGTTCAAACTGTAACAGATAGTAATTTGACAAATAAAGAATTAGGGTTTGTTTTACTAAGCCAAAAATAAAGGCCAGAGCAAGGTTCCCATGACTCTTTTGTGCCTTTAACCACTGGGTAGGAATACCATCCCTTTTCACAGTCTGGTTTACATACTGTATAAGCCTAGTAGACACATACCATGGCTGTTTTAATGCATTTAAGCACTCACTGGGAGCACACATATCTCTCATAAAAAAAAAAAAAAAAAAAAAAAAAAAAAAAAAAAAAAAAAAACAAA
>VWYO01025369.1:294215-374525 GCA_013400275.1 Rhadina sibilatrix | reverse complement strand
AAAAAAAAAAAAATCAGCAATAGTTTTAAATAGTTTTATTATACAATAGTTTGTGAAAATCTACTAGATATTTGCATCAAACATGAATGTACAACAAAAAAATTAATTATTTGGTTCAGCGAAGTTGTCTTGAAAGGCCATAGAAATGTGGCTGGTATTTACCAACTGGTTGCATATGACTTCTTTGCACTTGCAAATAGTGCAAAAAGTGATGTCCCCTGCCAAGAGCTGAGCTAGCCTAGCCTAGATCTGCCAAGATTTGAAGAGAATTACTACAATGCTACAAGAGGCGTTAAGCCAACCTAACTCACACATATACAGAATATATTTGTGTGAAAGTGTTACTGCACCCATATGTTAAACTAAGAAATTACAACTTTTTAGGGCAAGATTGGTTTGAGTTAGTGATGCCCACACAGGATGCAGGGGAGTGATAAACAGCTGATGAAGGTGATTTTGAAAGAATGAATGAAGGAGAGCCGCCATTCCTCATTGAGCAGCAGTAGAACAGAAGGACAGGAAGGATTTGAGAGCTTTGGGCTGAGGTCAGAACTTGATCTTTTGGTGGTTTGGAGTTAGGGTTTGCTTTTTATTTGAGGTTCAGCATGAGCGTTTTGCTTGGACTGAGCCGTCCCTGTTGCCACACCTGAGGTCAGCACAGCAGACCTGGAAGCTAGATGTGTTTATCATGTGGGATTGATGTGATTCACTATGTTGATAAAGAAAAAGAATGGGCACAGGGAACTAATAATAATTGTGTGGCTTTAGCTAGTAGAGGTGTAAGGAAAATGCTGCATGTGGTTAAAACATTAGTGAGTTCCAACAGTGCTGGAACTGCACAAAGGGAAGGTATCCCCAGTGTAAGCTCTAACTGCATTGTTTTGATCAATCACATTTGTGAAGGTCAACCCTACCTCACACACATGACAAACCCACTTGCCTGTTAGCATTTCTTATCAACTATTCCCACAAGGAAAGATGAATATTTGATATGTTTACTGTGTGCAGTATCTACTTTCAGGTGAGATTCCAACTGTAAAATAATATTTCCATGATTAAATATTGGGAACCTAGGGGGAATGCATTTATTAAACTATTTGAAAAAAACAAAAGCCATAATTCTGATAATGTTGTGATGGTCCAGGATGCATCCCTGGAACTGAATTGAATTGAATGCACTTCTAAAAAGTACTGAAATGTAGGGAAATTCTGAAGCCTTGCAATTATGAATGTAATAGGTGCCAGACAGAGATTATCCATTATGAGTAAACGGGAGAGTCTGTAATCCAGAGGTTTCTGTATTGGGAGTGTTCAAGCTCTATAAAGCACCATCATTCTTCTGGTATCTCAAGTCCTCTACTGTGCTCCACTAAAACTCCAGGTTTTCCCATCAGTAGTTTAAGATTTCTAGATTATGTCAGAAATGGTTGTTGCACTAAACATGCAGCAAGTTGGAGACCTTGTGTACTTCCGAGTGGGTTGATGGTTTTAAGAAGAGCATAAACATTATAATATAGTGATATACTGCATACTGTACTCTTAGGGACAGGATGAGTGATCATTTCTGTCTTCCTGACTTTTAAGCATAGAGGTATGTACGAAACTCTACCAACAGAGAATTTTAGATATTAATGTAACTTTTTTGAAAGGAAAATTATTTGGCATTAATGCAGAATGCCTAAGGAGGTGGTACAGCAGGCATGTAAAGACATTGAACTGATCTTCTGGTTCTGCAAGTATTTGAAACTGATTACTGGAAGGCAGCAATGGCCTTAAGGATTCATAATTGTTTTCATTACAGTGGGGTTGTATCAAATATATCTTCAACATTTATGTGCATAACTGCTCTGTTCTCTGGCTATATGGTGAAATCTTTTTAAAATGTACCTGTGACTGGGCAGATGTGCTTTCTGGCCTGCCACACGAGCTCCTCTGCTGTCTAGATGACTTGATACAGCTTTGTAAGTGTTCACTTTTCATACAATTTAACAAAAAAAAAAAAATTCCTTTAAATAACATTGCCTCATTTGACTTGAAATTGTAGGTAACTACGAGGTTACCACCTGCTGAGACAATAAAATCTTTGATGGCACAGTGTCTCAGTAGACTGGGGAGGTGGAGAGAAATGTTTGCTGCACTTCAGAGACTATGGTTTTGTTCACAGCCTGCTGGTTTGGATTAGAGTCAGAGATGAGTTTCCAAGTCAGCATGTACAGCATCCTGCCAGAAAGTTGTTCTTGGAGCTGCTGCTTCTTTGTAAAATGCAGAGGGAACCAAAAAGAAAAGGGAAAAAAAAAAAAAAAAAAAAAAAAAAAAAAAAAGGAAAAGGGCAACTCGACACTTTTNAAAAGGAGGAATGGCTACTGGCAGCTTTTCACTCCTACATTTAAGGATGTTGTAGAGACAACGACCAACACTGTCTGGACTTTGATGCATTGAGTCCTGGGTGGGCAGTACATTTTCTCACTTCTGATTGATCTTGTTGTTAGTACAGCAGTGTTAGAAAAGAAAGGAGAGTTTTCACTGAGACTAGCAGTACAAGCAGTATGTGTTTAATATGTGAATGAAGCAGTAGTTCTAGTTTTTATATAAAACACAGTGGAAAGCTTGTTATATGTTTTATGATTTTACTATTACTCTCAAAAGAAAAAAAAACAAAAACAAAAACAAACACACCTGGTTTGGAAATTATAAAACGTACTTTCTCTCAAGTAGATGAATATTTTTCCATTTTCTATAAAGAAGAGTTTACAAAACCATTACACTTACAGAGATTTGGTCAGCCTACACAACAAAAATATGTAAAGAATTTCAACACAGTGGTTGTTTGTAAGATATTCAGACTTGTTCTACTGACTCAAAAACTTGAATGGTAGCAACAGTAATAATATTTCGCTAGTAATATTACTAATAATGTTTAGTAATAAAATTTTACTAATGTTTTTCAAGAGGAAAACATCAAAAGCTTTGCAAGGCACATGATCCAATAGGTAAACTGAAGGATAGAGAAGTTGTCTTGATTGTCCAGGTTGAAGAGAATCTACATTACTCCTTTAGAGACAGGCATGAGCAGGATACAGCACCCCCACTGCTTTTCCAAAGGTGTTACATACCCTGGTCAAGGTTTTAATACTTAACTGAGCAAAATTACATTTCAGCCAATTTTGCCTAGATCTGTTCTGGCAGAAGGCTGACCAAGCAGCTGGGGTGCCTCCAGCAGATGGAATTTCACCTTCCTTCTGCCTAACCAGTTTTGAGCAAGTACCTTGTGCTCTGTCTGTGATTTCCCATCAGCAGATCAGCACTGATGCCATGTCACAGATACATCCTGAGAATAAAGACACTTACAAATTTGACTTGTATTATGGTAACCATAGGCATGTAAGGTAGAACAAGAACATCATTTTTTTGTTGTGTATACCTGGACTCAGTCATTTCAACAGGGATTCAGTAGTGCAAAGTCTGGGTCGGTGCAGCCCACAGAGGGTGCATAATCAAGACTTCATTTCCATTATTTACTTTCATCTTAAAGCTGATGCAGTTATGCTTTATAGAATCATCTAAAGGGAATTCCAGTTCTAAATTTCATTTTGCTGATCACTTACCAAGTGAGCTCTGGTATATTTGTGCACAACTTGTTTAGAGCATGCTTTGGAAGAGAGGGAACAGTTTACAGTTTATTTACTTAGTATTTCATATAGTCCTACATAATTTTTAAAGAAAGAATTCTAGAAAATTACCTGTTGTAAAGCAACCATTTTCATACTGTCCCTGTATCCCTTGTCATATAAAAACTCTTCCCTAAGAAATGAAAAAGCATGGAAAGATGATATTACTCATCCAGCTTTTTTTTTTTTTTATTGTGCTCTTTATAAGTTCTGTATCCTCAGTTTGCCACCTTAAATGGAATTACTGCATTTACTAATTGTAAACTAAGTACATTATTAAAACAAAGTTCCTTTTCTGCATTTGGCATTACTTCTTATCTTTTTTATCTTGTAAATTTTGGCAGAGACTACAGGACCATGCATATTTGTGAAACACAGTATACTGCATGCCTATATTTTGAAATTACATTATCTTTTTTCTAAAAGTACTAGAGGGTGGGGCACTCAGAAGCAATTATGGCCTGACAGGACAAATCTTACTGAAGTACGTGGTATTGCTAAACCTTTTAGATGGAAAATTCCTCTCATACTTTTCACATTACAACAGTGAAATTGAGTAATTATTCCAATCAGGAGATATGCAATGTGAATCACAAAGAAAACAAGATCAGAGTAATATAAAGCTATAAACGTATTGAAAGGGGAACTTTAGCATCTTTTTGCTTACAGCATTTTTTTTTTTTTCTTGGAAGCAGCAGAAAGAAAAGCAGTGGGGTTTGTTGATGTCAGCAAGTGGGCTCTTTGAAGGTTTTGGAGGTGCAAAGCAATGAAGAAAATTAATTCCAATTCAATAGTAAGAAAGAGAAAGGTGATGTTCCAGAAAACAAAACCTTTTCCTTTCTCACCTGGGTGACAAAGCTACCTATAAAAATGTTCTTTCATGCATTTTGGGTGAGATCTCTTCTCTCACAGAGTTAAGTTTGCTCCATGGGCTGGTGTTGGAGGTGCCCTCTGGACAGAGGAGCCCTGATTTCCCTGCTCAGAGGTCTGTGATAAGTCTCTGCATCACGGGGCAGCCTTGGAGAAGGATAAACTTAGTGCACAGCCATGGATTGTTTATAAAAACAAGTCCTGGCAGAGAGTGTTAGCAGCCTTAGAACAGAGGCTGTCAGATCTTTTGGTATCTTATTAGCTTTTATCTTCTGTCTGGGGGTTGCAGTGCCTTCTGCTGTGTCCTGGTGTGCACAACATTTACTTCAGGCATTGTCATAGCTAGAGAAAGGCTTTTACTATTGTAACATTGGATTTCTTGACTTGGTTAACTAACCTGGTAATGAAGCTTTTCATGCCATCTGCATCATGTCAGCAAAGTAATCTTCAGCTTAGACAGCAGCTGGGCATGGCTTTTCCTGACAGATGGTATCCTGTCATCTCTTTAGCAGCTGTTTGGACGTGGCTGTGTGTCAACGCCACCATGATATAATCTTTGTATCCTGTGAAGCAAGCCCAATGTGACCCTTAAGGCACTTGGCATCGTGCTGTTGGTGGCATATTTTGCAAGAATATTTTGAAGAAAGGGTATGGAAACAAGAAATCTGAGCATGTGTCACATGTCCTTCCTTTGCACACTTTTATGGGAAGCGACAAATGTGTTCCAGCACTTTAACAGTAAGTCTTTTGCTGGTTGCAAACCTAAATTTTGGATTTAGAAAACTATATAGAGTTACTATGAAACCATGCCAGTTTTACAGTAATGTTACATTGTTCTGGCTTTATTCCACTGATACTGAAGAGAGTCTTACATTTAGCATTTAATTGAAGTTCTAGATGGTGTCAACCCACAAATTTTAAAATCAGTGAGAGAATATTTATGCAACTGGTGGAAAGCTGTTTTGAGAACATACTTTCTCTCCCTAGATGTGGTTGTGGCAATTCTGAGTCAAAGAGGGGATACAAGAGTTAAGAGAATCAATGTTCTAAAGGAAAGTAGCAACAGGATAAATTTTCATGTTGGAATTCAAATGCTTAACCTGGTGGCTAAGGGGATTCTTTACATTTTTAGACTCCTGTATTGCAAATTACGAGCCTTACCCATGTGTTTTACATGTGAAAGCTCAGTTCTCTTCACTGTTTTATGTGCTCTCAATGATCAAATGTCCTTTTATTTATTTCCTTTTTTGTTTCCACATATACATCTTCCATTTAATCACGTTGTGTGCTTTCACTCTGCCTTTGGTTGAAGTCCCAAGTGTAGCACTAACAGCTGTGACACGGTTCCTCCTGTGCCTTGGTGGCTCTCCCTGCAGGAGACTGTGTTGGCAGCCTCAGTGAGTTGTGTGTGTTTCTGTGTACACACAAATGTAGAGCTCTGTCCAAGCCACTTTGGCCAATATCTCAGAGTTCAAAGAATCTCCAGCATGAGTGTTAATTTTGTCCAGATGTAAGTTCTTTTGGTCAAACCGAGTCATACGTAGGACCTCACCACAGGAATCTCATTTCTGATGCTTCTTTGACCTTTTCTGTGCAGTTAATTAGCAAGTATTGTGACTTATCAGTGAGGGCTGGCAGGTAAGGACAATTAGGTTTTCTATTTCTGTGGGCCAATTATATGTGATTTTACTGTCAGGCAATACAGCTTTGGTCAGCTACATGCACGTGACAGAAAAAAACTCATGTGGCCATTAAATCATTCAATGTTCCTCAGTGTTGATGAGGTATTAAAGAAGCTCAGCACACAAATGCAGCACATTTTCAAAGTAGCCAAGTGCACAACAATAGACTTCTTAGCTTCTTTGTGCAGTTTGTTCTTTGTTTGTTTGTCTTTTTTGCTGACACAGAAATAATATTCCCAAGATTATTTTGTGTTCTCTGGGCTCAGTATCTGGGGAGGTTTAACTTGCTATTTTCAGTCAAATTCTTTACAAAGGAGAAGTAAATAATAACAAATATGTTACTTTCCTTTCATCATTGTTTCCAATAGATGGTTTAAAAAGATTTTCAAGGACATGATATTTTTCAAAACTGATGAGTATGCTTTGTTTTACTGAACTACAGCTTTAAAAGACAAAATGTTTTCTAAACATTCAGGTTTCTGACTTTGTGAGGATTCAACTTTTGTTTTGAGCAGATCTTGACACATCACTGCACTTAGGTTTTGCAGCTGCTCTGGTTAGCCCAAGGATCCTGCCAGCTGTTGAGGCTGTGAGGTTTATGGGAGCTGGATTGGTACCCAGGCACACCCAGCTGCAGTTTAGCTGGTGATTCAGTAACTGACCATCAGTACAGCCAGATTACAGTTGGATTCTTTGTGCTGTTGGAGGGGCTGTTCCTTAGGTGAAATGTTAAACGGAAATCAAGTTACTAAAGTTTGAAGACTCAGACATAAAATATGATCCCATATATAGCTGTGTGAAGTCTAAGCCTCTGACTTTTGTGTTTGATCTACCATCTTTTTTTGATTTCAGTGTCACTTTTATTCTTATCCTCAAGCTTGAGTGTTTTTTGCTATGTGGTGTGAAACAGCTGTTCCCTTTAACCTGGAGCTGGCTGAGAGGTGTGTTCTCTATACCGTGTTCACTCTTTTCTGGGCTGTGTTTTAAGGGTTAGTTAAAGTGGTTTGAGATCCCTGGGGCAGTGTTGCTGCATCTTGAGTGTTTTACTACCTGCTGTTAGGTACTATTTTTTAAATTGCTTTGTATGCATGACCTAAATTTGTAAATCTGATACTCAAAATGGTGTATTAGAAGGTTGAGAACACAAACCTGTTTATTTGGAGACATGGTTCATTATGGTCCAGTTTCTGACCTTCTACCAGATTTCCTCATGGAACTATACTAAAAATATATTAATAGAATCCAAATATGTAGTTCACATCCTATTCTCCTCCGAAGCAAAATTCAAAATAAAGGATAAAAGTTTTCATGCCAAAGCAGCTGACCTAGTCACAGAAAGGTCCTTCTGTCTGGTCAAGTAGGCCACTTCTACTCAAGATGATAACCTCCAAAAAGTAAGCATTTCTATTGCTTTTTCCCTGGAAAAAGCAATGGAAAATGGAAAATGTAGCAAGCAGGAGTAGAGCTCTTCAAGATGATAACCTCCAAAAAGCAAGCATTTCCATTGCTTTTTCCCTGGATGTATGTAGCAAGCAGGAGCAGAGCTCTTTCTGTGAGGGCTGTGAGGCTGTATGCTTCCCTTGAAGGAAGGAAATACTTTTTTTAAAAAAAAGTTTGTTTCTCAAATGCAATAATTTATGTATTATTTATTTTTATATACTATATTCTATCACTCTTTTTCACTATGAACACTTGCTTCATTATTTTAAACATATTAACTAATTGCTATGTGTGCATTTTGCAATTTGAATGCTTGCATTGTCTCATAGCTAGATTTGCTGTTAGGCAATTATTGGTATCCAGTCAGACTAGATGAATAGAATTGTTGTACTTAGAAAGCTGAATACTTTATATGGCTTAAGAAATTAATTAAAACTGCTACTATTTAGCCTGCAGGTATAGCTTATACAACTTAATCCTAGTTGTAACAGATACAAATATATTATGAGTCCATAAACACTGGTGTATTTCTAACTGTGATTTATTATTTCCCTGTGTAATATTAGGCAACAAATGAAACTTCTATGAAACATTTGTCCTGGAAAACTTTATCACATTATCATGTGGCTTGATTTTACAGTCCAGTCAGTTACAGTGATGAGAAGAGCCTCAGTAAAGTCAATATATATTTTAAAGTTGATAAAAACAAGGAGTTTGAAGGCTATGCAGTCCTTTCTGACTGATTTCTTCTTCCTGGACTTAGTTTAATTAAGTGTGCATCAGTTCACTGTCTCCACGACCTATTGAAAACAAACTCTTCTGTTGAGTTTTACTTTTTTTCTGTAAAGTTTTTCTATTGCCACTAATACTCTACATGATAAGGCAGATGCTTTATATAGGTGATCCATTCATGTGGTCATCCTCACACAGTTCCTTCCATGTCACAGTTTTCTGGAGCAGCGGGTGCCAGGACGCACTGATTGGCTGCTGCACTGGGAAAATGGGCTTTTGGGGCAGAGAGACCAGGCTGGGAGGAGCTCAGGAGTACATTCTGGAGAGCATGCTTCCCTTGCAGAAGTCCTTGGCTGCAGCCCCAGCCGGCGTGTCCTGCCCGCCCTCTGCCCTGCCGTGGGGGATGCACCCGTTCACACGACCCCGCGTGTGGAGCCTGGAGCATCCAGGAACAGAAACTTGGGAGGTCTCTGATGAGCTTGGACCAAGCCCTATGTCAGGCTCAGTGTTGATAATTGACTGTCTCTGTATCTGACATCATGCTTAAGTTCATGTCGAAGGGAGAATCTGCAAAAGTAACTCAGAAAATTACAGAACTTCGGGAAGTATCAAACCACTTCCAAACCAACTGGAGGTGCTGCCACATTTGCCATGAGACTTCAGCTCTTCTTCTAGTAACACTGGGAGTCAGCATTCAGTAAGGTTTGAAGGAAAAAATTTAAGCTTGTTGGAATCTTAGTAAGATGCCTCATTTTAGAAGAATAGAGAAAGTTTTGTTGTTTTATTTCATAGAGGGTCATCTTCTGTTCTCATTATAAGACAGAAATAGTTTGCTAATTTTCATGATTGCTTTATGATCTTTGAACTACCAGTGACTTTTTCTTTCCTAAATCTTCAGCCCCTGAGCTCCTTTAGCAGAAATTGTCTTGAACCAGGTTTAGTCATACTCCTGCTGTGTAGGCCAATGTTTGGCAAAAATGATTGTATCTGTCTCACTATTCAGATTGCTCCAAGCACTTTTCTGCCAACTGTATTTGTTTGTTTGTTAAAAAAATGATTTCTCCTAATTTTTGGCATGTGTAATATTCCTCAAGGCAATGATATTTATAAAAGTAACGAAAATTTGCACCTTCCTTTGATGACATGAAAGAGGATGGCAGGGTTAATTGGAGACCAGCAGATCCTGCTGCTTCCTTCTGAACACACAGTGGCAAACATGCATTCCTTTTCAAGCTCTGAATTTGCTTTGAAGCACGTCTCTGCTATTGGATGTGTCAGTAGCTCTTTCAAAAATTCTTCTACTTTTTTGGGCCAAAGCCCTACATTTGGGACATTGGCTTGCCAAGATACTTGTACGTGGCCAAAACATATATTTTTTTAGAGAACTTTAGAACTTTTTTCACTCTGGTTGTGCATCTGGGTTTTCTTCTTCTTCCTATTCTCCCTGCTGTTTTTGTTTTCAGGGTGGTGATGAGTTTATTCATTGTAATAACATTCTAATGCAGTGACATAAATCCCTTGCTAGTAGGAAACAGAAATAACAGAAATATCTTCATATACCTTCAGTGCAAAGCACATGAAGTATAGAGTAATAAATGTCAAATAAGACAAGTTGGAAGAGTTGTCAGTGCACTTGGATACCAATGAAAAGGTGTGGAAGTAACAAGCCTTTGCTGTTTCATGTGCCCTACTTGGAGGCTGCTGTGTGCTGAAAATTCCATTGCTAGATTGCATGCTTATTTCTCTCTAGAATATCTTTGCTTGGGAATTTTCTTTTCCTTTATGTTTACAGGAGAAAAAAATACTTATTTTTACCTACATGAAACTTTCTATTGTTCCTCAAAAATTATCATTAGTAGCAATTAACTAAGTGAAATGTACACCATTAAAACCCAAGAGAGGTGTGCTTAGGAGGTAGGAGAAGCAGATGGGCTGAATGATCTCTTAACTCAATTTTCTGTAATGTGGGAGGCTCGTAGTGAAGTTTATTAGTGTGGGCTTTATAATAAAAACTTCCTTCTGACCGGTTTTCCAGGGATGAACAACCAACCCATCCTCCCAAGCCAGTAAAATGTGAACTTCATGGGACTCAATCTCATTAAATGTCTTGGTCACTGCACAGCATAATCTGAACCCGTAGAGAAAAAACAAATTCAGATTGGTTTGCAGCCATTGTTATTTTTAGTTAAGCCACAAACCATTAATGGCTGTTTAAAGTAGGGGGTTCCGCATTCTTCTCCTCAAGCATGTGCTGCTTGCTTTCTACCCGTGCAAATACACAGCCAGAACACTTGGTCCCTCCAAGGCCACTGGAGAGGCTTCAGAGTAGTCAAGCTGCACTAAAGCTCTAGGAAGGGATCCTGTCTCTGCCTCACACAATCTCCTTAGGGATGCCTGCTCCCAAATGGTTTGTTCCTCTGTGTAATGAAAGGCCAGGATGCTGCCTTTGATCTAACAGGATTTGAAAGTGGGCCTTGGCAGTAAGTGCCCTTCCCAGTCATGGTCTTTACGTTTCTGATTTTTTCTTTGAGTTGTTTACGAAGGTGCAACTGTTTCTGACAGATGTCTGTGTTCAGCCCTGTGTTTCTCCTGTGCAGAGCTGCAATTTTACTTTCAGTCTGAAGCAAATTGATACTGACAAATAAACTATCAGATAGATACATTAGCATCTTTGGTTTATGATAAGTATCCTCTCACAACCCCTCCTTGTATCCCTAACCCAGAGGGGTTCCTGAGGTCGGCTGCTGTTAAACATGTCCAAGCAAGATTGTATTGAGGAAGGAAGAAGAAAATTGTGTGCAAACCAATTTTCAGCTGTACTGACAATCTTATTTCTAGAGTGGTGTTCTCTTCTTGCTCTTTTTCTAGTTTGCTGTTTCTTTGTTTTCTTGTTTTTTGGTTTGTGGTTTTTTTTGATTTTTTTTGGTGGGGTTTTTTGTTTTGGTTTTTTTGTTGTTGTTGTTGTTTTTTGGAGATTTTTTTGTTGGGTTTTTTGTTATTTTTTTGGTTTTGTTTTTGTTTTTTGGTTGTTGCTGTTTTTTCCCGTAACTCTCTTATTTCTCGTTGATTATTTCCTCTGCTGGGATAGCAGTACATTATTGTGGCAGCCCAATGTTCCTGAACAACCTGATAAAATTTAACTTCCTATCTTCCAGTAAGACACTGCTGTGTATTTTAAAACAAATAGCTATTGTCATTTGTAATAAATAACCCAATATTTTCATTTCCTTGCTTTCTCTTTTCCCTCAAAAGTGATTGTCTTTCTTCGCTTTATTTTTTACCTGAAATTAAGAGTTGGTCCAACAGAGCATTTAAAGATGCTTAGTTTGCATTCCTGAGAATGGAAATTCTTGTATGTTTTCAGTTAAACTCTAAGTGCTTAATATTTTCCTAGAGGAGACCATGTTACAACTGCATCAGATTAAAACTTGCCCCTATTTTGTTCTTGTACACTTTTTTAATTTTTTAGAGGTACCTGCTTTATTTCAATCTTTTAGCTTTGCCCTATGGAAAATACAGCCACCAGTCTTTCAATGGAGTCTTGTGAATTCCATTGACTGTGACAGATGTGAGTGCAGAGGTAAAGATCTACAGAGGAGGGATCATCTCTCAAAGTGCTCAATCTCTTTGAAAGGGCATAAAAGGAAGTTGGAAGTTTTATTAACTGAAGTTACAGTTTGTTACCTTTGTTTTGGCAATGATTCCTGTAAGAGACATGGATGACCCTGCAGCATTTTTAAATACTTGAAATAAAACGTGCATAACCACTGACCTATGGGCCTGGTGTTTTGAAAAATAGCCACGATGTTTTGTTCAAGGAGTTACAGTTTCTGCTTGTTCTGAGATTTCATGGGGAATTGTCACCATTAGGTATGACCATATGCAGGTCAAGCAAACTGACAGCTCTTTGTAAAGTGGAGTTATCTCTCTAGGTTCTGCTTCACCTCAGTAAATCATGGCAGGCTCCTTCAGATGAAGCTTTAGAGAATCCAAGCTACTCCCCCTCTCTCTTTAACCCTGTGATTTTTACTTCTTAGTGAGAATATTCAGAGCTTCTACAAACTGGTCTCCTAAATTCAGTACCTCAGATGCCTGCAATAGACTGTGTGACTCTGCCCAGCCTGCCCAATCAGCTAACTCACATCTCTTTGGAATTCAGCTGTATTCGTGGAAAAGAGACCAGTGCAAGGCATGCCCCTACCTTCAGATAACGTGGAATTCTTAACATGGAACTCCTGAGCCACTCTTATTTCCTTATGTTTCCCTGAGTCAGAAAGGGTGACGGAGTAGTTTGTTTTTGGAAGTACTTTGTTTATTTCCCTCCTCCTAGAATTTTTGCAAGCCTGTTGTAAATTAGTGGCAATCCTGACTTTGGGCCTGTGGTTTGTGCTGCCATGCAAAATATTTTCTGACTTTCTACTGACCTTCCTTGCTTAATATTCAAAGTCAGTTGTTACATGCCACTTTGCTGTGTTTTTCTTTCCTGCTGATTTGCTCCAGAAGATGATGCTTAGATTACTTGTACTCCTAATGACCATGGAGGATTTGGCCTTGGTTTGGGTTGTTGCTATGGTTGAGTGACTCAATAGTAATGATAACTTATTTATTACCCTGGACCTCCCAACAGAGTGAAGCAGACAGGAGGCAACCTGATAGAAAGTTTCCAATAAGAACATTGCTCAGTCAGTTCAAGATGCAAATTGAGGCCTTAAAAATCTTTCTGTCAGAAGCACTTCTTTAAAACTAATTAAAAAGGAAGAGGTGTTTTTATATACCTCCTTCCAAAGTATTTAAGCCACTATAAAAATTTCTGGGTTTTTTCATCAACATTGCAGTAAACTGAAGTTATGTGATATCCCACCCCTGTCCTTCTGCACAGGCATTCTGCTGTCTGTGGCCCATCTTGAGAAGTTTATTATCCAAATAAACGAGACAGACCAAAGCCAGAAGAAGAAATAGACAGATGAAATGATGCACCTATGATTCTGCATCTGGCCAAAAGCAGAGCTCCAGTTAATCTAAGAGGTGCTTGTCATAAGAAATAAGTTGTTTCAGTAAGAGAAACCTGGTTGATGCCAGCTACAAGCTGAGTCAATTGACTTTCATAAACTACTCACTATAATTTCAGAGGCAAGACATGGGAAAAATTTGTTGATTTAATAAATTCACAAACTGAAACAAAAGAAGTAAGAGCATCATCAACCATGTCATGAAATGGAATCAGAAATAGCATGGCCCTTATCACAGTGGGATATGCTGACATACACACCCACAATAATTAAGTGCTCTTTACCTTGACATATTGTTGCTCAACCTGGAAATGAAACTCAAGATAATTTTAGTAAGAAGGTAATATAAAAGGGGATCTTTACTTGAAGGCCCTCAGAAGCAGTTATGGAAAGATTTCCACAAAAGCTTACCCCCTCCTCCACACCCCACCCTGCCCCCATGGGTGAGTACATTTCTGTAGGTTTTAGGAAATTAGCATAATTGATAAAATTAGGAGGACAAGTGGTGATGCAATCCACCCTCTCCCCACCCAGGTCAAGCCCCTTCCCTGGAGCCCCCCCGTTCAGCACTGGTTGTGAGGTTCAGCACTGTGTGAACTTTCCNCAGGTCAAGCCCCTTCCCTGGAGCTCCCCCGTTCAGCACTGGTTGTACTTTCCCCATGAGAATGTAGCTCCAAGAGTTCTTCTCGGCCTTGGTTCCCAGGAAGAACCAAGATTGCACTGGAGCCTTGTACCTCCCAGGGCTTGCAGCTCTGGAATTTGTTTTGTCTTTCTGCTTAAGGAAAGGCCATGGAAAAGTACTAGGAAAACTGCTAACCAATACAATAGACTACAGAGCTACAAATATATGTGTGAAGAATATAGAGAACATAGAAAAAAGGCAAAACCTAAACAACAACAATATAGCAAAAGAGATGAGATTTAGGGAATATTTTAATATTTTATCTATTCCAGACTGGTAATGCATATTTTTATGTTCTCATATCTAATCATCAACAGTTATTTTATGCCTTTTATATTCTTATTGTTTTCTTCAGTACGGAGGCAAGCTTGTTTAACTACTTGCTCATTTCTGATTAGAATTTTTCCCCAAGGCTATTGACATAGTTCTCTTTGTTCAATTAAATCTAACTAAGTACTAATATTTCATGAGTAACAGAATCATTGCAGCAGACAAAACAGTTCAAACAAATTGCACTCTATACTCACTTGCTAGGCAGACACCCACACACTACCATTAATTAATGTAATTGATAGGTCTTATTTTAATTACAGTAATACAATAGTTATAAATAACTTTGCAAGATATTTAAAATGCCCTGTGTGAACAACCAAAGGGATTTTTGGTGTCAGCTATGTGAAGCAGGATTTTTACAGTGTATGAATAGTTGGGGGCCAAGACACAGCACAAAAACTGTCTTTTACCAGCAGCATTTTGTAATTTTAAAAAATGAATGTTATCACTTGGATCTGGGCTCTCTACCATTTCTCTTGGTATGCATAAGTTCATAATAGCTGAAAGGATAGTCCTTTATTAGAGAGCAGGAGAAAGGGAAGCAGAACTGGAGAAAACCAGTATTAGTTACATGAATCTGGACAGTGATCATTTATCTGTGAACAGCATCTAAATATTGGTAACATGCAGCCTGACAGAACCTGCAAACATTTACTTGCATGATTAATTTTGGCATCTATGAAAAGTCACCTTCTGATTGCTGCTGTGAATAGTGTTTTCAGGACAAATAATGCACTGCTTTGGCTAAGTGTGCAAGGGGCAGGGGGATACTGGACAGTACCTAATGTTATCAGGAAATAATGCAAATGTATTCAAATTGCAGATATTTTATTGCCCTCGCTTTCTTCCTCTCCTCATATGTCACTTACTTTCTAAGATGATAAATCCAAGAAGTTAATTTGTCACACTCCTGTCTGTGTGATTTTTGTCCTGCTTGGAGGTTTTTGATACAATTACATTTGAGTTCACTACAGTTACAGAGATTTAGATCTTTTTTATTTCAGTAGCCCGAAGTCAGTCATTGAAACAAACAAACCCTTTAGTTCACTGTTTTCAGATTTTTTTTTTTTAATGTCTGTTACTCTTGAGGTACCAGATGAGGAAAAGTTGTATTTTTATCATATTGAGGAGGTTCAAATTTATCAAATTCAGGAAGTTCTTGTGTCATCATGTAAATATTTGATATCTAATCTGAGTTAATCATTCAGCCTTCTTTAATAGTCATTAGAGAAAAACAAAACAAAACAGAAACCTGCAGAAGAAGGTTGAAATCAATAACAAAGGAGAAAATTATGTTGGTTTGGATGACTTAGGTTCTTGTGTTACTGTTCTTTCTCCCTCATTCACCAGGATGTTTCTCTCCAGAGTAGTCATTAATTTTTAAGTTTTCCCTTTTCTCATGCCCAAGGCTAAAGTACTGTGCCCTCATCATCCTGTCATATTTTAAGCCTGAAGAAGTTGATGCATTTTCAGGCAGTGTAGGATTTGTGACCATTCTGTTTGTTACGAGGAACACTGAAGGATGGACTTCTCTGCATCTACTTTATCTCACAAGTTGTAAATCATTAATCATTTGCTTTGCATTGTTCTATTTCTAGACAAGATTTGACATGATGAAGTGGCAGGCCATCAATAGGCAGTGACAAGTGGGACAGCCCACTTTGCCTCTTGTGACTAGACTCAGGAATTAGACCTCTGAGCACAGCAGTCTCACATCTGCATAATTTCTTTCTTGTGGCACTGGGGAAGCAGAATGAAGTATTAAAGGGACAGCATCATTCTCCAGATTCCAGAATGTTTCCTTTGTTATGCAATGTGTTGAGAATTCTTTTAGAGAACCTATTTTGGAACATAAAGTGGCATTGCTGTACAGAATTTAACTGTAGAAGAGATGAAAGTAGTTGTGACATGACCAAAGCTAGATTAAATGAAGTTCAGTATGGCAGGGAAGTATAACCATGAATTTAATACACCAGTTATGCACCTAAGCTGGCATCTGCGTGGGAATTGAGAGTCTAAATTCAGAATATGAATTCAGGAAAATCCAGCCAAGCTCATATTCAGATATTTTCATGGATGTAAACTGTAATATGTGGAATGCCCTGCACAGTTTTCTTAGTTTCTCTTTGGATTGGATTGGCTGCCTAAGTTGTTCTGGCATGCAGGACAAAATCATTTCTCTGCCTATGTTCATTGGTGAGCCTGGTATGCATGTTCAGACATTACCAACCTGCACCAAATGGTCTGTGATAGCTATTAAAAAAAAAAAAAAAAAAAAAAAAAAAAAAAAAAAAAAAAAAAAAAAAGACAGAAGGGTAATTCCTGAAATTGTCTCCAAAGTAGCTGGATATTTGTGCTCTCCTCAGTTCTGCCTTAGGGTTGCTGTATCAGGATAGTCTGACTGGTATTGCCAAACTAAGGATGACATTTCTGAAAACAATTGTCTGTGCTCTAGGTTAGTTTCTAATACCAGGACTAGAGCCCAACTTCTAGGTCATTTCTTACCCTGAGCTCATGTTTTAATAATTTTTGAAATTTTACCTGCAGCCAACTGTTAAGTATGGTAAATTTGGAGACTTCATTTCTGACAGTTGTTTGGAAACTTGAGAATTGATTCTTAATGCTTTAATACTATATTTTATGCCAGTGGTTGTCTGATGGTTTTATTGATGCTGAGAGGTGAACATTCAGAGCAATGCAGTGAAAAATCAGGTTAACAGACACTGGTCAATGAAAACAAAATCCAGTGTTAAGTGTTTTAATTCTCATGCTAATGATTAGAAGCAAGAGTAGATTTGATAACTTCTGTAGCACAAATGGAAAAGATCAGTATCACTAGACTGTAGTGTCTTCAGTGATGTGTCTTCAGAGCTTTATAATAGATTGCCATCAAATACATAAATACAAAAAAAAAAACCTCATAAATAATTGCCAGCAAATAGGAAAATACACAAAAATAAGTTTAAATTATTTATTTTACACTAAATATGCATCTAATTAAAGAAACCCCTTCTTCTAGGAAGTTTCAGTGCCAGTAAACCACCCAGTAACTCAGCGTGGAACAGCAAACAGAGCTGAGCAAGAGGAGCAGCTATGAGAGATCATTTAACAAAGATAAAGTTTTTAGAGTAAATGTTAGTTTTTATTACTGATGAACAGTTTGTAAAAATACAAAAATGAAAATATACAATGAAATGCTATGAAGGTGAAGCTATTTAAGGGAACTAGTCAAAATATGTCTTATATAATACTGAAAGCCCTATTTAATAAACACCAGCTAAAAGACTTAAACCTGTTGAAAATATTTTTCATTCAATGTGAGTTCAAAAGGTCACTGTTTGGCATTCCTCCTCACGGCCAAATCTACTGAAGTTAACATGCCTTTAGTAAACAAATTCTGATCAAAAGCTATTCAGAACTGATTCTATTTTCTTTGTCACAATCCCATTGTAGGTATTTTCTTTCTACAGCAATCAAATTCATGACATCTATTTAATGGAGCTAAATGGGTTGTGCATTAAGCAGCATTGCTTTATACAAAAGAGAAACACCAAAGCATGAGTACCTGCAAAATAGAGTGATTTAAATGTATTATGCAATAAGCCTGAATGGTTAGCAGGAACTTGAATTAGAATTTTACCTTGAACATAAAAATGCCTTTAATTTGTTATTTTTTGACAAACATGCATTAACTGAACTGGATAGTAATTCTGAAAGACAGGTAAGTGTTGTTATAAACATATAGCAGATGGTTAAACTGACATAAATGGAGGGTGAGAGGTTTGTTCAAGGTCAGAGAGCAAGTGCCCAGGAGTTCTGACATATAGTTAGTTCCCTGTTCTGATCATGAAACAAATCTCCTTTGTTCTACATATTTGCACATTACACTTTAAATGAATAGCCTTATTATTTTGCTTGTGCTGCCAAAATATAAGTACAGGGCATACAGAAGAGACACAATCTATGATTTTTACCTCTAAATGCAATTTTTGTTTAAGGATCAAAGGCACAGAGTTATATACTGAGAGCACTTGCAGCATCTTCTGCTACAGTTTGTAGTTTGCTGTAGAGATAAGTGGATGTCTGTGGTTGATTTCTATGCTATTTCCACTTCCTGGCCTGTACCTGCAGTGTGCCGATTTTAATCTGTCAGGAATCTAAATACCCTTCAGTTTTGCTGATTGAGTCCTTCCTTCCTTGAATCTCCAGTTTCTGTAGGAGGCTGACACAGTATCTTATCGAGTACATTGCTCATCTTGACTCTTCTGCCTTTTTACCTGGAAGCAAAGATTTGTCTTCTTTTTTCTCTTTGCTGTTGTTCAGCCTATCCAAATACACTAATTGCTCGGTTCTGTTAGAGCCTCCCATTATCTGAAAGAGATAGTGTAATCATGAGATGTTTCATAACTGAAAGTTGAATATAAACAAGTAAGTTTTATCTGTTGGTTTTTTGGGTGGGTTTTTGGTTTTTTTTTTTCTGTCTGTGTAAATGGAAAAGAGGGAATTCTTATACTTTTTTCCTATTTTTGGCCAAGTTCTAAACGGTCATCTAGATGAATAAATATGGCAAGTCTAGTTTAAACATGGAGTGAGTGACTGGAGAAGGTTTATTTATTTTAATGGCTTTCCATTCAGATTAAATATAAACAGAAAAGCATAAAAGTTATCTCTTGAATCCAAACCAGAGTTTTGGCTGAACTCATTAAATTTGAAGTGTCTGGACTTCAAACAAACAAACAAACAAGCAAACATCTATTTTGCATGTGAAATACATTTGAAATAACTTCCTCCAGCTATTAAATTTTCATTTCAAAGGCTTTTTTGCACCAAGTGCAATCCAAGAAGAAACCCAGTCAAATAAGTACCAAACTGTTACCTTCACCTTACATATGTAAGTCACAGAGTTTATGTGACATGTCTAAAGTCAAAAAACAAAATACCAGCAGACTCTAATCCACCAGCCTGTGCTCAGCCCACTGAACATGACTTTTATTGTGCACCCAAATACCAGCTGGTGATCACTTGAAGATTGATGGTAGCATGCAGCTCTGGAATGTGCTGCTAAATTCACTCTTTGTGTCAGTCTTCATGGTGTGAAAAAGAGTGAAATACGTTTGTGTTCTGTGTGTTTAAACAGCAAGTGTGCTGTCCACCGAGCACCGCTGCCTGCAGGCTCGGAACACTCCTGCTCCCAGGAGACAGCAGGAGGGACAGCCAGGTCCTATAAATGGCATCTAGCAGTGACAGAGCCAAATCCATACAGAAAATATTAAGCTTAAATAAAATGCTGCACACGTGCTTAGAAATATTTTATTTTTGAAGTTGACACTTGAAACAAACCACCCTAAATCTTCATTAATTTAGTATTGAAAGTACTCATAACAGTCCTCGATGTTCAGCAAGACAAGCAGAAAACAGTGGTGATGAAATTAATAATTTCCAGTTGTGTCCAACCACTGGAGCCCTCTGGGGGACGTGGCAAACCCCATATTCAATGAAGCAGGTTGTTTCATAAGAGGAATTTGAAAAAAAAATAAATAAAAATTAATGTGCAATCTGATGAAGCCACATGGCTGGTCCTCCAAAGGGAGTGAATGCATTTAATATACCAGAAAAATCTATTTCAAGAGGAAAAAAAAAGAACCAACTGCCCAGACATTTAAAGACAGGCTTGACCTTTGCTTTTCTCCCAAACCAAACTTTCCTTGGCTTCAGAAAGCATCCCAAACACCCACGTCCAGAAAGCAGCTTGCTTCCTGTCAATGGAAAAGGCTGGGTGGCCTTGCAGCTGCAAAATAAAGTTTAATCCAAGAGCTCAAATTAAGCTACGAGGGGTAGTACAGTGGGTACTCTACTAAAGCATACAGAACAACAAAAAAATATAGGAAAAGATATTAAGAATATTGTGGAAAAGTATTCTATTATTCTAAAATTCCTGTAAACGTAAATAACAATGGAAGATTTGGATAAATGCAGTTGTGACACAACTGTGGCATGGAGTGTTGGTTTTGGTGAAATTTGTTATCTCCAATATAATGACCCTTCTGGCATCATGTTGAACTAGGGGTTCATGGAAGGTTCACTGAGCAGGGGATGCCATTTGTTGACCTCCAGCTGCTTTGTTTTCTCACATAGTCGAGTGAGAATAAGTGTTTCTTTTATCCTTCCCAGATGTAAAGCAGAGCTTGCTAACTATCTTGACTTGGTATATAGAGATGATTATCTGATATGTAGACAACAGTATGTAGACATCAGGTATATATATTCCATTGATATACTGATACTAAGGAAACAAGAGAACACACCAAAAAAAGAAGCAGTGGTTTACCTGTTTGTGTGTGATACCCACCATGCCACGTACTTGTTTGCTTGGTTTTGCTATGGGCAACTTGCCTTTTTTTATGAGTATCCCACTAAATTTAATTTTTTTGTGTGTATAAAAATACTACTCTTTAATTCAGCAGTCAACTGAAACAAATTTATTACTGTAATTCTTTTGAATAAGAAATACTGCCTTCCAAAGTTTCTTCAGCTCATAACTGGGTAAATTTTACATTATTTTAATGAAGAATGAATGAAAGCTAAGGACTGGGATTTAGCTTGATCTCTTTATGCCTGATGTTTGCCTGAAAGCTAATCCTAATTTGATTAAATTGATAATAATAATAATAATGAAACTGTAACCAAGGCTGCATATACTAAATTGTCCTGTTTTGTACAGAGTAGTGGTGAGAAGTGACTGGTGAAGATATGAGCAATATGTTTTGAGGAGATCTGTGGATAAAGTAGCATGGCTAAAGTTGCAGTACAGTTGGTAACATCAATAAAGGCAAGGATTACTACAGCAATGGCAATAATGCCAATTGTAGACATACAGAGATTGGCTAAATCTCTGGGGAGGTTGCTCTTTGAGGGAGAGAAAGGAATATAATGGAAAGAGTTCCTCTGCCTTACCACAATGAAGTGGATTCTTACTTTATTATAGAAACCATAATGAAAATTTTCAGTGGATGAGCTATGTTTTCTCAATGAGTTTTTATTTGCTCTGGTAACAAATAATTCAGCATGCCCAGAGAGAAAATGTGAGCTGATGTTAAGAGCTTTTTCAGTCTGAAAATAAGTTAGGAGACTACTCTCATTATTTAAGGTGTGGATTATTCTGAAACATTTGATTCACTACAATTCGGTGTCACGGTTGTTGGTACATCAGCAAAGATATATTAACATCTCAAAACTGCACTCTACTACTCCCCAGTTGTCAGTTTTGCAAAAGACAAATTATGTCTTCACAGTCTACAGATTACCTCGATACAGCTGCAAAGTACTCACTTAGATTGAACAGAAAGATAAATTTGCAAAGAAAGACAATTACAGCAGTAAAACAACCTACCTTTCATCCAACCTCACACTCTTCCTGTTCCTCTCTCTCCCTTCCCAATATTCAAAGATGTCTCAGTTGACATCATCTGACCCATCTGATTGTGGGGAGTATATAGTCAGGTATTTAAACGTAAGCCTTAAAAAGTTTGCTTTTATCACAAAAGCAATAACCAGAACAAGATGCAAAACTAGAGAGAAGTCTACTCAGACCTTGTTCTTCCAGTGGCCAACCTATTAGTGGCAAATGGGATGAAGATGTATGATTTGGAAAAACAGTTCCCAGATCTCATGTTGTTGCCCAGTTCTGACCTGGAGACTATCACAAGCTTCAGTCTTAATTAATTTCTGGGGCAGAAAATTACAATAATTCACTTTCTTCCAATTCTCATCTCTCTCTGTAAATTTGTATTGAAGTTTCAGTGTCTGCATACAGTCAGGGGTTTAGCTGTCCTGTTAGTCTGATCGCTGCTTGGAACATTTCTCTGTGTGCCTGAGCATCACAGGAGGAGCTGCAGTGCAGTTGTTCTTCCAGTGGTGTGATTGGTGGCCCACTAGAAAAAAAGAGAAGAGAGAAAACACAAGTGGTTGCAATGAAGAGATACACTTCTCCCAGAAGAAGTAAAACTATGTGGAATTTGTCTGACTTCTCCAGGGGTGCGGCTTTTTTTTTTCTTACTCTGTCTCAAAAATAATGTCATACTTGGCAACCAAAAGCTTTTCACTCCTGCATCTGGAAAATAAAAACATCCCTAGTGCCAATGGCAAAGCCACTGTGTGCACCCAGGCTGAGCTTCTGCAGCCTTCGGGCAGTGTGGCAAGGGCCCTCTCTCCCCACGGGTTTTGGAAAGCAACCAAAGGGTAAACTCTGTGTAACTGTGCAGACCTTGAAGTATGCAGCTCTTGGAGAGCAGCTTTCATGCTGCAGAGCTGTTGTACACAAGCTTGTTACACACAAGGCTTGGAGGAGACTGGCTCCCATCTGACGTGGATAACTCGGCTGCAGTAATCAAACCCAGTTGGCCTGTCTTTATGGCTCTCCATGCTTGCCAAAGTAGTCCCTTTTGTTTTGGGACCAAAAATGAGAACAAGGCCTGGGCAGGATAATAGTAAGCAGAAAAGAGCAAGGTAATATTTGAAAAATTGGATATCTTCTGGAAAGTTCTGTAGAATGGCAGTATTTGTAGCATATTCTGAAATAAAACATGCAAATTTAAGCTACGAGGAATGATAACTACACTCCTTAACTTTTTAAGGCTTACGTTTAAAAAAAGCAAGCCTACTTTTCAATGCTTTTATTGAAATGCCCATACAAACTTCAGAGGAGTTATCAGAGGTTTACAGCAAGGTAAATGGAGGAATAACCTGAAGATTATGCCCAGAAGTGTCTACAGCCTAGAGAGACTAGATGGCTGGAGGGTGTGGGTGGTCTTGCATAATGCTCAATGAAGGAATCTCAATACTGGAATATTTGGCAAGACTTAGGATAGCTGTGTAAGTGCAGTTTGAAAAACATTGACACATTTTTCCTCTTTGTTTTGGAGTGGGTTTTCTGTTGTGGAATGTGGTATGATTTCACATGACAATATCTGTGAAAATGAAAAAGAAATCATATCTCTTCTTCATAATTTAAAGCTTCAGTAAAGAGGCATGGAACATCGTGGGGTGTCTTGGGTTGATAAGTGTGCCACAAAGCCAAGTTAATACATTTTGCCACACATGAGTAAGTGGCTTTCTCTTCTTGTGTGTTTGCTTTTGCTTAGAAAGCACATTCCTTCTGCACAAAACTGGCAGCTGCCCACACCTCAGAGGATCTGCCCCTCCTTTTTTCTTCGAAGTACTAAATAAAAGATGAAAAATTCTGTTACAGATTTTGGTAATTTTAGTAAAACAGCACTCTGTCATGAATTATTTCCCTTTTGGTACAGCTTTTAAAAGGCGCAATGTTAAAAGCCGTGATTTTTTAAAGTCTGTGAGTTACCAGGATTTCAGAGTTTTGTGTATGTTGAAAATTGTTAAAAAAAAAAAAAAAAAAAAAAGACCCATCTACTGACATATGTGAACGCTCTGCTTAAGGTCAACTGTTAACTGGTATGTCTTTTCCTATCAACACATGGTCCCCTTCACAAAGAGCTATTGAGTGTTTTACTGCTCCTAATGTATATGCTGAGCTGCTCAAGGTGACAAATTGTTCTTCAGACATGCTAGAGCCACCTCTGGACCTGATTCTCCAAAGACTTCACCTTGGTGCTCTGATTTTCCTTTATAAAAGACTGCACTATCTCAGTCCAGTAGTGTTTAAATTCCACTCTCAACTCACTTAGCAAATACACCCACAAGTATTCAAGGTGTATATTTAAACCAGATCATATTTAGATATCATTGACATTTCCTTGTTATTTACTCTCATTCCAAATGCAGCAATTAAGTTTCCTTATAGCAGATTATACATTATAGCTCTGGGAAAAAAAGAGGGTTCTGTTTCAGCCTGTACTATCTGAACTCCCTTCTCCTCTCTCATTCAAATGATCATGTTAATTAGTTAACCTGTGATTTTATAAGCATTTGTAAATCTGTTTTCTCCCCTTTCACTTGCACTTTTTTTTTTAATAAAAATGCAATTAAACCCTATTCAGATGGATTCAGAAGCAAGCAAGTGTGCACATCTGTGATTTCTAGTCCTTATGAAGCTATTAACTCTCATATAGAAAGCCAGATTTCATTGTAACAACATTAAAGAAAAGAGTAAAAACTCTCATGCATGAGGAAGAGAGAAAGAGATAAAGAAAAGGTCAAAGGTCCACCTGAGCTTTTTTGGGCCCTGTGTGGTTAAGGCACACAAGGGACTGACCAGTAGCACATCTGGCTACTTAGGGCTCTTTGGTGAGATGACTGTCCCCCCATTCACAACGGGGTTCACTTGAGAAGGGCTGAGGGATGGGTTTTAGTTTGAACATTGCAAGAGCAGTGGCAAAATGCTTCAGCAGCTCCCTTATCTCAGCCCCTTAAGCAGAGGGAATCAATACATGTATCTTCAAAGAAAAGGAATATTGACAGGGCAAAGGTGATTCATTCTGAAGTTGTGAAAAGAAATATTCTGGCTTTACTTGTTCTCTTTCCACACATAAAATTGAAAAAGTAGTCACTGGTGTTCTCAGACTTCCACTATTATAGCAGACTATTTCCACAAACACTGCATAAACTATAAAAATGATGAATTTATTTCTTCCATGTCTTTACACTAAAGAAATTAAAAATAAAGCCAAGAAAACAGTAATTAAAATTGTTAGGTTCTTATGAAATCTGATACCATTTAACTAAATATTTTCCAGTAATTTCTGCTAAAAAAGTTAGAAAACAGAGAGATTCATAAATAAAAAGTAGAAAGGAAGATATTTAAACTAAAATAAAACAGACTTTTTCTTCTGGCTGATTTTTTTTTTTGGTTTTGGGTTGTTTTTTAAATTATCTTTGGTAACTTTGCAAATACCTTAGATTTCATTCACATTCTTAAAATACATAACCATCCCATTCAATGCTAGCAACATTATGCATAGTGTCTATATGTCCAAATTACTTTTTCACCTATTTAAACATGACCTGTGGGCAAAAGGGAACCATTTCCATCTGATGTTATAAGCAAAAAATATTGTTCTACTTAAGTATTTATTTCTAGGGGGAAAAAAAAGAAAAAAAAAATGGTTTCGTTCCAGTTCCTAGAAGGTGAGATCTTACATTGAAGTCTCACATTTGGCATGGGCTGGCATATTTGTTGGCACAAACTCAAGGCTTAATGAGGCTTAAGAGAGTCTTACAGCCTCCATAACCAGAGGCTAACATGGAGCTTGCTGCTAGATGTACACAAGGCGTGTGATTGTGCACCCCACACCCCAGGAGAATGTAAAATAAAACAGCATTGTATTGCTGACTGCCACATCACTAAGGCTACATAAAATCCCTGCCAATTTGGGCAGCAGAGGTTCCTGGGGGAGCTGGAGCCCATCTTCCTGGAAAGTTGTGTTTGTGCCCTGCACTGTGGTGCTGTGTGTGAATGGATTGCTGTGCTTTCCCTGCTTGTTTCTGAAGCACAGACACCAAATCTCTGCTTTTCCTCTGAACTCCCCCCTAAAACAGCCTTCTGAGACTGAATCCTTATGCCAGCAGGAAAGAGGAGGAAAGCACATTATTTCTTGCACTCTCCCAGGGTGATCCTAAATTAGAAGCTTGACACACCATCCTAGGCTTGCTCAAAGAAGCCCTGCTAGGCTGGCAGTCCAGGGATTGTAGAGTGCAGGTGTGACTGCATGCAGGCTCTCACGTGTCACAGTTTATCCACAGTTTATCTTTGCATGAATTCAGTGCTTTGAACTTGGGCTAGGGATTCTTGCATAGCATGGCTGTGGCTTACCAAACCCTGCAAAGGAAAGATAATTCTGCATTATGTTGAAATCATTCTTGGTTGTGTTGAACATTCAGTAAGAAGTGGTTATGTGAGTCTGCAAAGAGGAAGCTGTATTTTGGGAAGGTCCTGCTAAAAATTGCATAAATTTCAGTAACAAATGCATCAAACATCCTTATAAGATGTCAGCCGAGGAAGTCACTTAGGGTCTTGCCTCTACATATTAGAGATTATTATATTCCTTAGTCTGGGAGTCAGGCTGTTTTCAACATTGTGCTACCAATAAATCTGGATTAAGGAGTGATGAAAGTTTGAGGTTGACTAAATAAGACATTCAGAGGACTACCTGATGGATCTAGCTCGTTTATCCTTATGCAGGCTGGACAATTTGGTAATGATAGACTGTGTGAAATAACTACACCTCCCTGCATACCCTGTCTCTAATAGCTGAAATTGTTTCGTTCTGGCCAGCATATTTGGGTTTGTTTCAAAGGCTTTTGTGATGTCAGTAAACTGCACACATAATTCTGTTATTTCTTCTGTGAGAACATGACTTTTTAAAAATAATACTTTTTTTGTGGTGGATTAGAAGAATAATTAAAGAGTAGGACTTAAACTGTCTAATTGTCAGTAAGCTGTGCACAGTGTACAGCTGGAGTGTACACAGTGGGATACAGTCATTGGGATCTCCAAAATGTGCAGTTCAATGACAAGTGTAATTCTGGAAAGTGAACTCACTGGAGCTTTTGTTATTTTGTTAAAACAAACTTTCCTCTAAGATCAGATTTCTTACAGCAGGCATCAAGTTGGTTGGTTTTATCCCTGAGGAAAGGCAAAATTCAATGGAGAAAAACTACAAGCAAAGGCTTTTTTTGTATCATTAAGGATGAAAGTTACTTGTATATTGTTTTATTGTGAAATAAATTTTTTAGTATTCAGAGAACTGTCGGTAGCATCATTCTCCATACAGGTTTTATTGCTTTCAATGTTTGGTTAAATTCTCAAAGCATGGAATAGAATTGCTTTGAATGTCAGTAAATGTCTACTTCATTTTTTGACAAAAACTTTCATTTGAGAGAAAGGGAATGTGAAATATCACACAGCATCTTTGCAGCCACTGTTTTCTCTT
Organism: Rhadina sibilatrix; assembly: GCA_013400275.1. Taxonomy (NCBI): domain Eukaryota; kingdom Metazoa; phylum Chordata; class Aves; order Passeriformes; family Phylloscopidae; genus Rhadina; species Rhadina sibilatrix. The sequence goes on along the minus strand of VWYO01025369.1, from coordinate 347,204 downwards.
TAAAAAATCAAATTTTCTTGGGTGATTGTGTGGTAAATTTTGTTGAATGAAAATAAAATTTGATTAGTTATAAATTCCCTCCCTACTTGCTTGAGTAGGCCAGAGAGTGTAATAAGCTGTAAGCTTCAGTACAAAAAGAAATAAAAGTAATAAATCAGTGCAAGAGTATTTGCTTCACAGCTTTCCTTCCTCTTATGAATGGTGTTGAGTTTCCATAGTCTAGTAACCTGACATGACGTGTTCTTCTCACCAGCAGCTTGATGGAGGCAGATTACCCTTAAGGAGCCTTGGAAAGAATTTCAAAGAGGTTGAAATTGCAAGAAAATAATGGGTTTTGATAAATGGAACTTGTGGAAATCTCTGGATTTCCTAGAAGGAAGTGGAAGTTGCTGTTTGTGTCTCTTGTTTAAAAGCAATCATCATGATCATGATAATCTTTTACATCAGCCATGGTGTTTTCATTGTCAGCCACTGTCAGTCAGTGAGGCAGTAAGGAGGGACACTGTTATGCAATCACTCTGCTCACATTGACCCTGTGCTGGGTGGGAAACCCTCCCAGTTTATCTGTGCTTTCCTGGTATATCAAATGTACAGTTAGGAGAAGGTTCAGTTTCACCTTACAGCTGCCAAATGTTATGGTAAAGTTAACAATGCCCAGGAAAAGGGCATGGCTGTATCTTACCAAACCCTGCAAAGTAAAGATAATTCTGCATTATGTTGAAATCATTCTTGGTTGTGTTGAACATTCAGTAAGAAGTGGTGATGTGAGTCTGCAAAAAGGAAACTGTATTTTGGGAAGGTCCTGCTAAAAATTGCATAAATTTCAGTAACAAATGCATCAAACATCCTTATAAGATGTCAGCCGAGGAAGTCACTTACGGTCTTGCCTCAACTTATTAGAGATTATTATATTCCTTAGTCTGGGAGTCAGGCACCTTACAGCTGCCAAATGTTATGGCAAAGTTAACAATGCCCAGGAAAAGGGATGAGCACAAGTGTCTGAGACTGGTTGTGAGAATTTCCGAGCAGCCAAAGGTACTGGGTATTAATGGCACTGTGCTGGTGAGTCTCCCAGGTGCCTGGAACAATCCTAGCTAAAAGCTTTCAGGGAGGATTTTTTTTTAAAGTGAAGGAAAACAGGTGATTTTTGAAACACTAAAGAAAGACTTCTGGAAGTACTGTGAATGATTTTCATATATATTTACAAGTTCTTTTTCAGTTTTTAAGCACAGATTGTAAATCTTGATTGTATGTTTATCTATTGTCAAGGGACAAGATAAATCCTATTTGAGTATTTTTTTAATTATTACCATAAATAAATGCACTCAGATCCTGAAAGCTGTCACACATCTAAATTAATCAAAACGCAATTATCATTCAGTAACTGGGAATATTTTTCATCTTCCTATGAAACTAATTAACAATGATAAAAAGATAATTGGAGTTATGTATCATATTCATCAATGCAAACTATATTCTAATAAGTGTTCTTTCAATCATTGGTTCTCTACTAGACAGGTAGAAATCCTAGGACTTCAACTTTTGCCTGCTATAAAAATGGCTCTCCAAGTAATTAAAAAAAATTGCTTTCAGCTAAATGTGTTTTGCAGAGGATGCATACTTTAGGCACACTTCTTGATGCATTTTTTTTTAATAGAGCACATGTACAGAAATATTTCTCTTTTGAGAGGGTTTTTTAATAAAATATCAATAGCTTTAAAAAACTGATTTTGTATAAGACATTTACTTTTTTCCATAGGGAGTGAGTGAGCAAAAAACTTTGCTTTTAAAAAACCTTTAGCAACAGTGACAAGCCATATTGTCCCAGACAAAGTTTACAACTGAGAACTGTGGGCTCAAATCTTATGTTTATGAATATACATTATATCAGAGCTTCATTTTCATAAGTACTGTGGTTTTGCCACCCTGAATCACAGGGAACGCTATTCAATCCTAATATTCATAAAGAAAGAAAGGATAATTATATGTTAAATATTTTAACAAAGACAAATTGATTATAAAGGTTTTAGTTTTCCACTCTCAGCTCTTGAGACATCTCCTTTCTGTTATTACTGCAAAGTAAAACAATCTCACTGGGGGCCAAAATATATTGGGCAAGCAAAGATGGAAAGGCTGAGCTTTCTCGTGGGCAGCAAGTAATACTTATATTGCAGTTGCTTATGCTATTCCTGTAACAGGCCTGATCCTGCACTGCTGAGATCAAAGGATGTTTTCACTTCACTTTGTGGAAAGAAGTTTTATGTAGAAAAATAGAGCTCCTTCTACAGTTCTGTTAGTTTGGTCCAAACCCATAAACAGACAACTGATTGAACAGACACATTTAGGCTTGACTGAATAATTTGATTTTTCTTTTAAGTAAGCCACACATGGTGATGAAGAACAAAGTAAAATTTGACCTTGAAAATGCTAAAAACCTATTCTTAGTGAAGCCCCCTGTTAGGAAGAAGAAGTAAAATGTTCTTATGTAGTTCTTATTGATCTTGTGGATTTTCTGCAGTCATAAACTTTAAAATGTATCGAACACATTGATTAATTTAATAAATTATCTTCCTTAAAAGCCAAAGCTGTAAATAATAATATCCATTAAAATAAGAATTAATTAGGTGAATGAATAACAGCACTGCCTGATTTTTATGAGCTAAGTCTCTCTACCTAATATACAAAATAATTGTATTTAAACTCGGAAAAGAAAATTTGTTTTACCTCAGCCATTGCATTATTCTAGAGTCCACTGAGGCTTTTTCTTACCTCTCTGACCCCATTTGTGTCCAAAGATGTCTTTATTTAGAAAGAAATGCAGTTGAGAAGCAAGAAACATGAGTGAACTGCTTTACTATGCTACTGTCTTTGCTTTTTCAGAGCTGCAAGAAACTAAGACCTCTGAGTATCACAGGATATCCCACAACCCCCTGGATTACAGGATATTATTGATGGATGAAGATCAGGATCGGATCTACGTGGGGAGTAAAGATCATATTCTGTCTCTGAATATTAACAATATAAGCCAAGACCCCCTCAGTGTAAGTTCAAGTTTCATTTAAAGAATCTGGGGTTGCTTTACTCCATGCCTTTCCTTTTAAAACAAAAAAATTAGGATTTGATTATTTTGCATGAAGTCCATGCCCACACCTTATTGAATTTTCAGTCCTTGTTTTATGTGTAATGCAGATGAAGCTATATGCTGTTCCTATTATTTTGAAGCAGTATTCTGCTTGGCCTGGCATCACAAGGAAAATCTGTGTGGTGCTTTCCTCCTCTCTCCAAGATAAGATAGTTCAGAGATATACTTTTAGAAGAATCCTCAAGGAAGAATAAGATACACACTGTCATTCTCAGGCCATATGGAAAAAAAAAAGCAAGGACAGAGTTGACCTTAACCTTATACTATAATTTTTTTGTTCTGTTCTCAGGGCCCTAAGCACTGAACTATTTTCCAATCTCTTGTTATTTCTGTGTCAGCCTTTGCCCTTCACTTGGGTAGCTGAGACACCTTATTTGGGGTTTTTGGGCACAAAACCCACATCTACGCCATGACACCACCCTTTTCTGGCTTCTGTCACTTACTGAGATGGTGTTTTCCAAGGACTTTGTGTTCCCTCACCAACAGTAATAGGCAACCTCTGTGTGAAAATAACATTATGAAATTCTTACAGATTCCACTCTTGTCTCCAAAACCAGTTGAAATTCAGTCCCTCTGCTCTTGAAAAATAGGTGATCTGCAGAAGTACTTGTGTGCCCAGAAGCTTGGCTGTTGAGCTGTTACCTGTCTACAGACTTTGTCTTGCCTGTCTTTAGACTACCACAGCTACTACCCTGCCTGAAAGTGCAAAACAAAGCCCTTGTTCCACCAAATCCATCCAGCCCTTTAATCTGTGGGCTTTATTACTGTACCCCAAAAGGACTGAGGGGCAGCAATACCTGGCTTGCAGCAGGGAAGATAAATGCCTTCCTTAAGAGATAAGGCTTTTAATGTGTCAGGGGAGAGAGGGGGGCCTACCAGAGACTGATTGAGCACAGTTAAATTAGGCTTTGCTCTGAATCACCCTCTGGACATGCCTGTCCACCTGAATTTATTGTTCAGGGACCCAGGGGAGGTTCATTCTAACTTACACATTTAAATTAAATGCCTCTCGTTCAATGGTGTGAATGCATCCTTCCCTCCTCCTAATGGTACCCAAATCTCCCTGTGAAATGGGGCTGCCTTCGAGGACCTGAAATACCTTTTGTGACCTTTTTGCTGATTTCCATCTCACAGTGATCCAGATACCGTGGTCTGGCAGGAGCTGTGCCCCAGCCTGGCACACTCCTATCCTTGGCAGGCTGGGTTTGATCCTGTGCTGAGTTGGGTTAGAGAGGAGGGCCTCTGTTACGTGGAATATTTTCTGCAGTGTAAAGCTGTGAGGCATTTCAACAGCTCGTGTAGGCCTGGAGAAACAAGAATTAATAAAAAAAAAAAAATCAACAGAAAGGAAAAACACACAAAGCCTTCTGGCAGTGAATGTGATCACTCAGTATTAGGCTCAGAGTGAATCTCTGCAATTCCACACAGTCTTCCATTTGTTTATTTATTTTAACAATAGATTCACTTTGCTGATCCTATATATCTGTAGAAATCCTATATGCATATACATTCAAATCCACAATTCTACATATATATGTGTGTGTACATATATACACAGAGATCTTTTAATGATATTGTTTATGTTATCTTGAGGCTAAATGTTATCAGGTTCTGTCACTTACTAGATTTCTAGGGATAAATTTGTAATGGATGTCTTTCCTATTTCAAAATCAAAATAAATAATGGAAGAAGCTCAAAATATTTACAGTTTGAGATAAACAGATGAATGGTCAGACAGTGTGGTATTTCTTGAAAAACAGTCTGAAAGAAATCAATGTGAAATCTTGAGATTTCAAGTAGATTTTATCATAATCTAGCCAAACCTTTAAAGATAAAATTGAAAAATTGATACAAGAGCCCATCTTTCAATACTTAAGTCTTCTGGTTTCTACTGTAAATAATTTCTCCAAGTTCAGTAAAAGTAAAAAAATAACTACTGAGTAGACAGTAGTGATGAAAAATCTCTCTTATTTAGAAGAAACAAATCTAAATAAATTGATTACCTTGTCTTAAAATACGTAATAAACTTAATACATACCAGCCAAAAAGTTGGACCTTGATTTTGTTTAGTGCATGCTAAGACAGTTTTATTTATCAACAAAAATCCTTTTTTTCTTTGAAGGGTAAATTATATCTAAATATTAACCTATTAGTGTAAGGTAGGCAGTGAAATGATTTTTTTAAAACTATATAATAAATATACTACTTGAACAATACTTCTTTCCTTACAGATTTTCTGGCCAGCATCAGCAAACAAGGTTGAAGAGTGCAAAATGGCTGGCAAGGATCCTACGGTGAGTTATAATCCACATGCACACATAAACACAAATTAGATACTTGGCAATAAAGTAAGAGCACCTTGAGTGCAGCCAAAGCAAAATGAAAGAAGTGTTTGTTTTTCTTTCGAAATGCTTTGCAAGCCAATCTGCAAAGTGAAATTCTGGAAAATCAGGCCATGTAAACAGAATGCACCTTCAGACTCTGACAGATGGGAGAAGATAACGCAGTGTCCATTTCCTTGCCTTTTTTGGGTGTTACTAATCAAACTAGGTAATAGTACTTTTCCAGATAAGTCCTGGGGGGATGCTCAAGAGCCTGTTGAGCTGCTCTTCCGAGTGGGGAAGTTCTCTGGCTGGCTGCTCCCATCAGGAGCACGCTGTGAAGGTGAGGGGTGCCCACTGTCTGAAGACCCCAGTTGTGCACCGGTTTTCTGATGATGCTGGCTCCTGCTGAACCAAAAATGTGAATGTCTTTAAAAGTAAATAAACCAGTGCAGTCTGCTCAACAAGGATTAACTCTACTGATTTTCACGGACATGACTGGTGGCAGTTTTCAACCCTGTGCTCATAAAGCATATGCAGTTCTCACTGTCGTGGGAGAGGTTTGGATGATTAAATATGAAAGCAGTTCTAGGATCTGGGTAAGAAAAAATATTCATAAAAAGATCTATTTTCAACCTAAAGTGCATTAACACTTGATCACAGTAAAAAAATGAAAAAGAGTTAGAGAAAAAAAGGAAGGAAAAAACTGTAAATCCAATACTGTGAACTGTGTGGCCCTTAACATTCTGTTTTAATTTTCATGCTGATTTGAAGATGTTACTGTAGGTCTTCAATACAAAGCAATAATTGACTGCAGACCTCAATTTAAAGTTTTGGAAATAAATTGCTTATACAAATAGCAAATATTTGTCCAAATAGCAGATATTTGGACTTGTTTTCTTTTTAATTATCTCCATTTATGTTGAACAAATCAGGGGGAAATAGAGACTGTGTCAGAGGTGTCCTTAAGGAAACTTCCTAAGGTCGCACCTTGGCTTCCTGTAGAGGTCCTGCTTCATCTCATGCAAGAAAAATATGTGAATGAAAACTGAATTGCTGTGTGGAAGTGGGAAGAGCTACATGGGCTCCTCTGTAACTCATCTGTGGTGCTCAGTCAGAGAGAGCCCAGTTCCCAGCGCAGGCAAAATGACACGAAAATAAACAGCTGTGCAAATCCAGAGCCTGGCAAACTCGGTAGCTGTTTTCATGATGCTGTTAAGATTATATGTCATGTCTATTCCCCGGAGTTCCCAACATCTCCACTGTACCATTCTCCCCTGTGGAGTGACTGTTGCCTGTGTTTGCTGCAGCACGGCTGTGGGAATTTCGTGCGCGTGATCCAGCCCTACAACCGCACCCACCTGTACGTCTGCGGCAGCGGCGCCTTCAGCCCCGTCTGCGTCTACGTCAACAGGGGACGCAGGTCTGAGGTAACTCCCTTCCCATGCTGTCCACTCATTTCATGGTCCATCCCACTGGTGTGATGCGAGAGCTCAAAGTTTTGAAAATGCAAAATTCAGTGGTCTCAGCAGGTTCCTTCACCGACATTAAATAGCAAAAGAGCAAGGGTCTGTAGTTTTCTGACCTGGTACCGGCTAGAAGCAAAGCCGTGATCAAAAGCCATGCCTCAAGTATGATGGTTGTCCAAAATTCCACAGTCATACCAAATGCTGGGATACATTTGATACGACTTTTTATTGGACATTGTCTGGTGAATTCATTCCTACAATTCAGTGGAAAAATGCCCAAGAAATACTTGAAGGAAAATAACCAGTTAGATGAAAGTAAAAAGTCTACTTTTTATAACTTCCATGTGTTACTGGTTCCTTGGCTAACTATTCAGGTTAGGTTTTCTGGAATACAGTTTAACACCATCTAGATGCAATCCCAGTACAGGAACTTGATCTACTGCACAAGTTTTGCCCCACTAGATGGTGCCCAGATGAAGTTGGTAAGTTTCTCTCCCCTGTAAGATCTCACTTTTTCTAGATAGGTCTCCAGTTTTTCTGTATTCAGTTTCACTGAGGGTTTTTTCAGTATAAATACCAGATGTTTCAGAAGTATATGGTCCAAGTTTCCTGACTTGAAAGTGAAATGTTTGTTTATGGGCAAATATAATACGTAATAAATTACGCAACCAGGAGGAAAAGGAAAGGCACTTAAGCAGGAGGCAGCACCTCAGTAGCTTTTGGGTCGGATTCATGTTTGCAGGCACAGGGGTGTGCAGTATATTTTCCAGAACAATGTGGAAGCAGATGTGTTAGGAAGGAAGATCAGAGCGTGCTACCTGGAGCCTTGCCATGTGAGGGCAGCTTTAAAAGCTGGGCTGGCTTCTCAGGAAGACACTGAAAAATTCATCACTGATTTAATTGGGAGTGGGGTGGGAATCCTGGCTGAGACCCAAGATTGCTGCAGAGGTTGCCAGGGAGGTGATTAGTCAATGGTTCTCTAGGTCATGCATGATATGATCTCAGTGACTTTTGGTAGATCCCTGCCTGGCTCCAGCTTCCTTAACAGAGCATGCACTCAGAATCTGCACTTTCAGTCCTTCTAAATTATCTAAAAGTAAAGATTGTAGGCCTGGATTTGAAAACAGAAGCAAGCAGAACTAAGTAAATCCACCCTTGTGGTTAAAAAAAAAAATCTGCATTAACTTATTTTGATGTATTTTGAAACAGGGGTCACCTTTACCCAGCATTATTCTATTTCTTGAAAAATCATTTAAAACATGAACGGTGATCTCATTTGTCTTTAATTAATGTAATGCTCTTTATCATCTTAGGTACTGGTATTGCAGCCCAGAGAAGTTTGAATCTCATTATTTTAGGCTGTTTGTATATGAGATTGGGACAGAGGGAGGGCAGGAAATGACATCTCCAGATGATGCAATATGTTAAATTTCTTCAATGAGAAGTAAAGATACATGACTTGGAAAAGCAGAACCGGCTTTGCTTAGCCTGTCTGTGTAGCTGCATGCCTGTGATCAATTGATTAAACAAACTGCTGTTTCAGACGTCTGGAGCCTGTGAGACACTGGACTGTAGGCACTTCATGCTCAAAGCCATTACTGTACAGGCCAACAATAGCATACCAGTTTAAACCCAAGCATTTCTTTCTGAACTCATTGCACATATCTGTGCATGACTAATTGATAGAGCAGAATGAGGACCTATGTAGTGCTGATGGGACTAGTGAAAATTCATTTTTTGCTCTGCTTTTATCATTTCACCTTCAATTTGGTACAGTTTTCAAAGCACAAAAGGTTGTTTTTGCACGTGCAAAATGAATATTTTATGAAGCACATCTGTTTTTCTCTAGAAGGTACAAAGCCTGACAGAGTCATATCCAACAATCATAATAACTGGGCCTGTTTTGCTCTTCTGTCTCCAGGATTCCACATAATCTCACAAAAAATGGGGGTTTCATTGATGAGGCAAAATTTTGCCCTTTTCCCTGAAACAGAGGTTATAAAACAATGAGTTTTCTTCCTTAGCACACTTGGTACTTTGCTCTTTGGTAATTACTCCCTTAGTCACCCAAATATTCTAATGTCAAAGTAAATGAAAACAGAGGGAAATGTAATCCCTAGTGAAATAATTATAGACTAAATAGCAGTTTAATATATATGAAAATCAAGTGTAATCCTGGAGCTAGTTTAATAGAAGAATAATGGGCATTTTGAATTGGTAAATAGTGGTTTAATATAGTAAATATGGATTAGAACCAAGCTGCATATAATCTAGAAGTAAAAAAAACAACAGAGAAACCACCCAAGATCACATTAGAAACTTCGTGCTTATGTTTTAACATTGTTTAGAGAGCTTATTACTGAAACAATAGATAAGATCTCTGAGATTCAATTAGGCAAAACAGAAGAGGGGGAAAAGAGAGGGGATAATGATATGAAAACTTCCTGCTGAAGCTGTGCATTTGAGCTTGGTGTAATCTTCAATTTGCTGGTGCCAAATGGCTGTTTAGGGACTTGCACGGCATCCCCACTCCCCTGTGATTTACATTAACTGTTAAAGGGAGTACTTTGCTGTCCTTTCTCAAATAACTGATTTTTGGCATCTACCTCTGTCTTGGTTTGGAAAGACAGGTATCTGCNGCATCTCACAATAGGATGATGGAATGCCGGGGTATAGCCTGGGGAGGTGTTAATGGCCCGTTATCAGAAGGCATCAGGCCTCTCCCCCCTTGAGTTACAAGAGATAAAGAAAAACATCTCCCCAAACTTTTAACAGATGAAAATAGAATACACAACCCAGGACAACCTCACAGAAGCCTTTCTTTGGAATTTTTGTCAGCTACGTTTTTTGACTGCTTAAGTTTGGTTATATGTTTTGGGTTTGTTTGTTTGTTTGGGGTTTTTTTTCTTGCAATTGTGTCTTTTGGCTTTTTATTGAAGATTGGAAGTTTGTTGTAGGAGCCTAAGCACAAGTTGTTTGGTATACAAGTGTGTGTTGGGTCAGTGTATCTGCCATTACTGACTGCAGTTTTTAAGGAATGAGCCTGGGCCTGAGTCACTTCTTGCTGAGCACACTCTGCTAGTGTTGCTGGGAGTGAAGAGTTGCACCAAAATGGGCAGATTTTCTGAAGATTCTCGGATTATTTTTATTTGAAGCTGTAGTCCAAATTGCTTCTCCTTTGCTAAATGTATTTTCATGAAGTTCATAACATATAAACAAATCCCTGTGCCATGATTTGTTAAAAAAACCCCCAAAACATCAGGAGATTTCAGACTATGGTAAGAGGTATAGATAAATCATCTATCACTGTGGATTTGGAGTTCTACATGTAATCCAGGAGATGATATTGAAGAAAATAAGTGTTGTTTCGGGGATTTTTGGAGGTCTGATAGCTCAGTAAAGACCAAATGATTTATGCTGTAATCTGATGACAGTTGTCATAAGAGATTTTTATTTTATATATATTATTGTTCTAGTAGCTTTATTATAGTGTTCTAGACGGGTATAAGCATACCAATATATTCAGAAAGTAAATGATAAATAACATCAAAACCACAGAAGCAATTTCCATGGATATTATTGCAGAGATCAGTCAGCCTATCCTTAACAGAGACAGAGGGAACATTTTTTTGATACAGTGTCTTGAATTTATAACAAGAGTCTTGAAAATAACCATGTGTCAGTGTTATCTAACAAGATGATGGAATTCTGAATAGGAGAGTTAAACTACCAATAGTACAGTGAAAGTGCCCAATAGAGCACTGTTAATAGAGCATAAAAATCAGCTTAGATCTAATGGTTTCTGACATGAGAAGTGACACACAAATCTGCTTTGCAGGAGCAAATCTTCAAGATCGACTCCAAGTGTGAATCAGGAAAGGGGCGCTGTTCTTTCAACCCTAACGTGAATACGGTGTCTGTTATGATCAGTAAGTAAAGATACTCCAAGTTGTTGAGGTCTAAACCACATGATCATGTGTAGGGTGTGTTGATGGAATACCCCAAGGGAGCTGGACACAGAATTCACCCTCCCAGGAGCAGCGCCTTTTATCTGGCTGATGGGCACAAGGGGTGGGTCCATCCATGTTTCAAGGCTTGTAGGAAGCTTAAGGTGGGTGGACAAATGAAATGCAGGACTAAGTTATTGAAAGAGGGAGAGAGACACAGGAAACAAAAGGTTCTCCCTTTTCCAGATTATACATTTTTTCCCAGGAATAAGTTTCAGCCTTGCATTACCCTGTCTAGCATTTGTGTTTGAATGGTTTCTGACCTTGTTCATCCTAGACAGCCCTTGTGTCTTACTTAATTATTTTTAAAATCTCAGAGTAGCCAGGGAAAGAAAGCCTGAAGACTTAAGATGCTTTGAATTTCATTTTTGTTGTCATCGCTGCTGTAGAGCCCACCAACTGTTGTAAAGCTCTTCACTCTTCAACTGGCTTTATACCCAGCCAATTTTGCAATTTTCTTCCATCTGAAAGGCCAGAAAGTGAAACAGTAAAGGATTTCTGCTGTGCTTGTTGCACACCTATGAGAAAACTCAAAGGGGGCACACACTTTGTGCAGCCTATGTCATCTCTAAAAGATACTTTTCTTTTTTCAACCAGGAAGAGCTGGAAATACATACCCAGTGTAACCTGACCTTTCATATTTGCAGTATGTTCACACACTTCTAATGCCAAAGCCCTGATTTTTCAGCATGTGCCTGCCCCTTGCTGTATTTTTGGCCATGAAAGGAACAGCAGTTGCACAGATTCTTGAGGCCTTCTTAGTAAATAAAACTTACTGCACAGAGGTACTGAGTATTTCACCCAAGGCTTACAAGGGAACAATGTGCAGTGCCTCTGACATTAAGAAAGTCGATGAAGTCAATTACAAATTTTGTGAGATTTTTTCTTTAAAATCTTAGGGATCTTAAGGGAAGTGTAATACAGTCTGTCCTGCTTGGCTTGTAGTTCTACCTGGCCTAAATTGCCTTTTTTATTGTTGTTGGTTTTGGTTTCAGGTTGATGTTGTTGGGTTTTTTGTTGTTTTTGGTTTGATTTGGTTTGGTTTGGTTTGTTTTTTTTTTTTTTGATTCCTCATTGCAAATATATTTAGTACAAAGGACAAATTTATCTATTCACAGATACATGAACTGAACACTTTTAGAGAAAAGGTAAATGCTACCGAGACATCTCTCTAAACCTTGGCTGCACTTACACCTTTATCTCAACAGTGATCTAGGGACAGTGTTTACAGACACTTTATAAAGAAAATGTTTGTTCAAAGTCAGTGATAGATGAGTCCACTGCTGCTCATTGCCATTCTGGTATTATTAGGTGAAGCAAATATTTCCTTTCCTTGTTCCTTCTGGGTTTTATATAGCAACATTAAAGGATATTGTTTCTGAATTATTGTTTGTAAAGTAAGCTGATTTTTTTCTGCAGTAGATCTATGGCAGCTTTGTTCATCTTAACAGACCTTTTGTTATCTTCTTTGATCTCTTTTTTGTGACTAAGGAGATCTTCTCTACTGTTTGACTAATCTTTCATGACATAGTTCATCTACAAAGTTTAAATTATTCCACAAAGGTCAAATTCCTTTTAAAAAAGAGTCCACAGATAGGGTTTTATACTTTCTGTTGCAAAGTCCAGTCACTTCAAAAACGTTAAGCTCTCACGAATTTAGCCTCATACCCATGCCAGAAACATGAACATTTTCTAAGTCTCAGCTCATGTTGTAATGAGGGGACTGAGCCAATGTACTGGACTCACCTTTGAGCTTTCTGCAGGAGGAATTCCCTCCTGTTGCTTCAGAAGATAGTAAATACCACGAGACCAACTAAGTCTTCCACAATAAAACAACCATTTTTAATATAGGTGTAATTTCTTGTCCATTTTGGGCATCACTGGCCTAGAATACAGCAGGAAAGATGATTCATCCTTCAGAAGAAAGTGGTGCTATAAAAACAAACTTGAACTTTGTACAGTTTGCCATTGTACAGAGATACATTTGCATCAAAGCAATAAAAATTAAGCTTTTAAAGCATCTTGGCATTACTAGTGTGCAGGATGCATGTCTCTCTCCCCACCAAGACTATGAGATATTTATAAAAGCAGACATACCTCATCAATTCAGTAATTCCCCCCAGTAACAAAGTTCAGTAGAGTGAACTCATTGGGCTGTACAGACCAAATACTGTGTGGAATTTAAGGATTTTAGCAGAAGGAAGTGGAACTGATGGATCTCCTCTGATACATGATTAGCAAACAGACACTAGGAATGCTTAAGACATAAGTAATACTGTTGCTATGTAATAGGATTAAAATTACACAGTATAGTACTGTTGCTGAAGTGTGTATGTATGTGTATATGCACAGGACTGTACATAACATTTAGTGAGAACCATAAGCCTGATCTCTTTCAGCCAATTTGTTTCATAATAAGAATAAAGTTCTGATGGATTGAGGCAAGGAGGCAAATATACAAAATCACTTACAAATTTGTACAGATCTAACATCACTCTGTCAATACCTGCTCCAGAAGTAAATGCTTCAGCAACATGCAGCAAATGCATTGCTTAAATCCCCTGTGTACGAGTCTTGTCATCATGGGGAGAGCTGAGAGCAGAAGAGTGGCTGCTGGATGCCCTGCCAGGGTTCAGTTCAGGCTCCACTTAGCAGAAAAGCAAAGTCTCCAGGGTTTTGATTCTCTCATGAGCTTCTCAATAGTCTTCCATGCTGATTATGAACACACACACATATACACACAGAGCATGAAAATAGCCTCAAGTATTTCTGAGCCTGTGACTCTTGCCAGCTTGACCACACTCTCTGGGTAGTCCAGCAGTACAGACAAAAACATCAATCAAAAGACCCAGCTGTACTGGAATGTATTCAGCTACCACTCCCACTCTGAGAGCTGGAGTTTATTTTAGCTACTGTTTCCTACTCTGGGGTTTCATTGTCATTAGTCAGCGGAAATTGCTTGGTTATTCACAGAGCAGAAAATGATAGTATATGTAATTATAATTGTAATTATACATACGTATGTTTGTGCACACAGGCTCAAACAAACACAGATAGACATCCTGATTGATGGGCTGAGTTTTCAGCCCTGCACAGGGAGCAGAAGCTCATAGTTCTGTTAATGTAGAAGTTGCATGTCTCATTCTGCTCAAGCATAATGACCCTATACTTCGAACCAAGTACACAAAAGAGAACAACTATTGCTCCATATTACTCTGAGTCAAGTTCAATAATATGATTGTCTGGCCTCTGCAATACTGAAGTCAGCTTGAGGCTGCCTGGGGCAGCTGTAACAATGCTGTTGGTAAAAGTTGGCACTGATCCACTGTCTGCAATAGATATTGTGCCAGTTTACAGCAGCAATAAATTCAACCTTGTCACTTAATCTACTTCTGTAACAAAAAAAAAAANTGTAAAAAAAAAAAAAAAAAAAAAAAAAAAAAAAAAAAAAAAAAAAAGTTCTTTGAAGTGCATACTTAAGATACAGTATGTGATACTTTTTGATTACACTAGCCTTATTTTCCAGCAGTGCAAATGGAGCAACTAAAGTTCCTATCTAGAACAGTTTCCCATGTATGCAGTTCTGCTGTGGCATTTAATAGTACAGTTCCATAAAGTCTCTATGAAAAATCTGTCCACTCCTGTGCATTCTAGGTTGAGTCTTTGTAAATCTGAGAAAACCTCATTCCCATGACCCACTATTTATCTGCATAGACTCCTGTGTAAATAAAGAGCTGATGAATTTAAAATAAACTTTTGTTTTCCCAAAAGCCATAACAATTCTCCCTCCGCCTTTCAATTCTTTTCAGATGAAGAGCTTTTTTCAGGAATGTATATTGATTTCATGGGGACGGATGCAGCCATTTTTCGCAGTCTGACCAGGAGGAATGCAGTGAGGACTGACCAGCACAACTCCAAGTGGCTGAGTGGTGAGATGCCTTTAATTTACCAGAGTTTTAATGGGCATCACAGAGATTCTGCTTTTCGTTGCTCAAAACAAAGACCTTGGCTTTTAAAAAGCTTGTCTCTGAATTTAATTTATGAAGTTGAACCATGAAGAAATGTGTGTAAATACAAACAGTAGACAATGCACAGATGTAGAGGGATCCCTGCATGAACCAAGCTCCTAGGCCACCCCACCTGAGGACTTTTTTTGCATTAAGGCTGAACCAAGCTGTTTGAGGGCAAGAGTATGAAAACGTTTCCAATGGCAATTGGTCAGACATTCTGATTTCTAGAGAAGTGCCTTCACCACTAATGAGTCAGATACTGCTTTAAATCAGTGTTTGATTCTAGGCCACCAGCTTCAGTTAATTCAAGGGGAATCCATCTCTGCACAGAAGATTCACCACCACTTGCATTCAAAGTGTGTGCAGAAGAGTGTCCACTGTCAGAGAAGTCAAAGACCATTCCCACTTATTTCAGTGGTGAGGAATTGGTTATCTAAACACAGTAGAAAAACTTATTTCTGAATGGAGTCACATAACTCTTTGCTTCACTGACTTCACTGTGAAAATTCTCCCCGTCTTTAGTAGTAAAAAGATTCCTTCCAATGAAATCAATTTAAATTAAAATGGTGGTCAGCCCTCTGTGCAGAGGTAGGTGTGAAAGGTTATAGAGAAACTAACACAGTGGTTGTGGTTTTAAATAGCCTTCAGGTATGCTGAAGTGAAGTTACTGTGGTTTTGTCTTGATATTTTTTATGGTGACTTATTATTCCTGTTTGGCTGTGACTACCATGAAATCACAAGATTTCAGTCACAAATTCGTTTCACTATGAAAGGGAAACTATGTCTGCTTTCTAATTTTTTTTCTGGTTTTTATACATCCTTACACTTATCTGTGCACCCTAACATGTGCATCCTAAAATGAATTAGAGAAAAAGAAAATTTTTAACTGCCCAGTTTCTGGAAAATCTACCTGTTTAAAGCAGGTACTTGAAAGTACAATTTTTTTCCATGTTCTTTTAAAGCCAGAGTCATGACATTTGTTATATTAATTGAGAATAGACTTATGTGAACAGAAAAATGCTGCAGTCTAAAAAGAGTTTTCTGTCAGACATTGAACCTTTGTATCAGATTTTTTCAAACTTTATACTGCACTTCAGCCAAACAAGCAATCTTGCATGATCATTGAAAAGACAAAGCCTTCATGAAGGGAGAGGGGCCACTTCTTCCTTCAGTCAAAGGAGGTATTTTGAGGGCTCTTGCACTGTCCCTTATATGCTTGTGGTTAAGGTTATAAATTATTTTCCCCACTCCCTGATTCTCCTTTGTAGTGTTTTGCCTGTACATTGGATTATGTTTACCAGCCTCTGATGTGAACTCAAATGCTGCTCAAGCATTTGCATACCCTGCTTTCCTTTTCTGGGTTACACAATTTGTTTTCATCTCTTATTCATGAGCCTTATTTGTTATATTTCTAAGCTCTTCCAGATTACTTTTATGTTTTGTCTCAATGGGACTTTCCTTAGGTGTCCCGGGTAACACACTGAATCTTCTTTCTTCTTCGAAGTCTTTGAGTCTCTGCAGTAATATAATACCATTGCTTCTGGACTTCTCCTCTAAAAATTTACTGTGAAATAAAATTTGAGGATGCAAACACATATGGCTGCCAGCAAGGAGCCATTTACCTGTTGATATTTAGTATATTCAGCACATCCTTGAAGCAGTCAGTAAATGTCAAATCAGTCGTTGCTTATACTGATACATCTTTTGGTTTCATCCTTTTGGTAAACTTTTTCATTTCAGAACCTATTTTTGTGGATGCTCATGTTATCCCAGATGGCACTGACCCCAATGATGCCAAAATCTACTTCTTCTTCAAAGAAAGACTCACAGACAACAGCGGCAGCACAAAGCAAATTCATTCAATGATTGCAAGAGTATGCCCAGTAAGAACTATTTTTTTTACCAGGTTGCTGGGATAAGCTGCTAGTGTAACATAACCTGAAAGACTGAATGTTTGAAAAGCCTTGATTTGACAAAATTTCCTGTTTCGTGTCACCATTCATAATTAAGAAGAGCTGTTACTGAACTCACATCTAGGGTCTGAACAGGTTATATATATCTGACTATTATGTGTGAGAATATGGAAATGTAGAGGTTCAGGGATTTGTGTATTTCTCTGACTGAGTCAGAATAGTTACCAGTGTTGAATTTTCAAATTTGCTGTCCTTGGCACAAATAAAGCACATTATTTTCATAATAAAAATTAACTTTAAACAGTGAAGGCTTTCACACACACACACACACGCTCAAAATATTTAAAGCAAATCAGAACTATCAAGGTTTTAAATTGGTGGCTTTAGCTTTCAAATGCTGTTTTCATTTTTACAACACCTGTTCTTTCTGCTTGCTTGTATTGCTGTGTGAGCCTAACTTTAAAAATGTGCACAGGAAATTTAAATTCAGGAGTAATGGCTATTCCTGGGCAATAATTAATTTTTTTTCACTGCACTCCTCATTGTCACTATTTTGGTTTTTTTGTTTCTTTAATCAACTGTGGATGAAAAATTATTGAAGCACCTATTAATATCTCTGGTGATTTTTTTTTTCAATGAGAGAAAAATTATAAATGCACAATTGCTGCTAGCCTATTCATTACTTCTTTTGGAAGGCTTCAGGAAGTTCAGTGAAAGTGTTTATGTATTCCCTGTCTTTAATTCGGGTGTTCTTTAGAATTTGATGCTTTGTGATGTTGTTGTGCCGGGGCATGAAGGTGTTTGTCCTTCTCTGGCAATATGATGAGACATGTGATCTCTTTTATAATTTTTATTCTCTGTATTTTAGTGAGAGTGTCTAAAGGCCTTTTTGGGTATTTTGCAAGAAGACATTTCACACAATTAGAGCTGTATTTGGTTTTTTACTGTTATAATGAAGCCCAGATGATTTTTGAAAGGCCTAAGCCTTTTTAGACTTACACTAAAGCCAGTGGTGGAATTCCAAGGCCAGTGAAAATAAATCTGAGCCAGTCATATTTGTATACTCGTATACATACCATCGTATTCATGTATCAACACCTTTGAGACTGGCAAAACATATTACCTCCTGAAAAGACTCCTTATAAGTCACCCAAAATGTTGGATTACCAACTCCAACAGCATCGGTGAAACATGCAGAGGACTTTATTGAAATCACATTTCAATAGCTTCTACATTTTGTGTTTTCTCTTTCCTTGGTTGACATCATGTTATGCAGTTGGGAAGACACTGCTCTTGTGTAAGACATTCCCCAGCACAGTCAGGCAGGATCTGTCACCTCAGTGCTGCATCACCTGGTCTGGCAGTTACAGCTCCCACCTTGAACTATGGAAAGTTGGAAAGATCCCTGAGTGAGCTGTGACCAAGCCATCTGTGGACCAAGCTAGCAGGACTTGCAACAGTGCATAGCTAGCTTGATCCATACTAGCCATCATTTCTGAATATTGTTTAGAGCATCCACCTCATGTGCCAGCATGGCTTACTAGGTCAGGTGATGCTGTCAGGACTAGAAGAAACATCCCTCTATAGAACCATGAGACCTTTTAGAGATAGCATGGACTTTATCCTGGGTGTCAATGAGTGATGTAGAGCTCCACAGTAACTTGAATCATAAGAGCATACACTGCTGATGCACAAAGTCTACTCCCTAACCCTCCAACCCTGCTAGCCCAACAGAGGAGGTCCTCTCAGAAAACTAGTTCTTGTTTTTTTCTGCATATAGAATGCTTAGATGAGGGGATTTGTCTTAGGCCTATCTATTTTTAGTATTAAGTTTATCAGGTAGTTATCTAGATAATGAATTAACCTGAGAAAAATGTGGGAAAGCCCAGTATAATGGTAGCTGTGTTTTATTTCTTCTTTTCTGAAAATAATATTCCTTTCCAGAATGACACAGGTGGTCAGCGCAGCCTCGTGAACAAGTGGACAACATTCTTGAAAGCAAGACTTGTGTGCTCAGTAATGGATGAAGATGGAACAGAAACGTACTTTGATGAATTAGGTATCACAAAAAACATTCCCTAAAATTTCATCTAAATGCTACACCTTGTGTATATTTAGTGACTGATTTTCATTCAGTTTCTTAGTCAAGTTGTTAACAGTGAAATCATAGCACTGGAAGTCCGTGACAAAATTCCCCTTGCAGTTGTATGATGGAAAAAAAAAAAATTCAAAGTCTCTCTGCATAATTATCATTACCTTTGAAATAAAGGCAGTTAATCTTGACTATGTAAAACAATGATATATGTGAAGAATTAATATTTGGAAGGAAACACTGCAGTGACTCTCTTACTATCTTGCTACGAGCTTGTATTACAATAGAGGGTTTTTAACATCCCTTTGAAACTATTTCTTATACCACTGTGTAACACACAGCTTTTCCATAATGCATTTTTTTTTATTTTTTGATTACAGAGTAGAATCCTCAGTTTGGTAATTCAAGATAATACTAATATATCCTGTTACTGGCACCAGCAATAAGCACTATCCATAAATATAATTTCTCAGGAATCATTCAGTCACATAAATTTTTGTTTCACCATGTGAAATACTGTAAATATTCAATGCATAATCTATACAGCAATCACAAGAAGTTTCTTTTCATGAGGGAATTAATAGATGTATATCTTGATACCTAGATGCCAAACAACATTACCATGAAGTTTCAAATTCTATATTTTCTGTAGCTGAGATGCACAAAATCATAGTTCTAAGTTTAGGTGTTGGAAGATTTGGTACGTGCTTTACTCTAAATAATATAAGCATAGCAGCTAATGTGCCCTGCACTGGGTCTGCATCTGGTTCTGGTCTCTCCATTGTATCCCTCTCTCTTTTCTCAGTTATTATTCCTGGTTCCCACCATAGCTAATGGGGTTTGGAGTCTTTTTGAGTTTATATATTTACAACTATTTGGTGCACTTGCTTTGGTTCAAGGAACCAAAATGGAACATGATTGGGCCCAGGAGCAGATCCTAACTTGCTCTAGCTTGGAACGTGCAAGGTGGTTTGAGAGCTGATTTTCTGAAGTTTACAGTGCCTCAGCAGTGCCACAGCAGCTCATCCTTCAGAACTGTGATTTACCAACCCCCTCCTCTTCAACAAAGCAGTAGGATAACTGCTTTTAGTTTCTTTTATGACAAAATGTAGGACCATAGTGAATAGGAGACAATGCTCTCAGCGTGGGCTCCCAGCACTATTCCCTAGCAAAGAGGAAGAATACAATCACAGCTGGAAATTCAGAAAACTGGGGGAGAGCAAACATGGGCTTCTGTGTTCATGTATAATGCAGGAGAGTATAACACTTCCAGTTCTGCATGGTGAAGTCTTTTATTTTTGACATATTGAAAAGAATATTTAAAAAATTCAGAGGGTTAAATGAAAGAGCCACATAAATTAGTGGAAAGCTAAAGAACATATTCTGTGATAAAAAGCTATAACAGTTCAGTCTTTTTTGTGTTGTAAATTAAGTTTAAGAGGTAGCATGATTATAGTTATTAAAAACATTCGTAAGGAGAAACTGTCAGAGATTAAAGTAGTTTTCAATGAAGTGTAAAAAAAAAATCAACAGATCAGAGGTAATAGAGGGTAAATTCATTTCAGTGAGAAGGTACAGGTTTGCACAATGCAGTCAATAAATCCCTACACAACAGGAAGTGGGAGGTTTACATCTCTCAGTCTTTACTGCAAAGCTGTCTGACATTCATATCATGTTGAAAGTGCCTAGTGAAGGCACTCCAGTGCGGTCTGGACAATAAAACACCTAATTTCCCTGTTTTCAATTACATCCGTCTACGGGAACGCTTTGTCTTTAACCTACTGCAACTTTAATGTTTTCCTACTGCAAAACAACCTGCTGAAACAAGATACAGCTGAGAAAAATGTGTGACATAGATCCTGAATGTATTTGAAAATCTTTGCCTTCTGTCTCCATAAGGCTAGAGGGCATGCAGTTAATTTCTAAATTTGTTTCGGAATGTTCAAATGCTCGATTTATGCATATATGGTCTGTTCATGAGGCATGTCTCCTTTATTCCCATTCAAGTCTGAGATAAAACTACTGTCGAGTTTAGGAAGAATAAAATCATCAATGAAACCAGAAAATAAAGTTTTTCTTACTATTAAAAATGTTTTTCTTTCTCTTTCTTACAGAGGATGTGTTTCTCCTAGAGACAGATAACCCCAGAACAACACTCGTGTATGGAATTTTTACAACATCGAGGTAAACGTGAGATTTGAAAAACATTACCTGAACTGCCTGATTCTCTGTATGAAAACTGACACTGATGTTTTGTGGATGAGGCTGTGCTGGGCAATTTTGTGATATGCATGTGAGATGCATGCAGGAGTCTCAGTATCGTTGCTGTTGCTATCTATGTCAGAGTTATGCTTCTTGGAGCAAACTGCTTCCTGACATTCTGTCAGCTGCCACTGGGAGAACATTTCCGTGGAGGCCATTTGTCACTGCTCAGCAGTGGAAAGCTAAATGACTTCAGTGCAGTGAACTCGTGGCATCTGAGAGCACTTAACACCTCCTGAAGAACATCCAACACCCTGGTGGATCAAACCAGGAATTCTTACATGAATTCATACAAATCATTTCCAGCCTCTCAGCTGGCTGCTGATCACAGAGATGGCAAATAACCATATTGGCTTCAGTTGGCTACAAGAGGACAACCTTACGTGGCATTGGGTCACCTCCTTGCAGCTCCCTGTTACAGTCAGTTGTATTCACTTACTGTCTGGTTTGGAAAGCATTTACTGAGCTCCCAAGGGTAGTGGAAGCTCTAGATATGATTTACTGTGCTGGAACTCTCCACAAAGCTAGACTGACAGGTGGACCAACAAATTCTTCCACCTCTACCTTTATCTTCTTATTTTATCTCTTGCCCTCACTACATAGTGTTAGCACAGAGTAAAATTGGTTACTACTCCCTGATTTCTGATATGATACCCTTTATTATTTAGCTGTCGTATCTTACATTCAAAGAAGTGTTTTGTTTGGTTTTTAATTTTCTTTTTTTTCTTAATCAATTTAGAAAATTACATAATTTATTGTTAATAATTCCTTTAATGGCAATTTGTATTAAAAATCCTTTCAGATTTTTTTCTTTATTAGACTTTTTTCACCAGGATATAGACATCTGCTTACTTAAATATGTAAATATGACAGGAGAATATGATTCTATGATATTTAATTGGGAAAAAATCACATAACTGGTAAACTGAGGTGCTGTCTAAAGTTCCTACTCCACAGAAAGAGAAAAGGATGAGCTTATGTTTAGTAGTAAAATCACATTTATCATTGGGTTGGGGGTGCAACATGACTGAACTGGAAACATTTGTACCTAATTCTGGTGTTTCTCAGTGGAAATGAGGTTTGAATCACAGGACCATATAAGGTGATTAAAAAAAAAAAACCAAAAACAAACACAAAAAAAAAAAAAACCACAAAAACAAAAACCCCACAAAACAAAAAAAACACCACCTTTTTTTCCTGGCTCTCAAGCTATTTTCTCTGTCTACTGAAGTTTTTACAAATGCATTTCTGTTGTTGTGAACCACGTGGCCTATTCTTGCTTTATTTTTGATCAACTGTAGGTTTAATGTGTTACCTAGTGAAATACAGAAACCATATGAATTTTTACACCTTAATAGTTCCTGTATCTTCATCTCTGTGGACTTCCAACTCATAGCAGTAGCAAGAGAACAACATCATGGGAAGTAATAACTACTAGTATTTTTATCTAAATCATACAGAAGGAAACCGAGTAATGCTAAACTAAATTATTTTAGTGCCATAATATGCTGTAAATCTAACATAAAACATCTGTAAAGACTAAATGCATTTCTCAAAACCTATTAATACCTAGTAAAATTTCCACAAGTACAATAATCCATCTAAAAGGTTCGTTCTACTAGTCCATATATAGCTGAGAGCAATGTGGATTTCACTTTTGTTTAGACACTATGTGTAATATTTTCAGGCTTTTTCTGGAGTGTTTTTTCTTCTTCAATTGAAAACAGTTACTTGGATTATCTTCATCCTATAGTTTACACCAGGCAGATTTTAGACTGTCTGGAGTTTCCACTTTTTAAAAATAAATATTGCAAACCTCTCATTGCATGAGAGGAAAAATAAGGGAGTTAATTCACTGAATTCAGCCTTAGCATCAGTCAGGAAAGTTTTCTCCTAGTGCCCTTCATCATCACAGGGTGATGGAGACCATTCAGGGCTTGTGCTACCTGGACCCATGGTTAAATCTAGAGCAGTGGGAAGAACATGCTCTTTTCTTAGGTGAATCCCTGGGTTCCCCTCAGGAAGCTTCAAACTTGGGTATTCCTAAGACCAGTTTTTTGGGTGTATTTGAGCACTGTATAGAAGCAATTCCTTTACAGCCACATAATGTCCTCATTTTTTGCAAAAAAGCTGGAAACTGATTATAATAATCCAGCTGGTTGTCATTGCTCTGGATGTTTTGATTAATATTTCAGCCATCCATTTTAGGAGGCTCATGGAGGTCTTGTGGTTAATACATTGGTAGGGAGCTCTGGAAACCTGTGCTGAGCTTGGCAGTACAAAGTTTATAAAACTCCTGCCTCACTGAAGTCAGCAATATTTTTGCCATTGATTTAACTGGAGCCAGATTATATTTCTTCTATATTTAGCATTAGGAAATCTTCTTGTTGCACCATAGCGTAGCGCCTGCTTCTCTCTTTTTTTCAGTTCACTGTTCAGAAAGGTGCTAAGTCTTAAGAAGTAGTGGTGCATATTGGGCAGCTAAATTAGCTGATTTTGAATATTTTAAATTCATATAAAAGCAATAAACCATATAAAACACTATGTTAGAGGTATCTTTCATCATTGGACCATGCAAAATTACGGAAAAGCTATAAAAAAGTTGGTAGATTGCAGTGCTAACTTCTTCTTGTCTTCCAGCTCCATATTTAAAGGCTCAGCCGTGTGTGTGTATCATCTGTCTGACATCCAGACTGTGTTCAATGGGCCATTTGCACACAAGGAGGGCCCAAACCACCAGCTGATTCCATATCAGGGCAGAATTCCATACCCGCGACCTGGCACTGTAAGTACAAAGATGTTTATTCAGTCTTGCCAATTGCTTGTCTTTGTTTAATGCATAAATAAATATTATTTATTCCAGGAGAAAAGCCTGTATGTGGCTGTGACAGTTACAATTCAGAACTATTTTATTTGCTTTTCGGTTGCCTGCAAATCATGTAGTGTCTGGAAATCTTCTAGAAAGAATTAAGAGTCATGTAAAATGTTAATTGTTCTTCCTCTTTCTGCTTCAAAGGTGATAAGAATTAGTTCATTAGGTAGCAGTCTTCTTGTTTGTATGTGCATTTCCATTTTGTGGGTACATTTGAGCAAAATGTGGCTAAACAAACAAGCATGCAAAGACAGCATTGTCAGTGTGTTCCACGGCCTGGATCTAAATGGTCTGTAAGTCTGTCTTCTGCCTGCATGAATTTTATTTAGTTTTCCAGAGTCTTGCACCTTTACTCAGATGCTTAGGAGATGGAGTAGGAGATTTAGAGAACAAGGTTTCTGGGACTTGTCATTTGACTCTCGTCATACCCTGCCGGGTTCTGAGTCTTAGAAGAGAGACCTAGAAATAGATGCATTTTCTTGCTGTTCAGTTCACCGTAGCCTTCCTCGTAAGAATGCTTTTTGTATGCCTTGCTTTCAGGACTTTCTTTTCCTGTATCAGAGGTAGTAATAATTTTCCAATAAATTCTGTACACAATTAGAGCTAGCTCTGTTTCCCAGTTGTGTAAAAGTATCTCATGAAATATTTTAAACAAAACTATTATTTCTTCTTACTTTTCAGCTTCATGACGTATAAAAATTGCTATTAATGCACTTTCTTCTTTCTTCATTTACTTACTTATTTTACTTATTCTTAGTTTATATTTAGCAGAAATGTGACATCTAATATTTCAAGCTTTAATGAAGAATGTATGAACTTTCTCTAGAATCATCTTTGAATCCATATTTGCTAAATGAAGTGTAGTAGTGTGGGTGTGTGGTAACTCCTATGAAGTCTTACAGTTTCTCAAGTATCAGAACAAAAGCATGCAGAGAATCATAACTTTTATCTTAACAATGCAGTTTTATTTTTTTTTAGATTAACATTTTGTTGCTTTTCCATTCATCACAAGAAATTAAATTTTATTTTAATTTTGCCCTTCCCTATGAGAACCTTTAACGATATCACTATTTCAGTCTGATTTGTCTTGATGCTGCAAAATCTTGTTCTTTTTCTCTCTTCCTCTCTCGTACATGGAATAGCTCAGATACATGGAATAGCTCTCCCTGTTCACACAATTCTTCATGACATTTTAGTGCAGTTGTTGCTGGCTATAAGTTAGGACTTTACATTCCCAGACCTCTAGAATTAACTAATCAATACCTGACATTCCACTAAGGTCTAATGCTAACATTAGTCTTTCCTTGCCATTAATTCATACATCTCTAATCCCATGAGTTCAATGAGACTTAAAAAAAAAAAAGACACATTTAAACAGGAAGTTTCACACTCTTGTGATTAGTCACATTTCAAGGTTTCTTGCTGCTTCAGAGTATTTTGTCTGTATGTGTTTCCTCAACCACTGCCATGTTTTTCTTGGTTCACCTCCTGGAGGCTTTTGAGGTGTTCCAAATGGGCCTAAAGAAATTGGGCAACACAACAGAAAGGGGGAAAAAAATCAAATTTGGATTTAAAATGGTGACAGAAATTCTCTACACTTTCCAGATACGCCGATGAGCTCTGAATTTGAAGATAAATTCTTAGATCATAGCTCATAGAGATTTCTTTAGTCGACCATTGCTGGGTTTTGGATCACTGGCTTTTTGTGTGGTTCCTCATGATTCAGCCACAACACAGTATCCCTAAGTAATTTTTTCTAAGATGGAATTTCTTTGGCTTTGCTTTTTTTTCACTGCCAAAAAAAAAAAAATCCACTTTTCAGTGTGTGCCACAAACTTTATTTTTCACTTATATCAAAGCATCTGTGAAAATCAGGAAATGGGGATTTTTTGCTGCTCAGAATTTGTGCTCAAAGAGTTAACATGATTAGCCATGTTTGCAGTCTGTGGGGCTTGATCTTCTCATCTGTGGAACATACTTTTGTTGTAACTTCTGGGATACAGGACTAGACAGGGATGCCTTTTTATATGACATGGAAAATCCTACTTTGCAGTTGCCTAAAGAGATATTCATACTAAACTTCTGGATGGAAATGAAAGTTCATCATGTCGCAGTACACTGGATAAACAATGGAAAGGCTTCAGTGTAGTCAGTAGGATTAAATAAAGCAATACATTCTTTTGGCCATGATCAACTCGGCAGTCTTTGGCTGGCCTTCACTAAATACCAATGGTTTCTTATTTCTCCACAAGCAAAACTTACTTATGGAAAAAATAATTACATAATTGGCAGAAAGGGGGAAAACTCAGTGATGTTTGAGGGTAGTTTCCATTCTTCAGAGTTTACAGAAATAGTTTTTGTACTTCCAGCATTTTGGGGAATATGCTGTAAATTAAAGAATTCTGATAACCGAGTGTGAACATGAAATTGTGTAGACAAGTTCTTGAATGAGCTGTGAAGGATGACCATTCAATCCCTTCAGGAAAGGGAGAGCTTATAGGTTTCTTCAGTATCATCTTCTGCTTGTCACTCGTTTAGCAAAAGAATTAATTGGTTTAAGATGTTTGTTCAGGCTTTGCTCGGAACAATGATAAAATGTAAGTTTTTAGGGTCATGCTGGTGTGAATCATAGTACAGACATTTTTGCAAGAAATCACAGACAAAAGTCTTATGACTCCAAGTCAATAATGGAAGGGTTGAAAGTATCAGAGAAAGACTTTCAGCTGAGCTATGTGAGACAGGAAAGTTTAAGTTGAGCTGTTAGTGAAACAGAATCCCTCTTGAAAGGAACTGGGGTCTGGCAGAACACTACCAAGTAGAATAATCTTACTAATGAGGAATGCAGTTCTTTTTTAAGCATTTGTTGCTAATCTTAACAGATAGTTCCATAAGTTTTCTCTAATGTGGATGAATATGCCAGAGAGGGTAGAGCAAGCAAGATAATAAGAATTCAACTTTGTGAGCAATCTTAGAGTATTCACATATAGCATCATTTCTAATGAGAGCCAAAGCAAAACCCTTAGGATAAATATGAGCCCAGAAAAATAAATTGTCAAGGATGTCAGATGAGAGAAATAACCCATGTCTGAGCTGAGTTCTGGTTCTTCTTCCTGGAGGGGAATGATGCCAGAGCAATTTATTTAAAAGAGTTCCTACCAGAGCTGTTCTACTTTGTATAAATAATTAACTCCTAATTGAGCTAGAAAATGACTCTTAAAGTCTGTGATTAGGCTGAAGTCCCCTCTCTACTTGTTTCCTGGTATGCCCAATGGATAGTTTGTTGGGTGCACCATATGGAACAGCTTTTAGCAGTGAGGGTAGAACAGGCACTCCTGCCTGTGCTCTACAGGGATGCCCCAGGAGGGTAAGACCCAAATTCTAACATTGCATCTCATCAGGTAGGTTGGACACATGACTCACATATCGCCAGACAGTTTCCAAGTCTCTCAGATTATGATTCCTTTTATGTAATTTTAGCCATCTAAAAGCAGGGTGTTTAGTCTGAATTACTGACTACAGAGGAAACCTAAGAATAAATGCCTAACTTTAAGAGAGTAGGAGTCAGGTGAGGTAAATCTCTCCCTAAGCTACTGGCTATTTTGTGTCTGTGGTTTTGACCAGAAATTCCATCTTAGATGTAAGAATGGCCCTCATCAAAATAAGCAAATTTCCATCAAGTGTTTTTTATTGAACAAATCATTTTCCAATTGGAAAAATACTGCATTGAAATACATCTGAACATCTCCAGAGGAGAGTTTCACAGCTCAGAAATACAGTAAGGGGAAAAAATAAAAGCTCAGGAGCACCAATAAGAAGCGACGTAGTGGTAGCTGAAAAAAAAACAAAAACAACTAAACTAACATAGGTACATCCAGAATTTTGTACCATTTACTGACATAACTGATTTCTTCACAGTTGCCATTTAGTTCCAAACTCAGTGAGTTTTCTAAGATGGTTTCTGTTTTCTCATGAGGCCTAGAATGCCTCAGGAATGATTATTTGGATGGTTCTTCATCATATTTAAAGAAGAATGCAAGGTATTCATGGACTTCAGTTACTTCTAAGGTGTAGGGAAAAGTATAGACAACCTTTCCAGGTATAAATAAGTTGTTATAGGACTCCCTCATCAACTCCATATTATTGCTCTTTCAAATGAAGATGAGTCACAGGCCCTTTCATCATCTTATAATGAACATAATGACAAAAGGGATATTGGCCAACTTACAATTAACTATCAGATTTTGTCTTCTGCTTTTGTACTAATTCTGTTAAAAAACAGACACAAAAGTTTGGTATCCTTCCATACGTATCTCTTGGATTTTTTTTTTTTTTTTTAAACAGGCAGTTTAGAAGCATAAAACATTCAGAAGTAGAGATCTTTGCCATCGAGCTGGATTTTGAAAGTGCAAAAATACATTCTGGTTTGTTTATCAGAAGTGATGGGAGTTCAGAGTGTAGCTATTCAACACTTCATTCCCCTTTCTGGAATGTAGTAAAGTTTGGCCCAAGTCTGAAGCGCTTTTTTGGGAATTTCCCTTGTCAACTATCTGTCCATATCTGTAAATGATCTGGAGATGAAAACTCTCTGAAAGATGGTAGGTGCTGTTGTTCATCATTACTGTGAATGATTCTTGCAGTGTCCGGGGGGAGCCTTCACACCCAACGTGAGGACAACCAAAGAGTTTCCAGATGATGTTGTGACCTTCATTAGGAATCACCCTTTGATGTTCAATCCCATCTACCCAATACACAAGAGGCCTTTAATCATCCGGATAGGAGCTGACTACAAGTATACAAAGATTGCTGTGGATCGAGTGAATGCTGCTGACGGAAGATACCATGTCTTGTTTCTTGGAACAGGTAAGAGGAATCTGGCAGCACTCGTTTTCCTCTGTTGTAATAGAATCTGCAGTCAAATCTGATTATTACAATTTACAGCTTTCAGGAATATTTGTTTAAATGTTTGGAATCTACAGGATTATTATAGTAATCCATTAATTATGTTCTCTTTACTTTCTGTGCATTTTTCTGTTCATTATAGACATCAATTATGTGCAAGAGATACGATGTATTGCTCTTAATTTTGAGACAAAAAACCAACACCAGTGTATATTTTATTGGATCTAAATTACAATACTTCTCTTCTATATAGTTTGTCTGCAGTATGATTCCACATTAGATTTTTATGATCTCTAAGGCAACAAAAAAACCCCAAAATCTAATTCATAATATTTTTATACTCTCATAATCATTATTTAATATATGCTCTGTAAGCTACTTCTGAAGAAAAGCATAATCTGAGGTTGCAAAGACAGAAACAGCTCCTCCAGAAAACAGAAGTAATATGGAAGTACTTAGCAGAGAAAAAGAAACAAATAGTTGGAGTCCTAGCAGTAGTGGACACAGAGAACTTGATCCAAGTACTCTAAAATAATTTCTGTCTAATATAACCTATATTCTGTTTTTACATACATCTAATTTGAATCTGGTGTTATGCGTCTGAAGTCTGCGGGGAACAGGTTAAGTGATTCTTGTACTGATCAATTTTGATTTTTTTAAATACTCTGATATGAATCACACTCTTTATATTCATGCAGACAAGTAGAGTAGTACTCTGACTAGACCCTAGGACTCACATGTGAAACTCATACTGGTTTAACAGGGCATTAGAGGTCAATAGGCACAAAGACTGATCTTTTTTACTTTTTTTGCTTTCAAGTAGAACAAAGCAGAAGAACTCTTGGAGAACAGATATATCTCTGAACATCAGAAAATGATTACAGAGATGGCTTACATTGCTTTTATGGTTCACATATTATTGGGGTCCTGATTGTTTTCTGCTTGTAGAATAACTGTGTCTGCCAACTAACTCATGTGGGGCTGGGAATAACCATCTTGTTATAATAGATTTAGGAAGCGGGTGCTAAAAAATCTCTTAAGAATGTCAGGTTTCTATAGGGAAAGGAATAAAAGTAACTCTCTTCACACTTAGAAATACCTCTCAAACTATCAAAATCAGCAGGGTGCCTATGTGCCAAAGGAGGCCAGCCACACACTGTGCTGTGTGCAGAAGTGTGTCCAACAAACAGATTGATGGAAAGGATTTTTTCCCTGTATTTGGTTCCTGTTTGGAGTACTGTGCCCAGCTGTGGGCTCACCAGTACAAAGAAAACATTGACCTAATGGAGCAAGATCAGTTGAGGAACTATATGTGTTGTATGAGAAAAACCTGAGAAAATGGGTTTATTCAGAGAAAGCTAAGGGGAGACCTTAATGCTGTTGACAACTATCAAATGGGTGGGTACAACTATCTAGTGGGAAAATAACAGATGGGGACTCTTCTCAAAGTACTCAGTGCCAAGGTGAAGGATTTCACACCAGTTGCAATTTGGGACAATGCTATTAGATATATAGGAGAAAAGTTTTTGCCACCAACATGATCAAACAGTGGAAAAAGGATCCAGAGAGGTTATAAATTCTCCATCTTCAGAGACTCAAAAGATTCAAACCCCAAGAAACACAGCACTGAGCAGCCTATTCCAAAAGGACTTGCTCTGAGTATGGGACTGCACCAGATGTCTTCTACAGGCTACAGGTTTCTGCAGTTCAGTGAAAAGAAAAGAAAACCACTTCATTCATGTGAGGTTATGGATGGAGAAAATGAGAAGGGCTAAAGCCCAGCAAGAACTCCATCTGGCTATTGCTGTAAAAGGCAATCAAAAGTATTTCTATAAATACATTAGCAGTAGAAAGAGAGTTAAAGAGAATTTCCATCCTTTATTGGAAACAGTGAAAAGAATGGTCTTAATGGTGAAAAGAGTGGTCTTTTAAAAGGTCTTAATGCCTTCTTTGCCTCAGTGTTTAGTAGCAAGATGAGTTCAGCAAGCTCCCAGCTCCTGAGTTGGAAGACAGGAATAAGGAGCAGAATGAGCCCTCCAGAATCCAAGGAGAAATGGTCAGTGACCTTTAGACCCCTTAGACAGACGAGTCTTTGGGGCTGGATGGGATCCACCCAAGGATACTGAGGAAGCTGGCAGAGTGCTCACTAAGCCACTTTCCATCATTTAGCAGCAGTCCTGGCTAACTGGGGAGCACCCAGCTGATGGGAAGTCATGTGATGCCCATCCACAAGAAGGGCCACAAGGAGGATGTGGGGAACTACAGGTGTGTTAGTAAGACCTCAGTAAGGCTGGGGAAGCTTATGGAGTGCCATCACATGGCATGTGCAAGCCAACCAGGGATCAGACTCAGCCAACAAGGGTTTGTGAAAGGCAGGTCCTGCTTGACCAGCCTGAGCTCCTTCTGTGACCAGGTGACCACACAGTGGGTGAGGAAAAGGCTCTGGGTGTCGTCTACTTGGACTTTAGTAAAGCCTTTGAGACCATTTCCCACAGCATTCTCCTGGAGAAACAGGCTGATCATGGTCTGGGGATAAAACTGGCTGGACAGCTGGGCCCAGAGAGTGGAGGGGAATGGAGTTACTTACAGCTGGTGGCTGGTCCCAACTAGTGTTCCTTCAGGTCTTTCCCAGCCTAAATGATTCTATGATTCCATGTTTTTCCACCAAACTTCTACCAAGTCTCCACCTGATGCAGAGTGAATGCTTAGTATATAAGGCACAGTCAGGGTAATGAGTTATTCAAAGAATTTTGTAAGTTTTTGATCTGAGTATTTTTGTTTTCTTGGCTGGAAGTTGATAAATGAGTTTTAAGGTTTTCTTGACTCTTCTATTTTCAGCTGTAGGAAACTACTAAAAATTAAATTAACCTAATTAGGACAGGGTTTTCTACAAGGTGGGTTCTCCCTCCCCATTTCCCTCTCCCCATCACTAACATAAACCCACATTTTCTGTTTAGTTTAATTAAGGCAGGTACAATTTTTGACTTTGTGACCTGTTAGGATATTTTTTCTCCTTTCCTGCAGAAGTCTTCTTCTACTATAGAAATATCACAAGTGTTGATAGAGAGCATCCCTACTCTTATACAACTGCACAAGAAAACCTGGTAAAAGAGAAGTTTTACTTTACTGTTAGTTTTCTTCTTTGACAAATCACTATTTTTAGTCAAAGTAATAGATTGGTATGCTTTTAGTGCAGATCTTTCAAATTAACTTTTTTTTTTTTTCAATATATAGTGGTGTCATTGTTTTAAGATGCTCTGTAAGCATCTAATGTTATTTGGAGGCAAATTCTACTAAAGCTTAGTGGAAAAGATGGAGACATAAGTTCCCAGACTATATAGATTGCTAATGTAGCAATGATAGGTAAAGCTGGAAAACTATTGAAAAGCTAAAATACCTTTAAAATCACAATTTGATAGTAAGCACTTTTCCCTGCAAGAGGTAAACATAGGTAATTTCATTTTGTCCTTTGATGACCATCTGACTGTTTTTAGATGATCAGCGTGGTCTCATATGCACACCTGAGCTGGTAAAAACATAAACATACTTCAGGTTGTTCTTACCTTAATCCTCCTCTGTGTATGAGCACATCTGATCCATGGATCAGATACAAAAAAATGCAGCTCTTGATACTTTGTATTCATTGCTTTATCTTCTTCATTACATTGGAGACAAGGATCATTTTCTGCTTTCTAGTGAGATGGAGGGCAGGCATTATTCTTCCTGAGTAGGGCAGGGAACATTAATACCTCCCAAGGTCTTCCTCCAAAGAAATTGCTGCAATGTAAGTTACTGCATTTCTCAGCCCTTTCAAATAAAAGTGATCAGGTTTCAGCCACTGAGAGGAGAAGCTTGTTTTCTTTATTCTCTGCTTTCTGTGAGACTTGGGAGGATTTGATAGAGATATTAAGTGTCAAAAGGAATGCAGAGGGGATTTGCTTTGGTGTCAGTTCATCCCAGCAAATGCAAAAACCACATTGTATAGGAGAACTTCATGTGATAATTTCCTTGGGAGCCTGGAGCCCCACAGCCGGAGACAATGGGACTTGACACCTGGTGACAATTACACTCAGCTCAAATGATGAGTTACTGCTGCTGAACTGAGATGTTGCCAGCCGTGTCTGTCACTGTCAGTGACCTGTCTCATGCTTGAAATCAGAGTGTTTTATGTCTTGCCAGATGCAAAGCACACAAAATGTTTAGCTTTTCCTCTCTTCCTCCTCTATAGCCTTAGTAATAAATCAGTTCCTGAATGCAAGTGAAGAATAACAGAAGTACAAAGCTTTGACGACCCCAGTGGTTTTCATCATGTAGCCATGGCACAGGAGGGTATAGGCAGCTCTGCAATTTTTTCACCTCGGTGTGAACTAAATGTAGTGTTTCCTTTGCTCCCCCAGACAGAAGTGCTGTGCTCACAGGGGCTGGTCCCTACCCAGAGTTAATGCACTGCTTTTCTCCTTTGCTTACCTGCATAGCAAACAAAATAAATCCCAGGGACAGACATTGTTCTTGTGGCATTCCATGCTTTTCAAATGATTACAATCTCCTGTTTTTCCTTTGGTTTTAAACATGAAGACTCCCAAAGCACTTAGCAAAACTTCCTAGTTTTGTTAGGTCTCCCCTAAGGGATCTCTTCACCCCTGTCTGGCATGAGCTGACTTGGAGTAAGGAGCAAGTCTGGACTGGTAGAGAGCAGTGCTGCAAGGGAGGAGTGCTGTCTACCTACCTTGTCTTCCCAAACAGAAACCCAAGAGATAACTTACTT
This sequence comes from Rhadina sibilatrix, assembly GCA_013400275.1. Classification (NCBI taxonomy): domain Eukaryota; kingdom Metazoa; phylum Chordata; class Aves; order Passeriformes; family Phylloscopidae; genus Rhadina; species Rhadina sibilatrix. The sequence goes on along the minus strand of VWYO01025369.1, from coordinate 313,452 downwards.
GGAAAGAATATTATCACTCATTTGCATATCTGACTAGAGAAATGCTGATGGTATTTTTTCCCTGTGCAGTGAGAAATAACATGCTCAGTTGAAGAATTTGGGTTTAGAGTTCTGTTTCAATTATTCCATTTCTGTGATGGGGCAGGACTCAGTTCTGAGTTTTTTGGATTCACCCTAGAGTTGTACTGTAATTTGTTTACTTGTTTCAGTTATATCTGAAGAACCTGAGCTTTCAATATTTTGTGTTCATCCTTTGGTAGATTGTTTTCTATCAGAGTTTTAAGACAGCAGTAAAACACCATGAGAACATATCTGTGAGATTAATATTAATTTATTAAGCATGCCACCTACTGCTTGAAGCATGACAGCCTTTGGTCAAAGTACACACAGATTGCACAACCAAAAGATTATTCACGGGGTTTTTCATTGCTCCTGGTGTTATGAAAATATTTAAATGTCTGGGTCAAACTTGGGTACATTGAACAGCTATGGGCACAAATGGGATTTTTTAGCTCCTTGATATCAAAATATGATATGTTTTTCTGGAAAGAGATCTAAGTTACTGTCATAAAAAGGCACTACAGACTTCAGTGTGGCTTATTGAGATGATTAATGTCAGCCACATGCATCTGATGTGGCGTGAGGCTGATCGATGTTTCTCATTATCTTTTCTTCTCTGATGAAACATTTGTTTTCAAAGTCTGGATGCATTAAGTGCCTCCAGAGCATAAGTTTTTAATACTCATTTTCATGGTGTTGTATGATGGCTGTCTTTTTGGAAAACTAACCCTTGCTGACAACAGTAGCCTCCAGTAAAGCAATAGCCAAATGATCTACAGATTCTAAGAGAGAGATAATCTGGTCAAAAGAGCAAGCTTGCCTCCCATAGTTTTCCTAGCTGCAGCTTCGTGACTGTGAGCTTGGGAAGATGATATTGCACAACAGTGGCACAACAGGCGTCAGACACAATTTCCTTCTTCCTCTTGGTCATAGTGCCTGAGTCATTCATAACCTTTCATTGACCTATTCATCCAAAGATTTTTCACAGACTTTTAAGATGATACGTAAGTTAAGAGGGTGTACCTCCACCTGCTTCATTTCCCTTGTTCAGCTTTTATTCAAGCAAGCTCACACTGTGTCCCAAAAGATTGACTGAGCCGGGGCTGCACAAAAACTTCTCCCTCAAGTGTGAGCATTAGTATCTGTCGTTTTGTTCTTTGACGCAGCTTTGAATTTTAAGAAGTTTCTCAGAGATATTATGAGCTGGAAAAAAAACTACCCCCATTTGACAGATGAGTGAACTAAGCACAGGGAGGTTAGTGGCCGTGGTGGGAGCTCTGAGTTACAGCAGACACAGAGCGTGGGAACGTGGCTGTCAGCCCTGACTGCTAACCTGCCACCCTCTCAGGTGCTCTGCTGAGCCTCAACAGAGGCTGTTTGCTCAAACAGACAGATTTCAGACATTCTATAAACTTTTTGCTTTCTTTTTTTCTTTGTAAGGTTATTTGTATACATACATCAGGTTCAACTCAGATAAGAGACCAGAAATAATTAGCTGCCATTAGGCTGACAGGTAAAGCATGGAGAAAAAGTTTTTAGAGGGTCTCCAGCAGTGTCAGACACATCAGGGGTGGAGATTACTGAGGGAAGCCTCTCAGAACATGTCAGAGTAAAAGTTGGTGCCTATTACAGTCATTAATTTCATGATGTGGAAAATTTGGGGGTTTTATTTGTAGGTCAGTTTGTCCATGTGATGTGGCTCAGGGGTAAATATGTCCTGGCTCTCTTTGAGGCTCACATTACTGACAGCTGCAATGTTCACTTAGAAGTGGGGAAATAAAAACTAGTCAGAATTCAGAGAATTAGTTTTACACTTCTGATTCAGCCAGAAACCTCTGTATTTTTGATGTTTGTTCATTAAGCTTTGCTTTTTCCATTGCCCATGGTCAGGCAGACCAGGAATTAATGTAATCAGGCACGGTCTAACTGGTATTGATGAAGCTGAGCTGATTAATATCAGTCCAGAATCATGCCTTGCATTTCAAGAAATATTATTTTAATTATGATGATGATTATTTGCCTCTTATGCTTCCATTCCATGCATTGGAATGTCTTCCTCCTTCATTTATTTCCCACTCTGAATACATTCTACACCGTTTTTTTTTTAGCTTGCACTTTCCTCCCTTGCTGTTCCCAGTTTCTCAGTCCTCTCAGAGGGAATATGATCTCAGTGTGATTGTATTTAATGTCAAGCTGGGACACCTGCCTTTGTTAAGCAGATTTGAAGTGGAAAAAGCCTTTTGAGTCGCTCCTGTCCTCTTGCTGTCAGCTTGAGGGAGATTCCCTTTTGTTTGTCCATCTCCCCTTGACTCACAGACTGCTGAGCTGATGCAAGGCTGCAAACTGCTCCCGGTGAAGAATCAGAAAAGTGTTGAGCAAAAATCTGCCTCTTCATTTCTAGTGGCAGATTGATATTCTGGAGACATAGTAGCTTTTTCATGACTCTGTAAAATCATAGCCATGGAGAGCTGTTACCGGGTGGATTTCTGGAAGGAACAAGTAAATGGCAAGAGAAACCATGCTGTTCATTTTTAAGAATTTTAGAGGATTACCTTCTAATTTCATACATTGGCCAAACTTGAAAAAATTTTACTTGCACTTGTTTGATGATCTCTTATGCCTGATTTGCAGCATAAAATATTATCTGTTGTGAAATACACTCAGAAACAGCTCAGGCACTGCTTTGCATAAATGTCCTGCAGTGCACGGTGCTTCATCCTTTCCTCTGACCCAGGGAATTTAGTTCACTTTTTTGCCATTAGCAGAAATAATCAAGTAAGATTTTTGACAAAACTCAAATATACCATAAGCTTTCTATGTGAACACATGTAAGTGACTTGATTTGTCAGATACAAATTTGTGTTTATAGTGGAGACAGCAGTGCTGCTGAGAAAGAAATAAAAAGTGGGGTTTGGGGACAAATATTTGCTTTTCATTTATTAAGGAAGAGGCTGAGCAACAGTAGCAAGATTACTTTTAGAAGCAATGGGAGAATTGTGGCCTATAAGCTATGTATTATTGGAAGTGTTTATAGGTGTATATAGAGAATATATATGTACAGACTATTAGAATCCCTTGCTTTAAGAAAATTTATTTAATCAATAGCTTTCTATTGCCTACTTGAATATCTATTCTAAATGTTGCATTAAGTCTCCTTTAAAACAATGGAACGTTCCTTTCTGCAAGGATCTGTCCATCATGGTACAATACTGAGTCAAAGCTAATGGTAAAATACCAAGGCAAAGGGAATGAATAGGAGGGTAAACAGCCCTTCACTCTGTGTATTTTTCTGGGGTGTGACAAAAAGGTAGATAGGAACCTGCTTTACAAATAGGAAAGGTTATTAGCACACAAGGACTTGGCGTCAGGCATTATCAGTATTTTCTGTGCCAATGTCCAGGATAAAATCTCCCCTCAGGTTCTGATTTCAGTTTGGGGCAATGTTTGAGGGCTCAAGACAATTTAGGAATTTTAAATGTGTGGCATGTGCTAATGGATCATTGACATAAACCGGTTCTTCAGAGTCTCAGCAGCCTTACATTCCTTTGCAGGTAAGGTCACTGTCAACATTCTTAGTGCCCTGTATGTCAGGGTTACAGGTACTTGACACTTTGCAGGCAGCTGCAAAAAAGAAATAAAAGAAAAAGAAAGAAAAGAAAAAGAAAAAGAAAAAGAAAAAGAAAAAGAAAAAGAAAAAGAAAAAGAAAAAGAAAAAGAAAAAGAAAAAGAAAAAGAAAAAGAAAAAGAAAAAGAAAAAGAAAAAGAAAAAGAAAAAGAAAGCTGCAGTTCTTTCCTGCACTTCTGATTGAGTAATTTGTAAGGTAGAGTCTAATGTTAGAGAGAGAGAATTGATAAAAGAATGCAAAGAAGCAGAGGTAGACTGGCCTGAAGCCATGTACATGTGTGAGTGGGTTGTTCCCTTAAGTAGGAGAAGAAATGCACAGAACCCCTTTCTCCTTTCCTCTGAGGGAGGCACCTGCAGCAGTTTAACACTTCAGTGGGTCCTGGCAGTTAGTAAATCTCTCTCAGGTTCTCATAGCTTTGCTAACACTGGCACCCAGGCTAGACCACAGCTGTGCTATCACAAGATTTAGTTTCAGTAAAGTTTCTTCAGAAGGAACTGTTTTATCATGCCATTGTATAATGAAAATAAATGTCTCTGAAGAAAATTCTCATGAGAAATTCATTCCTAACGTGCCCTGAGCATGTACCATTGATAGCTACACATCTTTAACCCCTGTCAGCTTTCAGTTTCTCTTTTCCTTCTTTTTTTTAAAGACAAAATAGTACAATGTGCTCTCTGTGTGATCAAGTGATTAAATATTCTGGCTTTAAACCTATTTTTGTAATAATAATAACAACAAGTAGCAGTAGTAGTAGTAGTAGTAGTAGTAGTAGTAGTAGTATCTGGCTTCTTGGAGTGAAATAAGATTCAAATTACTTACAGTAATCATCTTATGCTGCAGCTCTAGCTATAGAATTTAGTTACAGAGCTTAAAGCAAAAACAGAATCAAACTTTTTCAGCTTGCATAGTCTTCATTATGAATTGCCAAACAGGAAACTGAAATTTTCTAATAAATGTAGATACTTGCCTATATTGTGCTACGCTAATGTTCTACCAACTGCACAACTCCACATTGCTCTTAAAACTTTTGAAGGCTGAACAGAACCTGTACTGTGTGTTCTCATTCCTCAGAGTCAGTATTGAGCAGATAGGTTTATTCTACTCAGTCTAATTTCTATGTCTTTCAGGTAAGAGGAATTCTATGTGTGTTTTCTAAGTTAAAATACTCGTTCTCGTGTTTATCCTACAGTCTGCCTTTTCTGCCACATCAGAAATACTTCAGTGGCTGTCTCAGCCTTCAAGAGCCTTCACAGATGGACCCCCTTCATCTCACGTATTTTTTTCACATAAGAAATTTGGAAAACTAATCACAAATTTCCCTTTGGTCTCACTTATCACATCCACCGTGCAAAAACACTGTCATTGCCACATATTTCCACTTCTTACTCCTTTGTTCTGAGTGGATTTGTGAGGCTTGGAACTGTATTTTGAGAGGGAGGCCATGATAAAACAGCTAAAATATCTTCACCTTCCTTTTTCTTTTTACGTTACAGAGCAAAATATTAACTCCTACCAATATATAATGTACTTGATTATAGTTTCAATTTCATTTAAAAAACAGTAACTTCCATCTTTTGGAAGGTTTACCTTTCGTGTCATCAGTTATCCTAGCATTTTATTATTGAATATGAATATATCACATCCTGCAGTAGCACCTTTTTACCTGTGTGTATTGTGTTTTACTTTAAGATCATTAGGATAGATTTTGCCTCTGTGTGTCTGTACAGCAACAGAATATACTGATTTTGCTTGATCTTTTTGTATAGAATCTTATCATGTCTTACATTCATATATGAGAATAATACTGTAATAGTATTCCTGTATAGAGAATCATCTCATTATTCTTACTGGCTCCAAACTGTAGAAATTACTGAACAATTCTTACTTTTCTCTGTGTCATAGTGCTTGCTTTGGTGGTTTCCTTTTATAATTAATGAAGGGTAACCTGCTTTTTTATTTCTCCTTCTCTGTGTCACATGGTCTCACTTACTTTCACCTATTGCAGATCAAGGAACCGTACAAAAAGTTGTTGTCCTACCCACCAACTTCTCTGCAAGTGGAGAACTCATTTTAGAAGAGATGGAGGTTTTTCAGGTTTGGCTTCTCCTTCTTTTGCTTTTTCCAGTGTGTATGTTCACACAAACACTTTGTTCTAAGAGACTTTGGCAAGGGCAACTGTGATTTGATAAAAGATCAAGTAGATGTGCATGCTGTCAGTTTGATAACCGCATAAAGAGGATTAGAAAATGTTGACTGTTACGAAGGCTATAGCTAGCTGAAGCCCTTTTCTTCTCCTGTGTTTCAGTTGCCTGTTTTTTATGTTGAAATACTGGCTAAAAGGATTTTGATAATCAGTTTTTTAGAAGTCATGTTACAATGGCTTCCAGAAGGAGACTTTTATCATTGGCATCACTGTAGAGACTGTTACTGTGTATGGCTGGAATTTCAGATTTCTCTACTTTGATTATCTGAAGATCTTCCTGGTTCTCGGTTGCAAAATGAAATCAAATTAGTGTTGTTTCTACTTAACTCCTTTTCTTCAAAGCCACATGCCTCAGGAGTCAAGAAAGCTACAAGTTTAAAACAACGTAAGCTGAAAAGAAACACAAAAACTACAGGGAGATAAAGGAATAGCTTCTGTCAATCACTCTGGCATGTAACAGTTGTAATAACCTAAAGAAAAAGTAAACTCTCATGTTGAAAAATCCCTCTCAAATATTTGAATGGGCTATTCATTAAGCAGTAGCCTCGGGGCAAGTGGTAGCATGTGTCCATAAACTTAGTTAAGAATTTTGTCATGGCCTTTTCTCTATCTCATTGACAGAATACAAAAAGGAAGATTTAAGCTTCTTTATTGAGGCAGCATTAACAGTTTTCTTAAGAAAAAGAACACTCTTAAAGGCATAGTGTTAACACTCATAAAGGCATAGTTAGTCTTTCTAGGCTTTCGTTGAAGACTTCCTGCTAAAAATAATATATGTGAGTCATATTACTTAAAACACACTCTTCACCAAGATATTGCTAATTCCATTTACTGGAACATAAATTAATACAGCATGAAAATAGTTGGGATGAGAGGCATCCTCAGCCCAAACCTAGTTTCTGGGCCTCTATGCAGAGACCTTTTTATCCTGAACCCTAAAAACCATGATATCATAACTTTTGTTGTTACAATCTGTGTGGCACCGTGGTGTTTAGATGAGTCTCTCCAAGAGAGCAGGGATGAAGTCATGGCCCCTGTGCTAGTTAATATCAAGGGTAGCAAAGAAGAGAGCCTCTTCCAGAGTAAACAAGGAAAGCAGAATGTAGCATCAGTTCCAAGTTGCATTTGACCTGCAGTCTCCAAGCAGTTCATGAAGCAGCTCTAAACTTCTCCAAACCTTTGCCAATTCACATGATTCACAGACAGATTTTCTAGTCCTCACCTCCCTGCTGTGTTGTGGTCTGCTGCAATTAATCCTAGCCCACTGCTATGGCTTTCCTTTGTGACTGAGCAAATGCTGAATCTTAAAAAAAAATGCTGAACATTTTTATTACCATCGATTTTATCACTTGTTTGGATGAACATAATGACTTAAGGCAAGGAAAGTAACAATTCCTTTTCCAGCTCTTTAATATTTGATTTGGACACAGACATTAATAGACTGCTATGATGACACACAGTAGTATACAGTACTGTCTCTGGGAAAGAAACATTCAAGAACATTTATGCCATTTTAAAAGAATCTGGTCATTGATAATCTGAATTTATATGTTGCATGGTAACCAAACTGTATGCACTGTAGATAATTTGTAGGAAAAGGATTTGTATTCTTATCTGGATCATGTGATAAATATTCTTGAGCTATTTTATGATTTTTCCTTATCATCATCATTAAAAAAAAAATTGTTTTTTATTACAAAGTTAAAGTACTGGCTCCTATATTTCTGAGATAACACAGATGCAGGTTAATGATAAGTGTAGAAAACCCTTTTAGATACATGTAATAATAATGGGGTTGAGTTTGAACGATATATTTTGTGAGACATTAATTGTTTATATGTCATTTGTTAGTTCTGAAAATAGCAGTACTTAGTAGGAGTGAGTGGTTGCTTTCCAGAATATGAAAATGTATAGTTTTCTTAGATGGGACTTAGGTTTTACTGACTTACAAACACTAATTCTGGGACAGATTCTTGACAAGGGTTTGTAACTGTCTTTCAGAGTAATTCTCCTATAACAACAATGAAGATTTCATCTAAAAAGGTAAGGCAAAGTGGAATGCCTGCTTAGTGCTTATTAACTGAGATGAAAATTGACTTATATGTTTGAATTCTTATGCAGCAGACTAAATATAGGCAAATTTTCCATAATGAGTACAGAAACTTGACTGAAGTTTGCAGGAGCTGTATATATGCCCTTCAGCCACTAAGATAAAATAATTTCTATTCACTTTGCCTCATTTCAAATTCACTGAAAGTGTTGGGTTTTTTGTTTGCTTTGATTTGCAATTAAGGAGTCAAAAAAAGATTAAAAGAGGAAATTCACCCTCCCCATTTTTTCTCTAAAATCCCAAATAGATTTTTTTTCCTTGGGAGTGTTTCTGATCAGTGTAAAAAGGCAATGTTGGGGCTGCTGGGTCCATGGTGCAGGTGTGCATGTTTGTTTAGTAGTAATAAACAATGGCAATGGGAATGATGAAAATAGCTGAGAGGATTTCTGCTGAAATGCTTAGAACAAGCTAAAAATGTGTATTCTGTGACTTTGTAAGCAAGATGTTGCTCAATATTTTACAAAACTACTGCTAAATAATTATTCACTAACTTGAAATCAGCACGCTTTTTCATTTTTATGACAAAATGATCAAAGGAATTTCAAGGGGTTTTGTTCAGTATTAATTTATATTTTTAGAATGTTTAATTGTTCTTAAGTAAAACAATCATTTTGGGTGATATTTTGGTAATGATTTTCTCCCTTTGAACTTCTCTTGCAAAAGCTCTGATTTATTGTGAAAATTCTCTTGGCTTATTTTTTCAGGTATATAAGGCTATCAGAATCTGGCTGTAAGCCTCAACATAATCTCTAGGTTCTACATCTTGGAAATGTACTGGAGGATCTGGAGGATCCAACTAGGAACTCTGCATAATATTTATTGAAGTGACTATATGCAGAGAGAAAATACTTAGTTCAAAGGCTTGGGCCAATAATCCTCTTTGAATAAGAACCAAGTTCTCAAATCTGAGCAATATTAACTCAGCCTGTCTGCCCCAGAACAGAACAATGACACTCAATGTCTGAAAAACCATTAACATTCCCCAGTGTTTCTAGGTGTTCTCTAGCAGGAAAGTGGAAATAATACACTCCTGTTCACCTGGGAGATTACTATTGATCTTGACTTTATATGTGTTTTTGGCTCCCCTCTTGGTCTTGACTTAATTCCAAAATTAATTGAAAGGTTTTTTGAGTGTGTTAGCCAGGTCTCGCTCAGGTGAAACTCCTCCACATCTGAAATAAATCTTCCCATTTCCTCCTGCAGCAACAGTTGTATGTGAGCTCAGATGAAGGGGTCACCCAGGTTTCCTTGCACCGCTGCCACATCTACGGGACGGCCTGTGCTGACTGCTGCCTGGCCCGAGATCCCTACTGCGCCTGGGATGGCAACTCCTGCTCCAGGTTTTATCCCACAGGAAAAAGGTGAGCAGCATTCCCTTGCAGTGTTTGCAAGGGAAGGTGGCTTTCATTCTGCTGCTTGCCTGCAGTGTTGTAATGTGATGGGGAAGTGGGATGTCGTTCCTTTCATGAGCACGACAAACAATACCCCCATAGCTGTTGTGCTTGGAGTTATTCATCACCTAGGGCTGTATGCTGCAAGAGTCTGTGGTAGAGAGCTTGGCTTTTCGTATTTAAAGTAATGGAAGGGAAAAAAAAAGAAAAGGAAAAAATTATTGCTAATCATAAATATTAATCTTTCTCTCACACACACACAAAATCAGTGAGACATTTGTTCCCTTCATTTAAATTCAATTACTTACTATGGATGTAATTATGATAACCCTAAATACAGCAAAAGATTTCTTAGGCTGTCTGAGGAATAAACTCATTTATATTTTTTTGTTCCTCATTTGCTCCTAAGTGAGGAGAATTTTTTATAGGAAAATTTTAGGTAAATGTGATTTCCATGTAATGCCTGTGGATTTGGGTTTTTTTGACATGGGGTTTATTAAAGCAGACAGGGAAGGCAATTTCTGTTTAATTTACAACAGAACTAATAGTCCATCTCATAATCTTATGCAAAACAGGAGTCTCTTTCCTCCTCCCAGAGGAAATATTTAATAGCAGAAGGCTGTAGTGAGTTCTTGGCTTAATAAGATTTCACTTCATATACAAACAAAGCTACAGAATGCACAATGAGGTGTTCATGCAGAGGAGACAAACCTTTCAGAACTGTGCTCTCTGCAACTACCTGGAAGGAGGTTGTAGCCAGCAGGGGTTGGACTCTTCTTCCAGGTGACAAGCAAAACAACAACAGGAAACAGCCTCAAGTTGTGCCAGAAGAGGTTTAGATTGCATATTCTAGAATCATAGAATCGTGAAATGTGCTGAGTTGGAAAGGACCCATCAGGACCACTGAGTGCAACTCCTGGCCCTGCACAGGACACTCCAGGACTGACACCTGAATGTGCCTGACAGCATTATCCAAACACTTCTTCAAGGCTTGGTGCTGTGGCCACTTCCCTGGGGAGCTTTTTACAGTGCCCAGCCACCTTCTGGATTAAGAATTTTTCTTGATATCCAGCCTAAACCTGTGATTGTGCTCAGTGTCTGCACCTGAGGTGCAGGTGCAGAAGTCCATATACAGTCATTGGGTTTTATTCCTGTTCCCTCATAGAGGGAGACAGTTGACAGAAACAAGCAAAGCTTGGATCTGCTGATAATAATGTTGTGCCCTGGACAATTGTTTTTGTTATTGAAAAGTTTTCTTGACTCACTCCTCACTTCAGATTACAAGGTAAAGCCCAAACTGGCCACATAGCACTTGGTAGAGTACATGGGGTTGTTAACTGCTTTCATTCAGAATATTCAGCCACCAGTCTGCAAACTCGTTTTCTTCCATGGAACAAAGGTCAGAATATGGGGGAGGAAAGAAAAGAAAAATCCCCAAGTGTCAGGCCACGTAACTCCTACAGTAACACAGCTGCCAAGAGGTACAAGGAGCAGTCAGGTACACACAGCCTGTGCAGTTTCCAGTTTGCCATCCCCATTCTATAAACCCACCCACGGTTATTTCCACTGGGGCTTACTTTCATGCTGATATTTTGTTTGCAATTTGCTCTTTATGTCAAACCAAAATAAACACCTCAAACTGTATGGAAAAAGGTCTGGTTTTCATATGTGAAGGAAATGAGTTGTCTCTTTATCTAACAAGGCAGATTATGAAGGAGAAAACGTTGATAATTAGAGCCAAATCCCATTGTCTAGACAGTAGTTTCTGCTGTATGCATTTGCTTATTTGCTTCTTTTGACACTTCTGTGAATTACTGTAGTCCCTTGTGCAACATCAATTTACCCCCAAACACCTTATGGTATTATCTTTATTTTATAACCACCTCTTTTTTTTTTTTTTTTTTAATAAATATCTAAATGCTAAGTTTACATTCTCAGAGCTACTTAATGCAAGCAGCGTGCCATCTCTGACAGCGTGGAGCAGCTCACGGTAGCACAAGAACTCTGACATTCACTCAGAAATTCTTCATTGCCTCTCTTGACTCATGTAAATTGTTCACAAGGGTTAAGGCCCCACAGTATAAAATGAAATATTTTTGATGGTAAACCTAAAAACTATACTTGGAATTTCAGTAATTACTCATTTGAAACATCACCTTTCACATATTTCCTTTTCAAACGATGCAGTGAAGGATCGGGTGACAGGGGATTATGAGCACTCTCTCTGGGTGTTTGTGCCCTGCCTGGTATAATGTGGCCATAGATGTGTCACCCTTCACCCAGTAGTACTGAGTCCTGGAGCTCCAAGGGCTTTTGATGGTTTCTGATCCTCAAGTCCTTAGTGTGTGGTTCAAAATACAGATGTTTAATATCCCAACAGTGTCCATTTGCAAAAATATCACCAATATATTTTTTTTCTTGAACTTGATAAATACTGAACTGCCTTACACAATATTTAGCAATGAAAATAATATATCCTAATAATAATAAAAAAATAAATTTGTACAGCTTTTCATGCACTGAATTCTGTGAGCTTTGACCTCCTAGCTGAGGAGGACTGAAATGCCAGTATTCCCAGTCCCAGTAAGCTCCCCAGATAGTTTGATACAGAATCATGATTTTACAGCTGTCATCCAGATTATATAATAAATTCCCTATTTAGAAGTATCTTCATATTTGGTAAGTTTTATTATGTGTTGGAAATAGTCACATCTCTTCAAGTAGAAGACAGAATAGAATCTCAGCTCTCTACCATTCTGGATGAATATTCAGTCACTCTGCTATGAAGGTGGCTACAGGCACCAAAAATAAAGTGCTTGCTAAAATCAAGGCACGAACATGCCCTTTATCATAATTTTGAGCTGGTGTGTTAAGATATGAGCAGTATGTATCTTATGCATCTTTTTGTTAGCTGCTTGCCTTTATTTATGAGGAGTTCCAGCTGGGGGTTCTGGCTTTGAATGCTAGGTATTGGGAGTGAGCAGAGGTCTCTTGTGTACCACCTCTGATCCTTCCATCCCTACACCTCCACTGCACAACTGCTTTACCTGCAGAAACTGCACCTGTTTTACAAGCTTCAACAGATGCTTCACCTAAACAGTGTCTTCACTCCAGCAAGCCTGCCAAGATAAACCACATTCACTGTAGGTCATGAACTATCCCTAACATTTGATCTAGGAAAAAAAAAAAAACCAACAAAATACAACAAATCCAGAAATAAAAAAGTGGTTATTTTCAGTGTAACTATCTTGGAATAACATTTTGTTTTTACAAAATATTTCAGGAGGAGCCGTAGACAAGACGTGAGACATGGAAACCCTCTGACTCAGTGCCGAGGTTTCAACCTGAAAGGTACTATAATGTGGAGATCCTCATGCTATATAAAGAACACGTGGCTTTCCTTTGTATGAGTCATTGTAACTGACATTATCGCTATGGTTTACTGGTAAAGCATAATTATTTTCCAAGTCTGAGTTTTGTTTTGATTTGGTTTTTAGCCTCTTTCCTTGCAATTGCATAAAACTTGCACATATACAATAAAATGATGAGCTGTGAAACAGATAATTCAGCATACTTGAATTGAGAAACTGACACTGTTGACTAGAAAAAAGTGAAGTTAGTTTGAGGGCTTCTCTACCTGTTTCCCTTCAGTCTTTATTAATATCTTTTCATTCATTTAAGCTTTGGACCTCAGAATTTTCCTGAATATTTGATCCCATACTGAGTTTTAGAGCCCACCTTTCACCAAACAGCAGGATCTCGGCCAGACTGTCTTTTGATTTATGATTATTTCCTTATCCCTTTACATGGGAAAAACAAAACAAACAAACAAAATAAACCCACCCCACTATTCCAAATTTCTATGAAGTCTCTTATTTCCAGCTGTGCAACTGTTTAGTCAGCCTGGCATGGTGAGGGTAGCCAGGGGAGCCAAGGCTTTGCCCTCCCAGCTAGCATTTTCTCCAGATTGATGAACAATCAAATATGCCCAAAGTCAAAGGACTAATCCTCAATCCTCTTCAACCCTGTGCATGTCTGAGCTAGACAGTGGCAATGTATGCCATCAGACCAAGGGCACACAGAGAATTATGTTTCTTTCACCTCTATTTATGAACCTGGATTTTGAAGTATGTTCTAATCTGTACCACCTGGAGACCAAACAATAGAGCATCTGATTGTAAATGGTTTTTATTGATGTTTTCCTAATCAAGAACAATGCTTTAAGAGAGTTACATCTGAAAGGTTCTGTTAATAATAATTCTACTGAAATAGTCTCCACTGGTTGTTGGAAGAATCTCCTGGATCAGAAAAGACCACAGCAGTCAGCTGGATGTAGCTCCCCCTGCTTAAATGAGCTTTTCCCCATAAGTCAGTAATAGGTCATTTATATGAGGCTGAAGAGCTTGAACAGGTAATTCCAGGAGATGACCCCAGTGTTAGAGAATACACCTGAGCTCTGAGAGATCCACGCTGAAGCAACTTGAGCTGCCTGTCTTCCCCTGCAGGCATGTGCTGAGACCTCCCACCCATTGTCTGTCCCAAGGGTGGGTGTCTCCTCATTCCATGTGGAAAATGTGAGAATGTCAACTGTCTGCATTCTTGCCTGAGGGGAAATAATTGTTTCAACCTTAACAGTCTTGTGGAACAGGTTTCTTGTTTTCCAGCCACTTTTGTAATGTGGATGTATTTTAGCATCTTTGTAAAGGAAGTTTCTGTGGCAGCAGTGGGATATAGGATAGGCAGATGGCAGTTGTTTCCCTGGAAAAAAAAATGATTAAAAGAAAGAGCAGTTTAGACCCTTGCAAAATATAATTGGAGCAATTTATAGCAAAATGTCATATTGGACAATTACTGTGTTTGGGGGAAAAAATTATGTCTACCTAAAGGACAAAAGAGCAGAGAGCAAAGCAAAACCAAGGACTCTTCTGAGCTCACAGAGAACCATAATGCTGAAACAAAGTCTTTTAACATGGTAGACCTCTAAGCACATATAAACTCAACATTTTTGGCACATTGTTATTTTTAAATAAATCATCAAGAACTAAGCAATCTTGTACATTTTCTTTTCACGTCTGTTTAATATTGTTATGTTTGTGTTAGCCCTTATAGCCATTACAGAAATGCATTTTGAATGCAAAGTATTTCCACATTATTCTCCTAAAAGTTAGAATTGGTTTTGGTACAACTTCCTGAATGTGCTGAAGGACTAGAACCAGGCAAAGTCTCCTTCCTTCAGAAGAATGGATTTCAGTTTCACATAGCAGTTGATGAAAGAAGCTGAAAAGAATGGGAGATAAAGTAGAGTCTAAGGAAAACCAGTCTTAGGACTGTGCAAGAACAGAGTCAGATTTTAGACATGCAGACCTCCTCTAGGTATTTGCAGTTCTCATATTATTTCGTATCCATTGCTCCTTTCTCAAAAAAAAAAAAAAAAAAAAAAAAAAAAAAAAAAAGAAGTATTTCATATATGAGGATATGAGGCAAGCTTTTAAATCTGGAGGTGCTTTGTTTTCAGCATAAATATTATGATTTGGACTAAGCAATAAGCATGCAGGAGTTCCTACTGGTGACTGCCAATTATTCATCCATCCAGACTATAAAGGGACACAACAAGTCTAAGTGATGACATATGCTCAGCACTTGCCCAGGTGTTGCTAGAGTGCTATAAATCTGTCTTTCTCTCTGTCGCTGGCCTGTCTACATATCCATCACATTTCAGGTTGAGAGCCAAGTCCCTTCCTTGTGCTGGAAGAGAAGCAGAGGAGCCCAGCCTGCCCTCTCTCTCCTCCCTGGGATGCTGCACACAGCTGGAGTAGCTGGAGCCTTCTTTAGGGCATGATGCTTTATTTTGGTCATACAACCATATTCCCCCAACTCATAAATGGTGAGGTGTGAAGAAATATATTAAATGCTTCATTCTCTTTTGGAGTAGTAGAGAATGAGATAATTTCACAGAAAAATATCCCTGAGCTCAGTTATTCCATCAGCAAAGTTTACTAGTCTATAGGTGTCTTAATTTCTCAGAACAGACCATGGTACTCTGAAAACATTGGCATTTGAAACTGAATGTACTTCTTCACATTTCATTTAATCTCTTTCAAATTTTTTTTCCCAAAAAATTATTTATTTTTGGCCAATATCAGAATCAGGCATACTTCATTTAATCTATATTGCAAAGAGTTACATGTTTTCTTAATGAATTCACCATTCACAGTATCCTGACCTGTTTTCCTTTCTTTCTTTCTTTCTAGCATACAGAAACGCTGCAGAAATAGTTCAGTATGGAGTAAAAAACAACACCACCTTTCTGGAATGCACACCTAAATCTCCTCAGGCTTCTATTAAATGGCTGCTACAGAAAGACAATGACAGGAGGAAAGAGGTGAGTAATGTGAGCAGGAGCTCTGGGAGGATCCTCAGTCAGCATCACATTCCCTCCCCTGACAAAGGCAAGGGACAGTTTGTGATTTTTTTAGGCAATCTGGTTACAGTGAAGCTGGAGAATTTGTGTGGATGCAGGACAGTGACCATCATTTGCTCTTATGAATAAGAGCAGACTCAGTACAGCTGGGACTTCATCCTCAGCGCCACTGAATCCTGTCAGATCAGAACAGCTACCAGAAGATTAAAGAATCTTTGCTTCACACCTTACCAATTGCAAACTGAAGGTTTGCAGCACTCAGAACTTCTTATTGATCCAAGGAAATAGGCACAAAAGCAAGAACTTGTATAAAGTTCAGGAAGAAGTCAGCAAGCAGTAGCTCCTCTGTGCTATTGAAGAGATAAAGGCAAAAGTGGGAGAAATGTGAAAGGTTTCTTTAGCAAGAAACTAGTTCATGCTAAGAACACGTATTGACAAAAGCATTTCCTCACCATGGTGCAATCACATTTTCCATTACTGCACTCTCCAAGGCTCTCGAGTTTCAGCACTGTAATATACAGTATGATTGTTTATGAGGAATGTGCCTTTCTTAAGTAATATGAAAGGGGAAAAATCCATTTCAAATCCAAGGCACTTACTATATGAATAAAAAGAAACATCTTTCAAAAGGAACTTTTAAGTAATGTGGTGTCTGTTGATAGGTTATAAATACTGTAAAGTATTATTCTTCTATAAGGCCATTTTACAAAAACAGAGGGGACTTACAAATGTCTCACTGAGTTTTCTAACTATTCAAAGACTCAAGACATGTCCTGGCAATAGGTGCAATTCTTTAACCCATTTCTTCAGCAGAACATCTCCCTTTTTTGTTCCTATATTCAGTAATTATATTAGAATCAATGCAGTTTCAAGGTAGAACAGGCTGAATAAAGCAATCAAAGTGTTAATTAGTTTTCAAGCTCTCAGATTTCTGGAAATCTTCCACAATGTCTACAAAAGTTTACAATAGCAGAATGCCATAATAAGTAAATTAGTTCCCAAGAGAACCAAGTATAATGCAAAGTACAGTAGCAAAATAGAAAAACCATTCAGAAAAATACCAGCAGTGATTTCCTTTCATAATGGATTGAACTAGCAATTTTTACTTCATACCGATATGCAAAGGGACATCTGCACATTCATTTATAATTGGATGATAACAAGCTCTGCTAACTTGCTTCTTTCAGATGATGTGACCATCTCCTGGGGCAGTGCAGAGTCTGAAGCCAGAAAGGAAATAGGAGAGTGTCTGTAACCCTGGTTAACATTGAGCCAAGTCTCACTTGAGACCACTGAAGTGATAATTTTTATATGAGGCTACAGACTCTGCAGAGCAGATAGAGTTCTTCAGCAGGAATTTGCTCAAAGTCAAAATATTTAATGAGAAGCCACCTTGAGTTCAGTGCCAAATTAGCCTCCCTGGTCCTGCACCTTTCTTCCAGTAAGTCTCAGCAGCAATCTCTTGATGCTGAAAGAGACATTCTCAGAAGTGCAACAGGGCAAATAAAAGTTCAACTCTACTCTTTGAACATTATGAAAACTTCTATTTCATGTGGTTTCCAGATTTTCATCTTTGTCCACATCCGGATCAAATTTATTCTATACATAAGTAATAAAATTATTTAAGTCATTTTCCTTATCAACACTTACCTTCCGTGAGGTAAGCTCTCTCCTAACGGTAGCAATACTGGTGGTCTCTTGAAGATAATTATATAAAAACATAGTGATTTTGAGAAAGAAATGTTTGAAGTGAAGCTTCCCAGAAGGCCCAATACTCTGTCGTTCCATAACCTTCCCTAAGGGGTTCCTTCTGCCTGTTTGCTCTCTAGGTGAAGCTGAACGAGAGGATCATAGCCACTGAGCACGGGCTCCTGATCCGCTCCGTGCAGGACAGCGACCGCGGGCTCTACCACTGCATCGCCACGGAGAACAGCTTCAAGCAGACCTTGGCAAAGATCAACTTCAAAGTGTTGGATTCGGAGGTGGTGGCCGTCATGACTGACAAGTGGTCCCCTTGGACCTGGGCCAGCTCGGTGCGAGCCCTGCAGTTCCACCCCAAGGACTTTGTGGGGGCTTTCAGCCACTCCGAGATGCAGATGATTAACCAGTACTGCAAAGACAGCAGGCAGGCAGGTCAGCAGAAGGAGGAACCCCAGAAGATGAGAGGGGACTACAGCAAACTAAAGGCTCTTATCAATAGCAGAAAAAGTAGAAATAGAAGGAATCAATTACCTGGATCTTAATTTTATTTTATAGTAATAGATATTTCTGTCCTCAGTGTAGGGGGCTTATATTTGTCTATTGAGATACAAATTTGTGCAAATCTGATAAAAAAATTAAATGAAAATCCAGCAAGCCTCATAAAGGATCTGTCTCCCAATTAAATGCAGTGTAACCTAACTAAAGAAAATAACTCAGAACATTTTCTTTCCTATATGCTTAGTGACTCTAGGCTGGGCTCTGTCCTAGAAGCAGCACTGGGTATTCCTCTTAAACCAGATTCACCTTTAACATCTCAGTATTTAATTACAGCTGAATAGAAATTTTTACAAAATCAGTGCATTGTCTTGCAACTCTGGAACTGTACCAACTAGACTGGTGGTGAAAGAATCTGGGTTAAGATGCATACTTAGAGTAAGATGGTACTAAGGTTTCCTTGCACTGCGTTTAAGAACATGAGTTTCTTCTTGTTTACTGCTCAATGTTGGGTTTACAGCTTTCGCTCATCGATCAAATCATGTGAATGCATGCAGATAGGAAGCAAGTTAAGTGTAGTAGAAATGTTTCACTTGCTCAGAGGTCAAATGAAGGAACAAAGAGAAGAAAAACAAAGAATTTATACTTTATCAGAGTAAGCACTGATTATTGTGCATAGTACGAGTTGTAATAAATTAATGAGTTCTGGAATGTAACTTAAAATATCTCTGCTCATATTAATTTTTATTGAAATAGGGTGTCCTATAACACTACATAGCTTTATAAGCAGCACAAAGGTAACTTGAGAATGTTCATTATACATACAATTTTGAAAAACACCTAAGTGACTTAGGTATTTTAGCTACTTTTCAAAGGATTACACTCCAATTTCTTTTCAAAGGACAGAATGTAGATATACTGTATAGTGTTTGTTCAGAAATGAAAAATATAGATTATCTGTATTCTGTTCCATGATTAAATTGGAGCTGGTCTGCAATGTGGAAACAACTCATAAGTGTCTTTGAAATTTTTAAAACATTATTTTTTCAACTGTTTTCTCAAAGTTGCAATTATTTTAACTAGATTTTTCTAATTAAACCATTCCCATTTTCCAGTCTTTGTACCCTTTTTCTTTTCCACATTATTTTCCCAATTTGCTCCTATTTTCAGTTCTCTGCTGAAAAGCAGATCAAGAGAAATAAAAGGAAAAGACAAAAAAAAAAAAAAAAA
>VWYO01025369.1:270497-293221 GCA_013400275.1 Rhadina sibilatrix | reverse complement strand
TTTTTTTTTTTTTCTGAATATATATGGCTGACTTCAGACTGACTTCTCAAGTGTGTAAGTGACAAACCAAAAACTGAGTGCCAAGAAATAGAACTACCTCCTGGAATGACACTAGTGCATGTTCCCTCTATGCTGCCATGCTCTTCCTATCTCCCCAGCAGACTCACTGCAGAGTTAGTGTGATACTAATGTCTATTGTGAGGATCATAATTGCTTCCAGGTGGAATACAGTGATTATTAGGTATTTCAGGGTACAAATTGCCCTTTAAGTGGTTAGGCACAGTGATATTTTAATAGGCCCCCATTAGGCCTCAGAAATTACAGTTACACTGTTTTCTAATAGAATATTGGCAATAAGGGATTCCGTTAAAACAATCAGCATAGCTCAGAGTTTCATATGATTATAAAATAATATTTTTAAAGCTGCTTCATGTACCATTATTATGGTATGACTGTTTAAGGGATTATACTTAAACTAACATTTTTCCTGCTGCATGAGAACTCCAGTATATAAATATAATAAGCTTCTGTCAGTGTGTAACTGGTCCAAGCTTCCATGCTTTAGGAGCCTTCCTGCATGTATAGAGAAGTCAGGAGCCAGATGCTCAGCTGGTATAAACTAATGTAACTTCCTTGCTGTCCTTATGGCTACTGGGGTTGATACCAGCTGAGTGTTTGGCCTTAAATGTACAGAATAGACAAACTGCAATTTTTGTTTAAAGTAGCCCCTCTACTGTAGGTAACACCAAAACTTAAGACTGTAATATTATTTGTGCTATTTAATACTTCCTATTTTGAGGATTTCTAAATATTGTACACAATTTTATTCCTTAAAAAAAAAACTGCAAAAGCAAAATGACTTCTAGGCGTAACTTCACCAAATGTAAAGATATGTTCTCTGCCAAGAACTTCACTGTGTATTGGTATTTTTTTTTTGCCTTTTTATTTTGTTAGTTTGTAAAGTTTGCTGAAATCTTGACCTAACAATGTGTTCTTTGCAATTATTGTTACTGTAGATATGCGTGTTTTATTAAGAGAATCTTGGTTTTAAAAGTGTAGGTATGTGTATAAGTTCATAGCATGATGAAACTGTCATGACAGTGAATATGCATCATATAGTGTGTAATAAAGAACAAAATGTAGTTTAACATAGTGCTATTTAATTGAATATATAAAATGCCCAACAAAATAAAGTGTGTTGCAACATCTTAAAAATTTGTTGGTTTCCCCCTTATGGAACTGCATTTAAAAAAGATTTTTTTTTTTTTTTTTTTTTTTTTTAAGAGAAGAACCTGAAAAGCAATTCCCTGGATTTTCTAAATAAGTTCAAGAAAATATTTGGAGCATCAGGTATTGTAGCTGGTCAGTTCCGAGCCCTGCTCTAGAGTGAAGCCCTAGTCACAGAGATAACAAGGAACTCAGGAGGAGTCATAGATTAATTCTTTCACAGATTATCCCGTATAAGCACCTTGCATAAAAGCATGTTACTTTTATTCATTGTTTAAAAAAAAAAAAAAGAGAAGAAGAAAATTTGTTTTCTCCTAGGAGTATAAAGTAAATCAGAAATGTCTGACTAAAAAAAGGGAGTGAAGTGTAAATGCTTTTTTCTTTTATTACATTGAGAGAAGAAAAAAAAAATAAAAACACTACAACAAGATATTAAAAAAAAAAAAATCTGTGAAATCCTGATTCTTTCAGCTGAGACTCCTGGCATTCCCCAGGCATCTCTGCAGGGAGGACAGGCTACTGGGGCTGCACCACAGCTTGTGGTCCCAGTTTCCTGGCTTGTACTTGGAGTGAAATAACCTGCCTGACACCTACAGTATGCTCTTTTTTCCTGCAGTTATCATCCAAGCCATGTTATTGCTGCTCTTCTTAANAAAAACATATTTTATTGTTTTTTATAAAAAAAAAAAAAAAAAAAAAAAAAAAAAAAAAAAAAAAAAAGGCTGGTTTTCCAGATGGTTTTTAACAAGGAAGCATAGGTCCTCTTCAGTTCTTTGGGATAATAATTGAAAATTGAATGTCACAAATACTAACCTTGACAACAAGGTTCTGGATCGTTAAACCTGGATTTTGATTTCCCAGATAGATAGGTTGCTGCAAGGCTTTATGAGGTGTGAGTGGATAAGATGATCTCACTCCAGGATTTCTGTACTGGCTGCTTCCTAGATGTGCTGATATTGGATAGTTACCTGCTCAGCACCCAGACCAGTCTGGGTCAGAAGCTGAGTTTTCAAGCACTCCCACATGCTGTAAGAAATGTTTGGATAAGGCTCCAAAACAGATGGACATTTCCAGAGTTTTACACTCTGAGAAATCTTTCCCAGGTCTGATCCTCTGTCCATCCTGCTCAGTTAATTTTTGCTGATCTTCTTCCCTGAGTCTTTTTTACCCTTTCCTGCAGGGTTGAGCATTTAAGGTTGATTCCTTGGCTCCTAGCAGTGCCAAAACAAGACATGGGACTACTCTGGACATCAGACATGAGAATTCTGGGGGTCTCACACTTCTCCCTTGACTTTCAAATGTTTGTTCAATCACTTTTTTCCTCCTTTGGGAGCTACTGCTTCTTCTAAGGTCTCCCTTCTGGTGGCAAGACCTTTCTAAGTTTTCCCTTTGAGTAAATGCAGGATGCAGAACTCAAGGCACTTACTTCCTCATGGGGCTGAGCAGTGTCAAGCACAGCCTCCTCCAGGCAGCCAGAGAAGCCCAGAGGCGACCAGTGAAAAATGTTGCCTGCACAGGAGGGGCTGCCAACACTGCTGTGGCTCCCAATGCTACCAGGTTATTTTTGCCTCTGGAATTAATTGTTGCCTCCAGAGTGAAGTCAGCAGATGTAATTCTGTTGTGCAGGCCATAAAAAGATAGGTTGTGGCATTGTGGCTTTTGCCTAAAGCAATGGACTAGATCTTGGGAGACCAGTGCTTCTTTGTCCTTTGCAACTGGCTTGCTGAGCCCTCCTCTTGCACCCCAAGTGACTTCAGGTGCTATGAGCCCAAGTACAACTACACAGAGATACTCATCAAATTCAGCTCCCAGATACACATGCACACGTAGAGCTACCTACATACAGAGGAGCTTTTCTTTCCATGCAGTACTTACCTTTCTTCAACATTAGTGGGTGTCCTCTTTTGTTTCCACATGTGCAGAATCAGTCCTCACAGTCCCAAGACATCAACAGCTTGTAGGTATTGCCATTACCATCTCTGAGAGCATTTTAAAGGCACATAATTTTTCAACAAAAGCTCTTCTATTCACTCTCCTTTCCAACTTACCTTGTTCTGTACCATCTCAGCAAGAATTTCCTTTTAGCATCAGGAGATTAGCACAGTGTAAGTAATAAAAATGTTCTGTCATTTAACACGTCTAACCTAAACTTAAGGCTGAGATTTGAAGATGCTTTGGCATTCTGAACACTCCAAGAAGCAAATTCAACACAGCTGGCTCAGCAGTCAACAAATAATTACTCTACAGTGATAGACTGTCCTGTAT
The DNA here is from genome assembly GCA_013400275.1 of Rhadina sibilatrix. Lineage (NCBI taxonomy): Eukaryota > Metazoa > Chordata > Aves > Passeriformes > Phylloscopidae > Rhadina > Rhadina sibilatrix. The sequence goes on along the minus strand of VWYO01025369.1, from coordinate 289,729 downwards.
CCCAGGACTCATTATTGGATTCCATATACAGCTTTACAAAGCAAACAGCATTTGTGTATTCTTAGCACTCTATCAGCTTCATTATTCCTGATTTGAAAGCCTGATAAACGAACAGCCTCATATGCAGCCTTATAAATGAACCTGAATGTTTGCTGAGCTCCACATTCAAGACAGTTTAGGCCAAGGGATTTCAACATATCTAACATTTTATAGACCCATATATTTTTTTTCCAAAGGATTTTAGGGAAAAAGAAAAAAAAGCCAAATTAAAAATGGCCATTATTGCTGTCTATGGTACATGAGAGGTGATAAAAAGGATTGTTTTCTAGTTTGTACAGCAACATGCAGTGTGAGGAAGGAATAAGAAAAATGCATTTGCTTAACCTTGGGTTCACAACCCTTTGGATAGTTGCTGTTCCTTGGCTCTTTGCAGTAGTCCTTTTTCCAGTATTTGCTCTCCCTGTCTGCATTTCAAAGGCCCCTAAGAACCATGGAGTTTATACTTTTTTCCAAGCTGACAATTTAGGACATGATGTCCAGGACATCCTTTCAGGCTTTTTGTATAATTAGACCTCAGTAAGAGCCGTATTATGTACAGTTTTGCCTATTATATCTGCCTAAGAAATTTCATTATTTGATTCAATATTTAGAAAAAAAAAAAAAACAACTTGTAATATTTGTAAGTCTTTGCTGAAAATGGCACAGAGAGAAGGGTAGGACCACAGACATAAACAGAGCAATGGAACATGCCATGGTCCTTACATGAACACTGTGAACATTTCCTCACTGCTGCATGTTGTTATATGATTTAGAAAAAAAAAAAAAATATTATTATAAGGCTATTCTTATATAGCCTTGAAAGCTCAATTTTCCAATAGGTTGAAGCTCACCAAGACTGAGGTATTTTTGCTGCTCTCAACGAAATTCTGGTTGAGCCCTTTGAAGAGCTTTTATGCCCCCTTAATTTTTGTTAAAAATTAAGCCATTTCCTCTTTCAAAAGCTCTTATTATTCCGGGGTTCTAATCCTCCTTCTCTGTATGGACTTTTCTTTATTCCTTTTCCTTTCCTCAGCTGAACTCATGCTAATAGTCCCACTTTAATTTAACTCTTTTCATTATAACTCCTTTTCATACCAATACTCTGAATTATATTACCTATTATAATCTTCAAAAGATGCTGCACTTTGTTTCCTCAAGTTTCTTTGCTTTGTAGTGTTAGCAAACAAAATATAAAAGGTATAAAACATGTCCAAGGTGTTTGTAGCCTTTGAGCTTAAGAACAAGTATTGGAACTAAACTACTAGCTACATGTATATGTTCACACTCAAGAAACATTAAAATTATATTTTGTTCTATTATTTTCAGCAATACATTCACACTGCAAATTGATCTTTATTCCATTCCTGACACTACAAGTATCCCAGCTAAAGGACTTTGTTTTGGGGAGCTTGAGATATAGTAAAGGATATAGATTAAAAATATCAATAGGTTATATTATACAGACCTATTTGTCAGATTGCCAGTCTTAAACACCTTCAGTTAAATTATCCTGTAGGAGAAATTATTTTGTAATTCAGGTTAATAATGAAAATAATTAGTCCAAGCTATCCAAAGCAGTGAGCACAAATATTGTTCCTAAGACTGTGTTCTTTGGAGGTGTAAAAACTTTTGCCACAGAAGAGAAAGATCACTTTTATTATTACAGCAACAAATGTAATAATTTGCCAGGTGCCTCCTTCACATATATGGGACAAAAAGGAGCTTATAAGTTTTCTTCCCTTTCCTGGTTTTCTAAGGACTAGAAAGATTAATGAGATTTACCTATATAGGGGTTTTTCCTATTCATGGATCTGCCCTGTGCTGTGCCTTCCACCTAGAGATGTCTGAGCTATGAGGAAATGGTTAAAGCAGAGAATACCATGCCTGCTGAGCTATCCAGGGCTCCAGAAGTAAGGAATAATGTTTGGTGCCATTTGGTAACCACCTGGCCCTCTGGAGAATGCTAGTCATCTCCCTGCAGAGGGGCTCTTGTGGTGCAGTACACACAGACCAGGGAGCCCCAAATGGAGTTAGGGACAGTTCATTTACTTGTGTTGCTGGAGACCAGCTAGAGATTAACAAAGAAAGAATTGCCTTGCCAGTTTATTCGTTCCTGTCAAGAAGGCAAGCTGTTATTTTGAAAGGAGCTAACTACACGACGGCGAAAACCATATAAGCTGAACAGAAACTTCCCCTGTATCCTCCAGCCAACTGTAAATTCAGCCAGCAGATATCTTGGAAATGGTACAAGCCTTCCTGCGTTGAGAGCACTCAGGTTGGGGTGCCAAGAATAAATCTCCCTCTGAGGGAAACCTCTGAAGTAACTGCTGTTGACTGAGCTGTTCCTGGCTGTGAAGGCAGAGCTGAGTGTGGCAGACAGTGTCATGCCATGCCAGATGCTGCGTCCCCCCGGCCCTGTTTACACCAGATTTTGCCTTACTTGTCACTGTGGGAAGAGAAGGAAATGGTGCAGTTCCCCTTCCTTTGCTCAGACTGGCAGCTCTGGGCGGCTCCTTCAATTTACTCCAGCTACTCCTTGCTGTCCCAGAAAACTGAGACTGTCATAAACACCATTTAACTGGTTGATTAAGTCAATTCACAGCTGCTTTTCATCACCAGAATTTTGCATAGCAACCATTGGGTGTAGGCCATGATTTTAAGTCCCTCTATGAGGACAGAGCACTGAGTTACACAGAGTTGGGTCATACCAGCATCCCAAAGAAGGGCATGTGCAGCAAGCAGGAACTCTGATTTGCAAATAATTCTTGACACTGACCTTTTTCAGCTGTAAGATGGGAGAATAGTTTCTTAAACGTTTACAGCATGCTGCACACCTGTATTTCACTACACAAGGTGTAATAGGTTTTCAACTGGAAATTTAGCCACTGGAAAAAAAAACCAGAAAATACACAACTCATGAAAGACCCAGAGCTTAAGTGAAGGCAGTTCATGCTAAAATACCCTGAGTCTTATGCAATGTCGTAAACTCCTTGGCTAATGCATTTGTTATCTAGCAATTCCTATCCACAGATCCTAGGAAAGATCCAGCAAGTATTTCCTTGAAGACTTTTTAAATTGCAGCCCAGTCCAATGCAGTCCCTTTCTCAGTTCCTTAAGCCAGGTTCCTAGTGAAAACTCCTACTGAGGTTACTCAGCTTGGATGAGTGAGGGCTGAAAAAGGCCTGTGGGATTTAGTTTTCTAAGAACCATGCTCAGTCTCCTTTTCCTGTGTCCAGGGTCTTCTGAATTGGAAATCTTTCTCGCCACCTGGTCAAGGGTGATCTATAAACTCTCTTTATAAATTCATTCCAAATCACTGAGAGCATTTATTTTCAGTGTTATTATTTATTTTAGGTTACTATGGCCATAGTTACCATATACAAATTTAGATTATTGCAAACACACAGTAGTGAAAAAATATTCAGAATATATGTTAAAAAAAAAGAGAGAGAGAGAGAGACAAAAATGGTCTCAGTAAACACTAAGAAAAAATCAAACCCCAAAATTAGAATTAAATTATCTCCTACACATTCTGGCATTATGTAGAAATTTAAATGCACTCTGATGCTGTTTTTATTTGACAAATCTCTGTTAAAAGTGTGATAATTTTATTCCTTTCCATCATCATCCACACCCCTGGATTATTTTCTGTACTCTGGGTAAGGTTGCTAAAGAGTTTCTTCATTGGATGTTCTCCCTTGTAGGAAAAATCACTTTTTTTCAGGAGTGACTGCAGTCCTAAATGAAATGGAGACACATGGATGAATTTGTAACCCCAACTGTCCTGTGACTGTGCTGTTTAGTCCATGAACTCCACCAACACCATTATTGCCAGTCTGATGAATTGTGGCAGTTGGGACTTGTTTGCTGCCTTGAAGTTGCCTTTAAAGTTGGCTAGATGGTGCTAGAACACATTGCATTACATTAACAAGCATATGGCTCGCATTCTTCTTACTGTTGATCAGAGACTACTAAAAACTTGGGTTTACAATGTGCCTCCACAGTTAAAAATTGTAAAATGAGCCAGTTCTACGGTTCAGTCCTGGACTAGAAACTATTAACAGTGCACTGCTAACTAAATATTGATTTGGCTTTAAGGATGACTTTTTTGAAATGTAAATTTAAAAATCCCTTCCATTGCCATAGGTAACAGCTACTTGGCCATGTACTAGGGCTTTGTACCATAGGTAACAGCTACTTGGCCATGTACTAGGGCTTTGTACCTCTGAAGGTTTGTCTTCCTTAATAAAGGAATTTTTACCAGTTGTGCAGCTTAAATTTTCTTGCTGCCACAAATCTTGACCCTTGATCTCTCTGTCTTTGCAGGGTGGTTCTGTGTTTTTCTTTGCTTGTTTGCCTGTAACTCACTTGGGTCCACCGACTGGAAGAAACATTTAATTTAATTTAATTAATATGGCAGATCTGCAGGCACAGTTGAGCACAGCCTGAATTTATATTTTCATTTGGCTGGTCAGAAAATTGGTTGCAATTCAAAATGAGTATGTCATTCCAGATCTCACACTCTGGTCTGTGGACAGCTACACACACACAGCAACAGCTGAAATGAAAATGCAAGTCTCAAAGGACATTTAACTTCCAATATTTTCAGCTTCTCTTATCACCACTGACCCACACTGCGTATGGCCTTTCCACAAAGATAAAAAATAGATTCAAGATGATGAAAAAGTAGTGATAGCAAATAATCACCATGTATAACTAGACAGTCCTCATATTCTGCTTGTAAGCAAACAATTGCTGATATTTTATAACAAGCCTTGGGAAGATGATTTGAACCCTTGCTGATGTGTGCTAGCTGACTGCAGTAAAGCCTGCAGGAGCTGCACAGTGATTTCCAGGGATATGAGCAAGCTGACCACAGCTCAGCCGCTGCCATGGATGTAGTTCCATGTTTGTAAAACAGCAGCAGGTTCCCTTTTCACCTCCAGTTTTGAATCTGAATTTACAAAGAGATTTTTTTTTTTTTTTTTGCAACACATGTACTGAAGAAACAAAAAAGAAAACTGACAGAGAAAACACTTTTCTGTTAAGGTAATATTGATACAGCTGTTTATTGCCCAACACACTGAGGGAAACAAAACCTCAGTGAGGTCAAAGGGCTTTCAAATAAACATTAACACACTTTCTGCAGGAGTAAGTTTCAAATTATTGCAGAAGGATGTGTTACATGAATGCAGATCTCATTGATTCATTCATTCAGGATTTGCTGCTGTCAGTCCTCCTCCTTGAGCAAGAGGTGTTGAGCAAGTCTCAGGCCACAACACTGGGCTGCTCTGTGTAGTATGAATTAGAAGGAAGCTCTGGGCTGGATTTCAGTGCAATCAGAACAAGAGGGAAGTTTAAATGCTCAAAGAGAACAGAGTGTTGGTTTGTCTGTCAGGTGACAATCCTGAACAGTGTGCTACTGAGGCTTATGAGATTTCTTTTTTCCTTTCTCTTTTTTCCATGCAAAACCAAACAGTGGCACGAGATACTCAGATACCCCTGTTTAAGACGTAACAAGAGCCCTAATCTCAAACTGGTTGAGAGAAGCAAATCAAATCTCTTCTGGTTGGGGAGCAATTGGCATTTAAATTAGGCTGTGACCTGTGATTGAAATGGAAGAGAGGATTCTTCCTCTGTTTGTCTGGGCTTGTACATAATCTGAGAGCAGCTACAGGCTCATACTTTTCAATCAGAATAATACCTTCTGTGGAAAACCTCAAAACTCTTAAGAGCTTAGGTGACTGTGCTCACCTGTGGGCAGATGACAGGTGATTGTGGCCTGAAAGTAGGTCAAGTGAGTTTTGATTGAGGCATCCAGAGAGAGAGATGCAACATCTTGAAGAGACAGTTCTCCTGATGATATGTCCCATGATCAACACAAAAGACTAATTCCAAGATTACACCCAAAACTTTCTTTCTAATGCTGGGCAGCCCTAAACACAGCAGATGTTGTGAGCAGAGCTACTTCTTTCATATTGCACTGTGACAATTCCAGGCCAGTCTTCTCCTCCTGGCCCTGGTCAGATACACAAATGATGGTCTTCTTCCAGGTCAGGACAGCTGAAAGGCTGCAGTGATAACTGAGTTGCTTGGCAGATACACATGAACCATCATTGACTTCTCTATGTTGCTGAGTGTCTGCTCCCAGGAACTGCTTCCTCCACCTTATCCAGCTTCCAGACCACTGTTACAGAAGAGATACACAAACTTAATGTTCTTTCTGAAAAGTAACTCAGACTATCCAGCACACCTCTGTGACCACAGCACCTGATCAAACTTGATTTTAAATTACCTAATTTAATTGTAGGAAATGGCCTTTGGCCTTATGCCACTGCTTTTAAAAGAATTGCTTCAGCTCCAGTCATTATATTTATGCATGAACCACCCACTTTGATATGGAAATTGCTGCAGCCCAAGGGGATTTCATTAAGTAATTAGGGAGGAGAGCATATAATGTCATTTGCTGTAACTGGATCTACACAGTCAATCAATAAGTGACCATATGTGCATGAGCCTGGAGCATTTCAATACCCTTAGCATCCTTGTGAAAAAGAAAAACAATGCAAGAGGGATCTCCTTTATCTGTGACACAATCTTGCAGCACAGGGCGTATTTTCATTGCTTAATAGAATTGCACGAGCCATGCTGTCATATCAAACTGCACAAAGCAGGCAGATTTATTGTCTGCCTGGAAATGCTCTGCAAGCAAAGAGCTTTGTGGTTCCAAGTCCAAGGCTTGACAAGCACTGCAAGAGTAAAACCTGCTTTCTATCAGAGCTTTCAGAATCAGGCAGTGTTTTGCATTTATATTCCAAGTTTGCTACTCTTAAAGGTCAGTTTTGTTCTTGAGTCTGAAAGAAATTCATGTTATTAAGTGTTAATGCAGCTGTAAATACAGCTTTCTAGCTTATTATTATTATTATTTTTCTCCTGTTCTGTTGGCTAAAACCCTAGACAGCTGGTGTTTGCTAGATTGCATTCTTAGGGTGAAGAGTTTGTCCTACATACACAGAATGTGTTCATTCTTCAGGAATCAAGTGACCACACCAGAGCTAAACAATACATACAGCATATAATTTATTTTGGACTATGATTTCTCCAGATGCTTAAGGCTGGTACATTTATTACTTTTGACTACAAACCACTGATTTTCAGTGGTGATTTTCAGAAAAATGCATAAAAGAAAGAGCAAAATCTTTTGCTAGGAGTCATTATTTGGAGTTTTGCTAAATTCTTACTGCTTTCATACCTTCTCATTTGCATCACAGTCTCTAAATGCAGAAACAAGACAAAGTGGATGAATTTTCATATGCAAGAAACTCATCAAGGCCAGATATCTTGAACTGACACTGACTGCACTAAAGGAAAATTTTCCATTGGCTTTTTGGAAGCTAAGGTGGGCCATCTACTTGAAGGCAGAGTAGGTCGTCATGTGCAGCAGTTCAAGTCTGGTTTGCCATCCAGGCCTGAACTGTTTAGATGGCATCCATTGTGGGCAAGTTTGGGTTATACTCCTCAGGTGCTCTTTGGATTGGGTGGGTATCTGTAGGCATTATTTGATCCATTGCCTTGGGCTCACATTTTCATGGCTTACTGCAGTCAAAGCAACCCGAGCCTTGGGCCCGAGGTCCAGGGTTAGCTGGACTAACTGTTGTTTAAGATCCACAGAAATTATTGGGAGTCATAAATGTGCTGGAGTGGTTGGATCTCTGTGAAGAGAGGATTCTTCCTCCCCTGCCTGTGGAGGTTTAACCTGCAGAAGACAGAATTGCTGCCCGAGGGATGTCCCTCTCTTGAGTCCCACCTGCAACCACCAAAAGTTGTAAAGGAAAAGTTGTAAAGGGTTTTTATCCTTTGATAGCACAGTTATAAAGCACCTCAGTCCTGCCAAGAAACCTATGATTCTTCTCCAATCCTCTAACTAATCCTATAATGTTCAGAAATTGATGACACCAGGGCATGCCTGTGCCTTTTGCAGTCAAAAAGCATGAGCCAGCACGAGGCTGCCCATCTCAGCCTCTGCAGCGCTCTGCGCCAAAATGTCACCCCGTGCTCTGACTAAACTGTTGTCTTACACTGAATAAATCCCTAATACTCCATGTGGAAAAGCCCTGGACACACATATTTCCACTGAAACCAGGGTTTCTTTAATCAGAGGGGTTGATGGGAACTTGAAGATATTATCAGCCTTGTGTATGGGGCTGCGTTATGCAGGTAAAATATAGATCATGTCCAAAAAATTGTTCATTCATACTTTCCCCTATTGCAATCAGTTTAATTTTGTTTATTTATGACAGTTGCTCAAGAGCGTGAGGCCACGGCTAATTAAAGGAACATGATACATTTTATCTTCCCAAATGTGTTTCTGTTGTCTCACTGCCAACTAACTTCAAAACTCCGCCCCTGATTCTTTGGGGACTCCAGGTAAGGTTGTGCAGGGAGCTGGAGTCATTGTCAAAGCAATAGGTGGTTATCAAGACAGAAGAAATGGCTGAGTGTGATGTAGCACAGGATGTCAGGAATGTGTTTGCAGATGGTGTAATGGAGAGGTCCAATCCTGTACAATGTGAAGCAATTCTAGTTTTTGTTCTTTTTTTTTATGTGGGTATGCAGTAATGATGTCATGTGTGCAGTGACCTCTGCTTCACAATATGGCTTTTTTTTTTTTTTTGCTGGTTGTCAATGCCTGGCTGGAAGATCCTATGGCAGCCACTGCTGAAGGCTGGAGGAAGCAGAGTGACAGGACAGAAGTAGCAAAAGAGTATTTTGTATATCAGCAGCTGTGTCTGCTCCCTCGGGAACCAGCAGCTGGAGATGAATTCACACCATGGCAGCTGCCTATGAAATCTCCTTTGGCAAAGCCAGTAATGGAGAAAGTTTAATGCATATTGTAAATATGTCATTTTAAACCCCTTCCAGCACGTCCTCAGAGCTGGGAATTCTCTTCCTGCCCTTCAGGCACCCAGCATGAGGGCTTAGTCTTCATCAGGGAGATAAACTACCCTGTGCTGAGCTTCTATCAGGGAAGCCTTGCTGCAAAGCTCATTTGTGGAGCTAATTTAGATAATGGGTACAAGTCTCTAAATCATTTAAAGCACAACAACACAAAAACCTTCACTATGGTTGGTGCCAGGTCCCCACAGGATTATCTCTGTGCCAAGTTCAGCTTGTATAGGTAAAGGTAAAATTAATTTTTCTTGGACAGCAGGTGTGCCAAAACCGAATTTCGGTTAGTAGTCAAAGGCAGAGGTTTATTGTTTACTTATTAAAAGACCAAACTGGTAAATATATATATATGAAAAGGCCATAATGGAAATTTTATACTAGATTACATTAAAATTTAGTATTAAATTCACATCCCAAAATTATCACCAGAAACCTCCATGACATAGAGTGACAAGTGGTCACTTTTACATTCAATATGCTCCTCATACCCTCATAACAGTTGTAGGCCAACCAACAGAAACCATAATTTTAAGGCATCCACATATGCATGTTGCAATTATGACCAGAGAAGGAAATCAGAATAAGCCCAGCATTTGGCTTATTCTAACCTTGTCTATTTAGCAGCACAGAGAACTTCTGATGTAAATCTTGGCCCTTATTTTTCTGCAAAATTACTTAGACTCTCCTTCTGACTCTCAGTCCATATAATTCAAGCTATTCAATTTTGAAAAATAAACAAGATATATCTAATTTACTTAGACGCTCCTTCTGACTCTCAGTCCATATAATTCAAGCTATTCAATTTTGAAAAATAAACAAGATATATCTAATTTAAAGGGTGTTTTGAGTGTTACAAGTAATTTCCCCTTGGTATTAGGATGTCATCTCACTGGTATGAGACATCATAGCCCATGATTTCTCAAGTAGAGACTCCAACATTTCTCTGTGTGTTGGTAATTATATGTAAAAATCATAAAGAGATATATGTATCATCCTTTCACACATCCACAGAAAATTAGTCCTGGAAATTAAGGTGGTTAAACCCAACAAAAACTTATTTTTCCTTCTTTGATGATATCTTCAATTCTAATGTGATTGAATTTCAGGGAGGACTCAAAATTTCTCATATTTGCCCTGAATTGTATCAATACCAAAATAAAAAAAAAAATCCTTGAAATAAATATATTAAAATTGTTCTTTTGAGGGAAGCAAACTTTTGAGCAATCCTTTCAATATTATTCTCAAAAATCCTTTATATTTTATATAATTTTGTTACCAAAAGAAATAAAAACTTTAATTAAGTTCAATTTTCTAAGTAAAGGAGACTGCTATCCTATCTCCATAACTCCATGAAGTACATGTATATTAGGTTTAAAAAATACACAGAGGGATAGTTGAATACATTATTTCCATACATAATGGACACAGGTGAATAGTAGTCTAATCAACATGTCAGTTAGCTCCATCCAGCTTTCTGAGGTGTTGCTTCTCACCAGGCCTTTAACTATTGGTTTGACAATAAGGGTCAGAAATGGCTCATAGACTGCTTACTCTGAAAAGCCTACAGAACACTCTGATGACACATTTTTGAAGACAGACTAATAGTGAAGTTTGAAATGTATATTTTTTTTAAAATTTTTTTATTCCAGTTATTCATTACTACGATGATGGGTATCTTATTAATTGGATATTGTCATATGTTTACCCAACCTATAACTATCTAGCCATTTATTTTTTTGTAAATATGTTAGTTCTTCCCATATACAAAAAATAGAAATATAAGCCTCTTTCTCTGCAACCAAACATGTCCTGCAGTAAAGGCAATAAATCATTTAATGATTAGAGCCTTGATTTGCAACAGAATATCTGAGAGGGATATTGTATCCATATTTAAGCAAATACCTTAAACACAAAATTACATAAATCTACGCAGAGCCATTTCTAGACATGACAGCATTTCTAGCAAAACTGGCATAAAATGCTTGTGATCATGGTCAGGTGTCCTTATATGCCCAGGAAGCAGAGAAAATCAGGGCAGGTGAATTTTTTGGCTGAAGAAAAGGAGGAAAAGTGAGAGCTGATGCTCTGATGGTATTGTAAGGGCCCTATAATATCTGTTTCATGTGGAAATGCTGCAACTATCCGCACTGTGTGCGGCGGTGATGTGATGCATATTTTTTACACTCTGGATTAATGTGAAACAAAGGGGTCATCAGCTGAGGGCTCAGCACACCCAAAGTGTATCCACCCAAAACCCGGTGCAGGGTGAGCTGTTCTGGACAGGACATTTCAGGATACTTGGAGAGCTTGGAGCTGCCTAGATATTGCATTGCCATCTAGTGAGCATCACTGAGACTGCATGGTGCAGCCGGGAAGTCGAGATTCCCAGCACTAAACAAATGGAAAAGAAGCAGAGGATTGAGAAATGTTCAGTTGGACAACCATTATGCAATAGCAGAAAGAAAGTCTTACTAGAACTCCCTAGTCTCCTTCCTTCTTCTTCTGAAGGAGCACGAATCAAATTTGTGAGGGAACAGTAGGAGAACTTTGAAGCTCTCAGCTACTTCATTTTCCTTTCCTGGATGTAGGAAAACTCAGGGAACAGTCCTCGGTGTTCCCTCCCTGTAAATACAGAAAGGAAAAGCTGCAGGTGTCCCTTGCTCAGGGTTTCCTCTTTCAGCTCAGTATTTGCTTGAAAATGGAATGCAAATATGGAACTCTCATTTCTCATTCAAAATTTTTCACTGTTTGCCTTTGGGAGTGCTCCACAGTTTGCACATTACTCCTACACTGCAATCACGACTCAGAGTTGTAAAGCATTGGTCTCTGACACTTCTGCTGGGTCTGTGGCATTCCCAGGCTTTGCTGCATGGATGCATGTGGGCCATCGTGGCTGGACATCAGATGCCTACCACAGCCAGTCTATCCCTACTCTCCACAGCTGGGCAAGGGAGAGGAAATACAATGAAAGGCTCAAGGGTCAAGGTAAGGACAGGGAGAGATCAGTCACCAGTTACCATCCTGGGCAAAACAAAACTAACTCGGGGAAACAAGTTTAAGGTATAACCAGTTAAATCAGAGTAGGGAAATCAAATCTTAGAAATACCTGCTCCCACCCCTCCCTTCTTACTGACCATAACTTTACTCCCAACTCTCTTCTTCCATCCTGCAAGTGGCACAGGGCGGCAGGGAGTGGAGATTGTGGTCAGCTCCTTACACGTTGCCTCTACTGCCTCTTCCTCCGTGGGCGAAGGACTCCTCACAGTCTTCTCCTGCTCCAGGGTGGGCTGCATCCCATGGGAGACAGTCCTCCACAAAGTTCTCCAGTGTTGGTCCTTACCACAGGCTGCAGTTCTTCATGATCAACCCCAGTGTGTATCTCTTCGGTGGGCTGAGGTCCTTCAAGAACACAATGCTACAGCGTGGCACAGGGTCACAAGTCCTGCCAGCAAACCTGCTCCACTGTGGGCTTCCCACAATGCCACAACTTCCTTCAGGCATCCATGTGCTCCAGCATGGGTTCTTCTACACTGCAGGTGGCCCTCTGCTCCCCCATGGACCTCCCTGCACTGCAGGGGCACAGCTGCTTCACCAGGGGCTGCCCAAGAGGCTGCAGGGGAATCTGGTCTGGCACTTGAAGCACCTCCTGCCCCTCATTCTGCACTCAGCTAGGTGCCTGCAGGGCTGTTTCTCAGATACTCTCACTCATCTCTCCAGCTGCAATTTCTCCTGCACAGCAACTTTCCCCCTTCTTTACTATGTTATCCTAGAGGCACTACTACTATTGCTGATGGGTTGGGCCTTGGCCAGCAGTGGGTTCATCTTGTAGCCAACTGGCCCTGTTGGACATGTGGGACAACCAAAAAATACTCAATATTTTCAAAATATACCTTTTTGTATCTAACCATGACATTCAGGGTTTCAGGCTGCAAGAGAGTATTTCTTCAAAAACACTGTTTCGGAATATCCAAGAAGTGACTGTGAAAAAAAAGAAAACCTTAGAAGAGATCAGCAAGAGAAGTTAATAGAAAACTACTCCTGAATTATTTAGGTGGGTATTCCTGCAATTCATTTCTTCTGCTTAGAAAGAGGTTTATGGGAGGTACCATAAAAAGCTAAGGTGTGAATAAAGAACAGCAGAGGATTTAAATTTTAAATACCTGGTCCTGTACCACTGAATAATGTAACTTGGCTGCTCTCAAAGGAGGACTGGGAGTCTGAGACAAGAATAGGCAAGGCTAGTTTTCTCAGAGGAACTCTGCCAAAGCTAACATACATGACTTCTGTGGTCTCCTGCATTCATGACCTCTCTTTCTGCCCAGTTTTCAGATCAGTAACAGTGCTTAAAAGCCCAGTCCTGAAAAATGCAGGTATAGAAAAAGATTGTAAAATTATCTTGCAAGACATCTCACAGGACATCCTCCAGGATATTTGAGGTATCCATGAGTGACAAGTGATATGATATGGACTCGATGGGAGACCCATGACTTCCTAAAACAGATACTAATAAAAAATTAGTTGCCCTGAGATACATTGAATTTATATAGGTAGGCAACTGAGACTGGTCTGAGCATTCTTACTTTCCCTGGTTGGTTTGCACATGTTAGGCACACACCCACACTTGGTGGAGTATCAGTAGTGAGCAGTTTGAGGCTGCTGGCTGCAGACTCACCAGTGATATAAGGTTCATGGTGTCCCAACCTGTGCAGTGTCCAAGGCTTGCTGTGATGAGCTTTCTAGTTCTTGTGAAGCACTTCACCCTGCCTTTCACTTTATAGTTATCAGCCTACAGATCCCTACTGCATTCGCAGCTGTTCTCCCTATCCTAGTCTCCCAGAGTGTTGTTATCCTCATTATTTAGCAAGGGAGTACTCAGAAATTGCTGATATGCCAGTTCAGTTGGGTTTTGTCAAAAGTCATTCCCATCACCATGTGAGATGCCCTTCATTCTTCCCTACCTCTAAATTTCATTCCTCACTTTGTAATTTTTACTTTAAAGCCATATATTAGGGAGAAAGTAGAGCACAGTAGATGAGTTGCTGAAATAGACAATTAGCATTTTCCAGTAATGTATACACACAAGGCTCAGCAACCAATTAGAACTGCAAAATCTGTTCCAGACTGAAGCACATCTCGGAGAGCTCTTTTAGCACAACATGGGAGGGAAAGCAATGGCACAATGGCAAGATAAGATACAACTGCAGTTACTTAAAAAATAATATTTACAGGCAATGCTTTACTGGAAAAGATGCCCCTGAAAAAGATATTCATCTGAAGGGAGCCCTATCATTTATTGTAGTCCCACTACCTCCTATACTTCTTTGGGTTGTGTTTCAGAAAAGTTGCTGTTTCAGTTTGTGTATACTATGAGCTATGGACACCACAAATACATCTTTGTGCTTGTAAACATATTTCCTCATCCTTTGTGCAATACTGAGAATTTCTCATATCTTATAGTCAATGACCAAATAGGTGAATTTAACCACTTGTCAAAAATTTAAACACTCACAAAACTATGTAACAGGTCTGTCAGATCTGACTGTTGAGATAGTTGCCTAAATTGTCTCCTCTGTGTGCTGCATTAGAAAGATAGAAACACAAAGTCAAATGTACTAATTCAAGGTAGAACCACTCAATCATGGTTTAAACTGATATTTGTTTGACTTGTTCTGTCTCAATCCTTTGTGAGAATGTTAATAAGATTCAAATACCAGTTTTTAGTGAGTAATGAGATATTAAACATAATGGAATAATGACTTTCATTTGCTATCTGAGAGGCTTTGGTATGGTGTGATCTAACCTCTACCACCACAGATAGGGCTGCTGACCATTCAGATTCCTGAAGCTTTGAAGTAATGCTTGCAGGACTCTCTTACCAGATGAATTTGAGTTAAATACACTCTTGAAGGTTTTCAGAGTGGCATGAGGCATTGCCATGTTAAGCCATCTGTGTATATTTGCCTTTCTTTATTTTTGTGTAAAATTTCCAGGATCACCAGCCTCTTCACTCAGGAATTCCAGACTGAACACCCACTTTGGGGTAAGAGCAGCCTGAAACAGAAGTACTCAAATGTTTTGATAATTGGTGCTCCAATGCCTAGGGGGTGCTTGGCTCCAGAAAGGGATTCAGGTAAAACACAGGGTAAAATCTGGGTTTTCATCTGGGTTCATAAAATCTGCTGTTCTAAGAAATAGGTCATCTAAACTCCAAAAAACCAATCCACCTTTCTCCTTCCCTGAGGACAAATGCATTTAGAGCACTTGTGTTAAGAGGTTCTGCACCAGGATAGAAAGGGAGAGCAAGTTTCTGTCCCTAGGTTTTTGATTACTTCTGATCCTAACCCAGTAAGAATTAAAACTCACAAAAGGAGCCCTCTGTCTCTCAACCAGTATCCAAACAAAACAAAAACGCCCTTCATCTTTGTGGATTAAAAATCATCTTTCTCTAGGACTTTAGTTTCATGTGAAGGAATAACTTCAACCATAGCATATTCTCCATTGGAGTTAGTGTAATCCAAATGGATTCACATCAGAATAGGAGCTTTTGGAATGTACATATTCCACATACTGGCTGATACCTCTGGCCATTAACTTATTCTAACTGCTAGAAAAATCATGTAAGTCTATTAGACTTGTTCAGGATTGTACCAAGATGACATGTATGTACATCCTTTCAGCAAAGCAGGTGATGTTCCTGAGTGCTCAGGAAGTCTTTGTCTGCTACCTGGAAGATTAGATGTCTCCTGGAATAGATTTCCTGAATTAAGCTCTTAACTGCACTGACCTGTCATTGAATTAAAGTATATGCTTTGCCAGAAGTTCTTTTTTAATGCATTCCCATTGCTCATAGGAAAAATGGAAATAATTAGTGGCTTCTGGTTACCTTTTTCTCCTTCTTTTCTGTCAGTGTGACTCTGTGAATGTCAATAGTGTTCTTCATTTTCTCCTGCTGAAGACAACCAGGCTGAATTTTTCAAGACTGCAGAATAAAATGTAGGTCCTGCCACGGTACAGTGTGTGTTTGTGGAGGGGGTGCTTTTGTTGCAGTGACAACTTCTGATTTTACAAAACAGACCCACTATTTGAGCAGCATAAAGATAGTTACACCTGTGGAGTGAATGCAGGGAAAAGGAAATGCTTCCACATTTCTGGTAAAAACAAAAAATGTTGGTACCCAACAGTACCTGAACCTCCAGTAGGCTTTTACCTTCTGCTGCTGGGTTAAACTCCTATCATGAAAGTATCAATCAAGAAATTTAACTTCAAAAGCATTCACATAGGTATTTTCCAGTTGGAAAAATTATGAGGGCAAAGCAAGGGCAAAAATGTGACTTTCCCAGCCCTACACATAGATATTCTGGTAAAGGTAAAATCACAAATCTAGGTGCAAATCTAAACACGCAGAGCTCTATGTAATTCCTGATTTGTCCACACATCCTTGGTGTTACACGATGGATGCTGGGCAAGAAGTGGAGTCCTGGAAACTTTGGGTGGGCCTACTTATATCAAACATATATTTTGTTAAAAAAACCCAATTCATGGAACTTAAGGGAAACTCTGGTCTTAGTAAAACACTCCAGAATATATATTAACGGCCATTATGGTCATATATTATGGTCATCTAGCAGACACTTGTGATGGACTTTTTCTTGTACTGCTTTAAAAGTGTTGTAATTGTATCTGGTGATGTTAACTGACAGATGCAGCAAAACAATTATAGCCAGCATAACTTTTGACTGCCCATGCTGAGGTGAAGCAAGAGGAGTTGTGAAAACTCGGATGTCCTTTGGGTGGCGCTTGCTGCAAAGCATTTGGTTTCTCCTCTAACAAAAAAGAACTGAGAAAAGTCCCCGCCTGGTGTTGCCTGGATGGGCTGTAAATCTCTGCCTGCTTCGGGTGCTCTTGGGAGAGGGTGAAACCACAGAGCATCAGGGCCAACCGATAGGCAAGGAGGGAACAGGGAATGGAAAATGAATAGCAATTTATTTATCAATGCAGATTGCATTTGGTATGTGCAAGTCATTTGTCTTTCTGGTTTCTGTTTTTATGGCTACTGAAAAAAAAAGCTGTAAACGTATTTTACTAGTTGTTAAATTTATTTTTTTTTATGCTGATGTGTACACGTGTGACTAAAACAAGCCCTTTCCTACTCTCTCAGTTAAAAGAACATAGAAGGCATTAATTTTCTTTCTTTCTCAGGGTATAGTAACATGTTTATATTACCTTAACAGACAGTGGTAGGCTAGGTGGGAAGAACAGGTTTTAACAGATGCTTTGAGTGCATAATTACAGCTAGAGATGAAGAGCTGGCACACCCACTCTTGCGTGTCAGTGTGTGGGCTGTTAGATCTTTGGTCAGATCCGACTTTCAAATTGACCAACAATTTTCACACATAGGGATCTGGTATGGGTGGGGAACGTGAGCATAGCCAGTCTTACCTCCCACCCAACCTGCTGGGCCAGCAGAGCCAGCAAACGGTGTTGTGCTGTGCAGCTGGGTGTGCTAACACCTGCCAACACAACCAGCTCAAGGGATCTGAAAACAGGGCTCTCTCCGAGCTTGGCCTCCTGGGTTGGTTTTAGAATTTCCTCAGTTGAGACATTCTGGTGCCTACCTTGTTCCACAGAGTCTTCTCCTGTTTGTCACGCAGAACATAAATCACAGAATCAGGATATTCTGAGGTGGAAGGGACCCACAAGGATCATCAAATCCAACTCTCAGGTGATTTGCCCACACAGGGATCAAAGGCACAATGTTGGTGTTATTAGCACTGGGTTCTGAGCAACAGAGACAATAAATGTTGCATGCCACTGATATTCCTAAGTATCACGCAGCAACAAGCCCTTCTAGGATGCAGTGGTGTGCCAGAGTAAAATGATTTAACAAGGTTAACTGTAGCCTCAGTTATTCATCAATTTATAAAATCAGTTTCTAGAAAAAGAAAACATACCCCAAATACCAAAAAAAAAGAGACACAAGAACTTCATTATTCAACATAGAAGGCTTTATTTACAATTACACATAAGTATATCAGACAAAAGATTTGAGCTTTATTTTATTTGTATTTTCATTAACGTTTCTAATAAAAGTTTACCCTGCACTGTTTGAACAAATGTAAATACTTAACATTAGCCTTAGTATCATGAATTAACAATAACTGTAACTGATGCTTTGGATTAAGTAACTACAAATTACAATTCAAGTGCAGTCTAGGTGCTGGACATAGTTCAAAAGCCCAAACTTGCATTGAGATCAATGAGATTATGCATATGGACAAACACATCATTCTGCCCATATAAAATTTGGCCCTGAGACATTTAAAATCACGGCCTGACTTGCTGGATCACTGCTGCTGGAACACCACATAGCACTAAACAACACAAGTAAAGCAAACACTAACTTACTGACAATGTACTTGAAGTCAAATAAAATGAAGCTGAAATGTTAGTGTATCAAAAACTGCAGAATTGCTGCTGTTTCTTTCATGTTAGATCCTGACACAAAGACATTTTATTATAAAAAGTTGGTGTCAGATCTTGAACCACAGCAGAACTGTGTTTATCTCAGAGGAGATGTGGCTTAACAACTTTAGATGTCCTCATACTTTTTTGACCAGTCCATAGGACTCTAAGCATGGCTTCAGTTGTGTCAAAATGTCCCCAGACTAATATGGGAACACAGCATCACATATGGCACCAGCAACAGTGTGGAAATGAGAGAAAGGTGTTTTTCATTGACTAGCCAGCACCATGAGTAATCAAATACAGGGGCTGAGAGCAGCCCTTCCCTCGAGTGTTACACCAGCTTCCCTGGTAGCTGGCAATTCCAGCTCACAGCTGGAAGGAGAGTGCAGCCCTGTACCTCACAGACCTTACCCTCAAGAAAAATGTCTTGGGATTTCTGTGACTCATCAGCCCTACTGGTAGCTACAAAACTTTGTCCACAAGGAACAATGGAATAAAACACCAGCATTATAGTCAGTTGGATTTTTCCTTTATTTCCAAAGGTAAGAACACCTTACTAAAGATACCCAGCCAAGAACATTGTCCTTTATCAGCAAGACAAACCTTTCTGGTTTAAAGTCCATTGTAGCATTGTTTCCAAACAGCAGGATATGAGGGGGTGACCATGTTTGATTTCCCTTTTTCTTTGCAGCTCTTAAATAAGGACATAAAGGATCCAAAAAGAAATTTTAGAAAATGCCGAGCTTAAGCCCTTGTTCTGAATTTATTGAATCCATGGG
>VWYO01025369.1:248280-265700 GCA_013400275.1 Rhadina sibilatrix | reverse complement strand
AAAAAAAAAAAAAAAAAAAGTCAAGAATTTTTGTGATTTATTTTTTGTCATGAGGAAAATTTGCATAGCGAAGTAAACTGCAGTTACAAATCCTGCTAAGCCTTGTGTCTACCCTGTGGAGCTGGCAGTGGTCCCAGTTTCATTCTGAGGTGAGGACATGATTGTCACTGTCTCTCTCCACCTTCATGATCTTGTTTCAGCCTGAAGGGACCTTTCACAGTTCACTCTGCACCAAATGATGACTCAGTATATATTTATTTTACCAAAACCACACTAAGCCAGTACTGTCTGTGTACATGCATGCAGTTGTGTAAACACTCACCCCCATATGTGTGAATTACCACAGACCCAAGGTGCAAAACTATCTCTGGCTTTCACACAGTGCCCCTCCTTTCTTTTCTCTATACACACTCCTGCAGTTTCAGTACACAATCTGTGGTACCCCAATTTTGAATAGCACTATGCAAAACACAGAAATATCACAGTCCTCATTTTGAACAATGAGGCTGCAGAAACGTGAGTGGTCTCACAAACAACCCATGGAAGAATTCACAGACAAACATCCTGGCTATCAGAACACCTCAGCTACAGGACAAGTGCCTTGTCCCCAGTCAAATGGCTTGTGTGGCAGTACTGTGTCACCACCATACTTGCTTTGCAGGCACTGATGTCCAGGACTCCAGCTAACGTGCAGTTCTCTGATATCTCTTTATCTGTACAGAAGCAATAATTGTCTCCCACTTCAGTTGGTGAGGCAAACGCTTCCCGAGGAACGGTGAAACGATACAGTGTGATCCCCTTCACCACCTGCTTGCCAGCAAAAACTCCATAGATTGATCTGAACACAAAAGAGGAGAAATGTGTTTCAGCCTTTTGGATTAAAAGTCTAAATTCGTGACAATGCTCCTGAAGGATCCCCCAGCTGCCTCTCTCTTAAAAGAAACTCCCCCAGGGACCCAATGTCCGGGCTCCTGCCACACTGTTGAGTGAATTGCAGAGGTGTTCCTCTGTAGTAGAGGGTATTCTACACCTTCACTAAAGGATGTGCAAGCTCAGTGGTGAACATGAAAATACAAGAAGCAACAGGCAAAAGTTCAAATACTAATGATAAACAATATAGACAAAAATAACAAATTAACTGAGATCTCTTTTCCCTACGTACAGCCACATCCCAGTCATTACAAGGTTTTTGAAAGTTTCTGCCCTACAGTAGAGATGCTTATCCATATAGAGGATCTCTGATATTGTTTTTGCTGATCTCATGATAATGTAAGCTGTATGATGCAGACAACATCCTGCATATAACTTTATTCCATTGGATATGAATCAGAATACTACTTAAGCTTCTTGTTGCAAACGCATTATCAGCTGATACAGAGATATGGTTGCTACATAGTAATGTAACCAGGACACCAGCACTTTGTATTGCAGCCAAACAAAAGAAGGGTTTTGCAACATGGACAGAAAAATTTTTCCTGACCCTGTTTTTGCAGGACTTTTGGGCATTTTTTATTGTCCTTTACTGTTCATGAATTGTGAGAATCAAACGTCTGGAGGGATCTCTCGAACTGTGTGCAATCAATCCAAAGTATTTTATCATTTCTTCCCTGCATAAAATTCCCTTTTCTATGAATTGGGAAATGTTTTCCAGTTTGTGGATCAAATTGCTTCACAAAAACCCCCTTTAACTTCACATAAAAACAGTGACCTTTGAAAACAAACACACTATAAAGAAACTTGCCCACTCTAAACCTAGTAAAAAGGAAGCATCTGTTTCCAGGCAGCAAAATAAATAGAGTTTGAATCTCCCGAAGTAAGTACACTGTGATGCACTTTAAATCTTTAACATTTCTTTCAGTGATCCCACTGGAGAACCTGGGGACACTGGATACCCCAGAAGAAGCAACAGGCTTAAAAGTCATCAGCATGGGATGTATTAAGCAGGCTTGTTTTATTGTAAATACATAAAAATAAATAAAAAAATATCCTGTGAGAAAAAAATTTTGAGTATCTATTGAATGACAGTAAGCACTGTTCTGCATAAACTATTTTTTCCAGACATGCCACAGATGGACCTTACTGGACCCTGCTGTACCTGTTGTCTTCTCAGACCAAACAAGTCTGGGTCCTGATCTTAGAAGAAGTTCAAAACTTTGAACCCTGTGGCCCTCAGTGCCTTTTGCAGGTCTCTAACAGCTCACAGTGTCACATTTTCCTGAATATACATCTGTAACTGGCTGAAATAAAGTACATTGCATTAGCTTGCTACTTGACTTAAAAGTGGTAGAATCAGGCTCTGAATCATGAGCACAACTCACAGCTTTACTTGTGTTTTAGATGAAAGATTTATGTGGCACTGCCTGGCTGACCTGAGCCCAAGCACAGCCACTGCAGCCACCCTCTGAAAGCAAAGAGCATTCAGTGGCACACTCAGGTGTGAACACACTCCAGGAAGGGAGCAGCCTACCTGCAAATATCAGAGGAGAAGAAGCGTAGTACCTGATCCTTCTGAACAAATGGTGGGAAGGAGGCTCCATCTGTGAACAAAATAAAACAAGAGCTTGAAAACAATTCTACTTAGATGACATGATTTAATTTCTAGCTCTATACTCAGTTGTTAGTTTCCTGTAAGGCTGAGACAAAAGTAAACAATGTGAGTCATTTGTGGGGAAAATGTTTATGTAAGTTATTGCACATTGACAGGCACTTCACAGATAAGATGTAATTGTTTTTGAAAGTGAGCCGAGATATAGCAGCTTTTTTTTTTTTTTCACCTCCAGATTTGAAGCCATATGATCAAGTCCATTTAAAACAGAGAATATTTAAAAAAAAAAAAAAAAAAATCTGCTTAATATGAAGCCAAAAACCTGTTGCCATTGCTTCAAGGTTTATGCAGTTTCTAGACCTAAACCTTCCTGGAGACGCAGTTATGACACTCAGTGTTTACAAGAAACAGAGCTTTAGACTTCAACACTGTATTTAATAATCAAGGCTAAATCTTTTTCACCAAAGATTCCTCAAGTGGGCCTCTAAGCTGAGGTCCTTCTAGAACTAATGGAGAGAAGGAAGCCACTTCTAGAGCACAATCCACTTCACCCCATGGTAGATATAGCACTTTGGTGTTGTTTCTCTCAATTGCTCTAAAAGAGTGCAGACACTCGGACTTGTATTTCTGCATTGCAAGCACCCACAGTTACGTAAGAGGAGCCCCTGCCATTTTTCCAAATTAAGGTGTTGTAACAAACCTTCAACGAGTACATTTGTTAGTTTTTTTGTGACAATTTCTGTTTAGTTTCTTAGGCAGCAGCCATAACCAAACAATTGCAAACATCTGTGATATCTTTGAATCCAGCTGGCAAGAGCACGAAGGCTAAATTACATACAGCCACTTGCCCACTGCTGACAGAAGCACTTTTTTTTTTTTTTTTTCAGAGATTCAAGATCATCCTAAACACACACTCAGTTTCTAAATCTTGGCATTCTTGTAAGGTTGGCAAATATGGATTCATGTCAAGCCCCATGCAAGTATATTGTTCTATATTTTTATGTGTGTATTTTCTTACACTATACAGGTTGAGCTTTTGTGTGAAAGCTTACAAGATAAGGTAGAATTCTCACACTTACAAGACTTTTTAAACCTGTTGCTGTCAGTTGTCACACTGAATGACCTTGTAAACTGTGCAGAAATCTTTGCTCACAAGTAAAAGCTCATTTTCACTGTACTGGAGCTCTTAATTAGTTAGCAGTGTATATTTATTTCATCAATTACAGAAGAAGGATTAAAAAAAGCTGACCCTGGCTAAAGAAAAAAGATGTCAGGTCTCATAAGAAAGAAAGGAAGTCCTAGAATGTAAGAACATATGGTTTCTTATATAATTAATTACGTGGTTTGAAAAAGAACTAATTCTTCATGGCTCATAGACTTTTGGAAAATTCTTGTGATGTATTTTAAATACTTTAAAATACTTTGTTGCACAATCCTGGTTATAAGGAAAATTATCAATGTCAGGTATAGCAGAATGGAAAATGGAGGGGGAAAACCCAAACAAAACAACCCAACACAAAAACCTTCATTTACTGAAGGTCTGGAGCTCTTTGCAAAAGCCTCCACCAAGACACCTGCCAGCCTCAGCCCCATAGATTGTGGTGTCCTCTCAGCAATGCTTTCACTAATCAAAAAGAAAAATATTACCTTGAACAAATATATCTTTAATAAATCAGCTGTTTACTTATGCATTCCAAAAGGCAATTCAAAAATATTTGTCTATATTCTATTCATCCTAGTCTAAACTACTTTTCTTCTTCATCCCTTTTCATTTTCTAGTGATCTACAAGCTATTCATCTGACAGCTTCCTCCTTTGTTGCCTCAATTTCTTTTCATATATCAGTATGTTCATTCTGGTGCATTTAATTAAATTTTCAACATGTAAATGAATGTGCATTATTGAAATGCCAAGATAATTTTCAACTGCTGTAGCAAAGAAAAAGAATCTTAATTATATTGTACTATGAAAATAATTAATAGAAACAAGAGAACTGGATAATTTTGTTTCTCCTCCATGTTTACTCTAGATGTAGAAGCTGTGTGCATGTGTATATAAAATGATGTGCATTAATAAATAATTCATATATTTTAAAAGATACACACATATGCATATATTATACTAATAGTATGTCTGCATATAGAAACTTAATATAAAGAACTGGCAAAGCCCAGAGGAGTTAATTTAAATATTTTATCTCAATATTCCCGAGAAATTTCAAGAAAGGTGTTGAAGTTTAAAAAGCTTTAATAGGCTCACCTGTGCCATTAACCATATCACAGTGACCTTCCCAGTACGAAAGAGTCCTGTAAGACAAAATAAAAGTCATGCTGCATGTAGTAAATTCTACCATGTAAGCACTTTAATTACTTGTATTACTAAATATAACTGTTCTAGGATAAGCCTAACCTGTTAGCAAAGGATAGAGATGTTCATTTATTCAGATAAATTATAGGATCCATTAGAAGAGGATAAAAGGAATCTGTCTACTTAAGAATGCAAAACAGAAGTAAATACTTGTATCAAAGAATCAATAACAGTCCAAGCTCCTAACAGAACTATTGATAGCTGAAAGAAAGTTTTGCTAAGCCTAGGGCTTGATCCTGTTTCCTCTGAATCATTGAAGTTTCTTCCTTTTATCTATAGCTCCTAGTGAATCAAGTTTTAAAAGCCCTACCTTTAAAATACATATATATATATATTTACTCTACAATGTTATGATACCTTTTATTTTTATAGCTTTCAATTATTGCTGTTTTTGTAATATCTTCTTCCCCAGTATACACACTGTAAGGTCCATCAGTTGTCCCATTATACTGTAACAGATGCAACAAGAAGGAATAACAGTTAGAAATATTGAAAAAAATTGTTATTTTTATTTATTTTGTCCCTCAGGGCAGTTTTATTCACAGAATGATAACTGAAGGAGGCATTGCCTCCTCATTGGTCTCACTTACCGGGTAGAAGACTCCCACAACTGGGTTCACACCAGGGAAGGGGACACGGTCTAAGAAGGGATCTGTGTAACCCCACAGTATTTCTTTGACTGTTCTGTTCTGCAGCATGGCTGACTTGGAAGATTTAACCCAAGTGTTTATTATTGATTGCATGAAACCGCTTGGGAACACAGCAGGTACAGCCTACAACAGCAATTAAATCAAGGTTTAGTATAAAATTCTGCATGTGCTTGGAATTAAAAACATAGAGAGTGACTCCAAGAAATGTCTGCCAAAGCCAGTTCCCAAATTTGCAACTCCCTTGAAGTTTCTACATAAAACTGACACTTCTTATCAAAACAATTACATGGCCATAAGTTACACAAAAGCAGAGTTTTTCTTGACTGATTACACGAGTTCACTATAACAGCCTTAATCACGGAATGACAGAACAGCTGAAGTTTGCAGGAACCCCTGGAGACAATCTGGTCCAACCTCTGCTCAAAGAGGACCATTGAGAGCCAGTTGCCCAGGACCATGGCCAGATGGGCTTCTGAATAGTAATGAAGTAATAAAATAATGATTTCAGAAAAGCTTGGATCAGATGGTCTTCTGAAATGCCCTTCCAACATGGGCTCTCCTGTGATTCTGTGACTGCTGGTATACTTCTATTTTGGATTTGCATCAACCATCTTCATACTCTGCCCCTTGCAGACACCTTCTCACAGCAATCCTGAGCACTCCTGCAGACACCAGAAAGTTGGTGCAACACAACCAGGACTGAATAGAAGTATGAAAACTGTAAATATTAGTCAAAGGCTACATTCTCAGCCTGTGATAAGACAAAAACACCTAAAGGCTCTAGCACCACTCTAGGTGAAGATCCCTGTGCTCTTCTTTGAATAATTAATGTTCAGTAGGACATGAGAGCTCCAGGATTGCACCAAGGGACCCAGGCTGTGGTGGTGAGGCCATGCAGACACTGGGTGTGGGAATCAATGCAGCCTCTCCAGCCAAGAAGACTTGAGGTCATTATGCAAAGAGCATGGCAAATCCACCCTGTGCTGTTCATGCTGTACCTCACACACAAAGAGAACCCATCCACGAACTCTTGATTTATTCCTATGCTAAAATTGAGTGGGAGGATGTTTTTTGAGCTTTGAACACACTGTAGTGAAAGGTGTCCCTGCCCAAGACAGAAGGGCTGGGACTAAGTGATCTTCAAGGCCCCTTCCAACCCAAACCATTCTATGAACTTCTCCCCTATTTCCTCCAGTAGCTCAACATTTGTAGCTGCACACTATGGCTTTGTTTTCTTTACTTACTACAACAGCGAGGTTGAGGACGGTCATGGTGTCATTTTCTGTCCCAACAGACATATCAGGTTCAAAATTAGCAATATTAGGCAACATGTAGGATATTGTGCCATTCTCACCTTCCGTGACATTTTCTTTGGGTAAGTATCGCACCCTGGAATACAAAACACAAAGAGAGAATATTTTTAACCTTTGACTTTTGAGAAAACACATAACCATGACAGACTGAACATTTTTGGAAAAGTTGATGAACATTTTAGTTCATCAATTGCTTTAAACATTCATTTAAATAAATTATGAACATTTTATAACCACAAAAATATTTATAAACTCTTCATGTGATTACATGTAAAAATTCAATTTTTTGCAAATAGTGTCCTTTTGGAAATATTTCCTTATCCCTTATAAAGGGAATAGTCTTTCTTGATACTAAAATGAAAACAAGTATTTATTTTTTGGTTTTATGTCATTAATGGACCTTACATATTTTAATATATTTTTTAATGAATTTGTCACATTTCATAAGCTATCTCATGGTTGCATGTAATTAGAAGGGGGTGACACAGACATAAAGCCTGAGATTTTTAATCTGATAGACGTGTTGCAACAAAACGAGTTAAACCCATAATGTTACTTTGATAATATTTAATATCCATGTAGAGATTTACAAGTAATCTTTCAGTCTCACTGAAGTTCTGCCAGTCATGCCCTGTCAGCAGATATCTAAGGTGCAAATTTCTTCTGCAGTTCTAGCTTTAGCTCCACTCTTCCAGTCCCTCCCTGTTGCTGACCCCTCTGTGGGGCCAGTAGCCAGCAGGGATCAAATAACCATCTATGCTGTAGGTCCAGAAAGCTGATAACAGCTCCATCCCAGAGGGGATCTTCAGGATACTTCAGGATCAGATCTTCCAGCATGAGTGTAGGGGGGTTACAAAAGGTACAGAGAACATTTTCTCATGGTACAGATGTAGCCAGTGCTGGTGGGTCTTATCTGAAAAGCTGGATCCTGGCTTCTCAGAATTAGTTTGTATTCATGTAATTTTAATTATTATCCTAATGTATAGAGGACCTACCTGAGAGTTGGGAGATTTTCTGTCTAATTAATGTGAGTTTGAGTTGTTCTACACTATAATAAATTATTAAATATTTAAAGGGAGATTAAGAGAGAGAAAGAGACTCAACGTCACAATTACTCAGGTAGACCAAATATCCTAGGAAGGCATGAGTGCAGCATGCACTCATGAGAGTGGGAGGAGCCTTCAATTCATAGTCACAATTTCTTAATTAGTCTTATTTAGGCTTCTGGTTGAGATTTGTCCCTGGGAAAAAAAGGCATCACCAGCAGCACCAGAGTAAAATATATGGTGGGAATTCACCTTCTGCAGTATTTCTTAACTGTCTTTTTCCTGATTCCTATGCAACACTTTCCTCTGTCTTCCCAGGTACTCTGTGAAACACAAGTTCTCTCTTTCCATTGAGAAATAAATAAAATAAAGCTTTTAGACATCAAGGCACTTTGGCTGAAGATGCTGAAATGGAACACTATCTTGTGAATATAATATACATCCCTAAAGTTATCGAGAAAAAAAAAAATCCTATCATCATAGGACAGCAATTTCCTAACAGGAGTGTCAGTGATAGCAAATATTGAGTTTAGTAACTCAGGAAGCATTAACTAGCCCTATGTCAACATCACATTTAACATAAAATAAATAATAAATCCTCCTTTGAATGTGGGAGGACTGCTGACTAGCTATGTCGTAGCTAGTACACTCAGAAAAAGGAATGCTTTTCCAAGAAAAATTTGAAAAAAGAAAAGCTATTGATTAAAAATGTCATAAAGGAGGAAAAAACAAAAACAAACCACATTATTAAAATAAGTATTAGTGATGCATGGATGATAAAATAATCTCTTGGATTTAGGGAATCTGGCACATTTTCTCCTGTTACAAAGTTGACGAAAAAGGAACAGGAAGGAACACAACTCTCTCTGTGATATTGTGGCTAATGAATTATTCTTTTTGGCAAGTTACCTATTTCTGTTTGTGTTTTCCTTATTTTGAACACAATCCAGAAAATGTAGGGGATTGCTATCTGTAGCTGCAATTTAAACATTTTGTCAATTTAGACATTTTGTCATGTCTAACTAAAGCATGATGCTGGAATTTCAAACATAAATTTTATCTCAGCAGAAATTATGTCACATATTAGAGGGTCTTTTCCTACCTGTATGTGTAGGGTCCTCTTTGTTCAAATTTTGGTTGAGCCCCCTCATCCATAACCTCTGAAGGATTTAATACATGGAAAATCCAAAATTCTCTGTAAACTGAGCTTCCTGGCACAAGCCAATTTTGATAAGCAGCAGTACCATTGACAATGACAGCTTCCTGAAAGTACAAAAAATCAAAGTTAAAATTATCCACAAAAGAAACAAGTGAGAAGTTGCATTTACTTTTTAGATGATTGTTGAAGATTTCAAAGTAAACAGAAAAAAATCCAGCATTTTAGCATCAGCATCAGCACCTGGAGGCAGCTTGACATTCCTGCTCAGTGAGAGCAAAAGTGAGTCCCCCTAAAACAAATGCCCACAAAGCTGATACAATTGTTGATGTAGCCAATAGCAAAGCTTCCTGTTGCTGTGGTGGGGCATTCCCTTAGCTCTCAAACACTTGCCAAAACCACTGATCATTTATAAAGGGAAAATCTTTGATGACTGAATGATACCCATCAGGTTACAGAATCATAAACTACTTTTCATGAATTGCAGATAGCCCAAGGGAAGAAATGAGAGTTATGCTTGAGCATTTTTCAGAGTCTAGATATTTTTGCACCCAGAGAAATCACATAGCACTCTTGAAGGACTGTTTCTTTGACGGAAATTTTTTGTCACCAAAACGGAGACTTTGTAAGAAATCTCTCAAATTCTGATAACATTTATTAGGAAATTTTCCAAGATCTAAAGAAGAAGGGAAAAAACAGTACATCAGGAATCCCTCCAGAGGAATCAACAGCTTTAAGTCTATGCCACCCAGCCATATGGCAAATGGCAATTCAGGCCTCAGGACTGTACAGTGAGAAGGAGAGTTGTAAAATGTGTTACCTGTATAGCCAGGGGAATGCCTGCTTTGCCTGGTCTCTATCAGGCCTATTCTAATAGAATTTTCCCAAAGCTTTGGAAAAAATGTACTTTTTTCCCTTGGTGGTAAAAATTCATAGAAGTGCTTTCCAATAAGGAGAAAAATGTAGGCTGCATGTCTCCAACATAAAAGATGCTTTTCCTTTATTATTGTGATTGAAGAGGAAATAGCTAATTTACACAAATCCTAAAGTCCAGAAATTAAAAAGCTCTAATTTCTCTAGAGTAAGGAATGGCATTTTAAATCAAAAGTTGCTAGAATTTTTTTTTCTAGTTTTAGTTTGTGCTTTTAAATTTCACTTAGCAATCACCAGATAAACAAAATAGATACTGCCAGTTACCAGCTCCTGCAGTTAGAAGCAGATATCTCATCTTGGAGAACTTGTAACACAGTCAGGGTTCTGTCTATGAAAAGCCTTTGTATGGTGAAGCTGCAAACACCTTGCTGGTGGTGTAAAACACTGGGCTTGCTGCCTGAATGTCTGTTACAATTTATGTGCATTTGTGTGAGAGTCATCCTGAGGCCTTGCACTCAAACCTCACAAGGTCAAAGACTGTCCCAGCTGTGGCCCAGCATGGGGCAGCCCACCCCCTGGATGAAGAGGGAAAAGCTTACATGGTTCAGAAATTGCCTTGCCAGTTTTCACAGAGAATTGCTCCAAGAATCTGGAAGAAACGGGATGGTATAAAAAGTACAACTCAGTCCTCCCAAAGTCTGCCTGTGATCTGTACTCAGCAGGTTCCTGAGATGGGGGCAGATGCCAGGATTTGACTTCCCACTGTGTAACTGGAGTGGGCAAATGGTTAAATTTCTAGCAGACATATGGTCAAGAAGACAAACTAATCTCTCTAGAAGACAATACTCAGCAACTGAAAATAAAGTTTCAACCTTGTGACAATAGATCTATTTAACAGATCTGAAGTGGTATTACTTTTTAAACATTTTAAAGTTCTTCCCCTCCGTCCATTCCCCTTCCCCTGATAGGCCTTTGCCAGGGGTTGGAGTAGAGCAGATGATATGCCAACTCTGCCACTGCACTCTGCCAGGTCACCATTCACGGTGAGCTGATGTCACTGTGGACACTCTTGGGGAATGCTTCAAGGGTACAACTGACCTAATCTGGCAGTGCTGCAGCCAAAGGGGGAACTGCCTCCTACAGCCCACAGTCCCTGAGCTGTGTGACACCCTCTTCCTCTGCACCAGCTCTTATGCCTCAGGGAGCTGTTTCTGCCTGCCAAACAGGAGGAATATAATTCCTTTTTTTTTTTTTTTTTTTTTTTTTTTTTTTTTTTTTTTCTTTCTGTGTTACCTTTCTACCAGTTAGCCATTTGGCTCAGGGGTCTGTGTGGGGGGAATCAGCATTAGAACATGGGAAGCAGCAGGACAAAAGGAGGAGGGGGAAGGAAGATAACAAGACTATTATTTTCGGTGGCATTTAGCCATCATTGTTAATATTTCTCCCACAGAAGAGGTGTGGATGATTCTCTGCCACATACTTTGAGAGTACAAATGGTGTGTTAAAGTGAAATAAAATCTAGACCTCTTTTTCATATCTTCATTTAATAAAAGAATACCCTCACACCAGCAAGCCCCTTTTATATATATAATTTTTTTTTTTTTTTAACTGTTTGCCACTGGTGATCCACCCCTAAATATTACCCCTCTCTCTGGCTGGGAGTTACATATTTCCCTATTAACACTGCTGTGCTTTGGGGTTGTACTCCTCCTATGAGAGGAGGAGTAATTTTGGAAACTAATATGCAGCTGATAGTGCAGAACACCTCTCAGCTCCCTAGTCCACCTGCATCAGCTCTGATAGCTCATGCAATAGTTAACTACAGTCAGCAAAAGTGGCTACACAAATGTGATTGCTACATGGCCAAGTTCAGGCCAAGACCCAACTGCGCAAGATTGAGTGAAACCAGTGGGAACTTTGACCCTTTTGTTTCTGGCAATTTCCCCCCACTAGAGGTGGGTCAACTAGCATAATACGAATTAAAGAAATTCTGAGCAGTCAGCAATGGAAGCTTGCTGCGCTTCCTTGATTCAAAATAAATTAAGCCACCGTGACTTCTGATGAAAAACCACAAAGTTTAAGAAAAAGTTTCTGTCTTGACAAAGAATCTGGCCAGATGGACAAAAGATTCCATTTTCGGGGTACTGAGAAGTGGCATGAATACTTTGGACTGTAATAAAATTTTGTATTTTGGGCTGTCTACATAAACTGGAGGAAACAAACAATACAATTCTGTAAGACTCAAAGTAAAGCTCGAGAAAAGCAAATGATCTTCTCCCATTTTGCAGCTGGAAGAATGACTCGTTACTTCTTAAATGATGATTATTAGCTTATTACTAGCCTTTCTTCACAGGGTTTGCTGGATTATAACTTTCATTCCTCTCCAGTCCTTGATAATAAAGAATTCTGGGACTCAATATGGCTTCAAATTGATAATGTGGGAATATGTGTGGTTAGATCCTTTGTCTTCTGCTGAGGACCAGCAGTTCTTTAGCTTCATTAGTTTGTATGAAGTGGCATACAAATGTCATAAACATAGTTTTAAATAGAGGTGCTTCTGGTGCTTCCAGTAGCTGAGGAGATATAATCTGGCCAATCATAGATCACAGATATGTAGAGACAAATGAATGCACATAGTAATAGCTACAATTGAAAGCCTTGTTTCTAAAAATAACCGAGACTAACTCAGTACAGCACTGAGGTGTTGTGGCAAATCATTCACCATTCTGTATTATCAATTCTTAGGGAGTTCAATATATTAAGTATTATCATGTGGCCTCTGTTCGGCTCCTGAGCATATGCACTCAGGTGGAAAGCAGAAGAACTTAGAGAAGTGGTGATAAAGATTTGTCTAGCAAATGAACCCACTACCAAGTGGTTAAACCTAGCAGGGAAAAAAAAAGCCATAACTGAAGTGATGAGACTTTTGCCTAAAAAGATGATATTGTTTTAAGGAGGGAAAGGCAAATAGTAGAAATTGAGCCATGTCAAAATATCTTTTTCCAACAATATCAGATAAAATCTTTCTGATTTACTGTTTTGAATGCTCCTTTCCTTCCACTTTTTTAAAATAATTATTAATTTTAGACATAGTTATATCTAGTAATAATGACAACAGACATGATAATGTCCAACTGAAATGTGTAGAGTTAGTAAAAAGGTATATTTTTATAATTTCAAAAAAGTATTTCTCTGCAGAGAACTCTGATACATCCATGTTTCATTCAAAACTCTACTAAGGTCAGTATTCTAAACCCCCAAAACCTTCATGGAAAGTTCTGTCCCCTCTGGAGAGATTCACTGTTTGTAGAAATTAGGACAGGACTTTTGCCCTTTGGTCCTGACATCAAGGGCACCTTTCCATGAATAGTATCAGAGCTGAAATAGTTTAGTACTAATCTCCTTCTGTGGATCCCTGCCAAGGTGCTGCTGCTGGTGTCATTTTGAGTCTGCTCTTCAAGTGACAGTTTCTTTAAAGAGCCTTGAAAACAATCCAGAACATACATAGATACATACATTTTATATGTATATATAAAATTTTTAAAAAACAAAATTCTGTCCTCTGCTAGAAGTTGAAATTGAAACAACATATCCAAAATTTTGGAGACACAGGTAAAGCATTTTGGGGCTAGAAAACATAGCCATGTGTTCTGATTCGAAGCACAGATGTCTGATAATAAATTGGAACAAATGAAGATGTGAGATCTGGGTGCTTTATGTTACAGGGACTTTGTTTGGGTTCTCCTCTCATGGGCTGCTCATGGGTGGAGGAGCCCAGCACCCACCTGCCAGGAGATAACAGCCCACACACTCAGAGTCTCTGACCAGTTCCCAAGGGCACCCAAATTTTCCCAACACTTGCAGATGCTTTCTCTTTGCTTCAAAAACAGTTTGCAGCCTTCCAACAAGATATACCCTGCCCGTGTTTACTCTGGCTAATCTCTCAGTGACTGCAATAAAGGAGAAATGAAGCTGGTGAAGTGTAAAGATGTGTACTTAAGGGAAGCTTAAGAGAAGCATGGTTAGACTTCTGCTTCTAGCAGAAAAGGACAAAATCCCTCCTATTGATTAATTGATTTTTCTAATTAAAGTTCCTCCAATTAATTGGGCGATGCTAAGAAGTTCATCTGGGCTTGATTCATCTTGCTTTAGAGTAAATTTACAGTAATGTTATTTGACTAAACCTTGATAACAAGTTAATTTAGGACAATTTGTCTTGGTATAGTACAGAGTGTCCTAAAACTATCCAACTTTTGTTATTCTAATCCAGCAATAACATTTGATAGCAACTTTCATTTCCTCCAAAAAAAATAGAATTGGTCCTACTACCATGCAAAAGACTGGAATTTTTTCTGAGATAGGACAGCCAGAGAAAAAGCTAGGGGTCTTTTTTCAAGCTTTGACTGTGAAGAACTTAAGATTTTGCCTTTACTGGTTGTGTCTGAAACAGTTTTTACCTTTCATTAGAAACATGGCATACTGAGTTTTGTTTTCACCCAGTGGGTGAGGACTTCTTTTAGATTTTTCCTCATATGGGTACAAATGGCAATAACATAGATTCAATAAGGTTGGAAAAGACCTCCAAGATCATCCAGTCCAACCTTTGACTGCAATGCTCACTAAACCATACCTTGAAGTGCCATATCTACTAATATTTTGAGCATTTCCAGGGCTGGCGACTACAACACTTCACTAGGCAGGCTGCTCCATATAAATGCTTACAGTCCATATTTGTGAGAACATCTCATTCTTTGTTTTTTTCCTGTCCTGTGGTCACTATTCTTGAGAAATTCCAAACAAATTTGTCATGGAAACTGAACTACTTCTACCAAAGATTTTCCATAAAACTGAAATATTCCAGAAAAAAAAAGATGTATATTGAGCCCTCTCTGCTTGGGAGATCTGTTTCCTTTGCAGTCAGCTCTATACTTATCTTAAATAAAACTGGAATGAATAACAAATTTGTTTTTATTAACAGACCTTTTATCAACACAGCAAAATCAGAATTAATTACACTGAAGTCCCTCTGGAGCTCTCCTGAACTGATCACATATTTTAGCTGTTGTACCTTGGCCCATCTTGCCTGAAACAGAATTGTCTCAAGAGTCTTATGGTGCCACTGAATAGTCAGCACACTAAACAGGAAGACAATAGTCTGGTATGACTTGTGCTTAGGAAAAAAACATATCCATTTACTTAAGTAAATAAAGCCTCTGCAAATTTACTCTTTTATGTTTTAGGTGATTACTGGTACAACTTTTTTTTTTTTTTTTTTTTTATGTTTATGAGGAAAATTGTGTATGTAGAGAAGTTAANTTTTTTTTTTTTTAGTATACATCAAACAAGCTACCTTGAAATAAGTACAAGCATCTGAAACATGATCACAATGCAGAAAATTAAAAAGTGGTTGAGGGGAAAATTACTCCCTCTAATGCTTTACCACTATGGACTGATGCAGGTATAATTGAGTTTGTAGACATTTACAAACCATGCTGTACAACTGGTTCATTACTGTTAGTAAATGGATGAACACATAACACTGCCAGTATTTGTAATTTGCATTCAAAATACTGAATGGTATGAGACAACACTTAGGATTCATTTAAGTAAGTACTTGATATAAGGAGATACACATTTTCAAATTTATATGATTTCTAGAAAACCTGTGGCAAACAATTAAAATTGTTTGCAAATATAGAGATTGTGACTTTTTTGGTAAAATGTTGCAAGGCGGTTGAGACATTATCTGGTGAGCTTTTTTAATTATTCTCTATAAACTTCAAAATTCTTTAAATTCTTGAAAAACACAATAACAATGGAAAAATTCCTCTACAGGTCGGTTTTCATTGGGTTACCTGGAAAAATTAAGATATTATATAGCAGCTATTTTTTTCAATTTTTTTTTTAATTGATGCTATAATATACCCAGGGCCTTAACAAACAGTTCAGCATTTCCTGACCTTTCATGTATTCACCTCCTCAATTCACTTCAACAGCTATTGAGCTAAGGCTACTCTTCCAGAGGAGCCTTTGGATAAGCATCTCCAAGATGTCCACAGTGTTCAACACCACAGCAGATCAATAGCAGGACAAAGCAATGGCCAAAGAGCTTCAGATTTTCAGATTTTTGACCACCACAGAACCAACCTTGGCTGCAGTGACCCCAAGGAGATTTCGTGTCACCACAGTGGACACACGTGGGCTTCTATTCCAGATTACTCCATGATTCAAACACCCAGTTATATACACTTTTCACCAAAGATCTAGCACATTAATTTTTTTCTGTTTTCTTTACATAAAAATCTAGATTTTGAGCACAGAAAATAATCTAAGAATCAGAAAAAAACAGGTCTCCCAGGTCTAAAACATTCTACTTCAATCAATCTTCACACTCAAAATGGAGAGATGTATTTTATTAGAGCCTCCAGTCATGAGGAGAACATCCACTTGGATCATAAAATCACAGAGAGTGAGTGGAATACATGAAGTGTACATGAAGGATTAGATTCTGCAGCAGAAGACTGTTTAGATTATTTGCAGTATAAAAGTATAACTGCATGGAGTGAGAACCAAAGTATGAAAATAAACTTAAAAAAGGAAAAGATAAAGAAAAAAGAAACAATCATAAATACAATAAAAATAAAACCCACTTACTTCTAAATTGCATTATGGAAGCACAATATTTTAGCTTCTAATGTGAAGCACAAGAGAGAGCAAACAAGTGAATGTGGTAATATAATTAATATTTTAATTACATATTTTAATTACTATTTTAATTTTTTAAATTGCTGTTGCATATATTTCCAGGAAAGTTTTGAGCAAATAATTTAAAAAAGCCCCCTATCTTTAACAAAAAAAAAAAAAAAAAACAAAAAACATAATCAGAATATAAGATTTAAAAATAATGACTATTCAGTAACCACAAACCATATGTCCTAGGGAGGTGAAAAAAAAAGAAAGTACCTTTTTTACTGCTTTGCCTATAAGATTGTCTCCAACTGGTATTAGAACTCCTCCGAAGATAGCCAGTACACCACCGATGATGGCCCCAGTGAGGAGCCCACAGTTTGTGCTGCAACCCATTCCTCTTTTTTGTTAGGGTAAGCAGTGTACAAATATTCTTGCTGGAAGTCTTGATGGTTTTTCCTCACTTCTTGGTCCCAACAGACTCACTGATCTTCCTCAGAGAAGCTGCTAATATAAGCAGAAAGTGAACAAAAATCAAATTCCAAAGCTCAAAGTACAAAGTACATGACATGAAGCAGGTAGGAAGATAACAAGTCAAAAGCAGCCAGCCAGCAGCCAGCCGCTGGCGGGGAAAAAAAAAAAAAATTCAGGTACCTTTGGCAAGTTAATTGTTTATTACATCTGATTATCTTTCTTCATTCCAGTTGCCTAAACAAACTGGTAAGTTTGTTTATTAATCTTGTTTTTTTGGATTTGTTGGTTTTTTGTTTTTTTGGTTTGGTTT
>VWYO01025369.1:235765-248232 GCA_013400275.1 Rhadina sibilatrix | reverse complement strand
TTTTTTTTTTTTTTTTTTTGGCTCTGTTGCATTAGGGCAGGATGACATTGTTATTATACAAATGACATTCTTCCTGATGTAGACATTGTTAAATCTCCCTCTGGCAAAGAAGGAGGCCGAAGATAGCAATGCTTTTATCTCAGCCTGTCGTGCCCATGGCTCCTCCTTCAGGCAAAAGCAGGAGTTACACTCCACTGCCATGAGCTCCCCTGGCTGTTTCTGCCTGATGCCAGCAAAAAAGTCCTCAAGGTCCATCAGCATCACGGTGGGAAGGGCAGCCTCTAAAGGGAGCCACCCACGGGAAGCCTCTTTCCAGATCTCTATCAGTCCACAGTCCTCTACTGAACAGGTAGAACTTTGTTTCAGCAACTTCATGACAAAGGCACAACTGGATTTTTCTTTCGCAGCTGCCACCAGCTAATTTCATCAATCCCAATTGCCTTCAGAGTATTTAAAGCAAGACTAAAGCTTGATCTTTGGAAGAGGTAATACCTAAAATTTCAAGATGATTCAGTCTCAGGAGAAAAATGTCTATGATTAGTCATTGGAAAATAAGAGTTGCTAGTAATATATGTTAATATATCTTACAATTGGCCCCTAGCAAAAGGGCTTGTAAAGAAAATCTAAATGACACTAGTGCTGAAGTGGTAAAATAGAAGCTTTCAGTGATATTTTTTCTGATTCTTTATTGTTTATGAATAATTGAGACAAAGAGCTGCCTAATTTGCCTAATTATTCTTTATTATTAAGAATCAATCACATACACAGAACTTGCAAGTTGGTTATTTGCTTTAGACCTCCAGTTAACAGAAAATCTGCCCTTTTCTGTTTCAGATGTCACTGTCCATGTCCTTTTTATTCTTACTAATTTCTGTTTGTTAACATGCTGTGAGCATCTCTAAATCAATTTTAAAGCAGGTATTAGTAAAGGGTTAATTACACATTCAAGGCCAAACACAGAGAGAAGGAAAACAGAAAGATGAAGTGGAAGAACAGCTCAACCAATTTGCTCAAAGGAAGGACTAAGGAACCAGAAGACTCCATGAATTTCTAAATAGTAAAGCAGGTATAGGAACAGTGTGTGTTCCATTTTCTTAATCAGTTATGTGATCCTTTTATCACATAAATGACATACAAGGTGCCCTAACAGATTGAGTACCATGGTCAGCGGGCCACTGATGTGTCCTCCCTTGTCATCCCAAACTCACAACTCTGCCACATCTCTACCTGGCACCAGACACCTCCCTTTAACTGCATTGGAATCCCACCTTTTGCCTGCTCTTGTACTGGCAGCAGGTTATGGCTCCCTTGCCTTCAACAATGTCTATTTCTGTATGTTTGAGATCGTTTGATATGTTAAGAATTTCTCATTGGATATTTTCAAGCAGAATAACCAAAAGACTGTTTGCATTCTTGGAAAAGTATCCCTACTATCCCTAGCATAAAAGTCAGCCTGTCCGTCCACCTGCCACCAGGTCATTCCATGTGGTTCCCACTCCAAAGCCATTAAAGGCTTTTTGATGTAGTGGATGTGTTTAACCACAATTTTCAAAGCATATTTAAGTTAGAAATTTATTAGACTTGAGGAACTTTTAAGTGAACATCACTAGGACCCCATCTCATATTGTTGTAGCTAGGCTGAGATCAGGATCTTCAGCTTGGCAAAGACAGAACAGTAAAAGGCAACTAATCAGATGGGTGGTCTGGGGACTTGAAAATCTGACTGCTTTTACATATTGTAGCAAATCTAAGGAAAACAAGACATTCTTAATTAAATTCTGAAAAATACCTTCAATACCTAAAATACCACTTGATTTTTCCCACATACAAGCAGATTTTTTTTGTTGATTTGGTTTGGTTTTTTGTTTTGTTGTTTTGTTTTGTTTTTTCCCAGTGTGAAAACACACATTTTAAAATTTAAAATGAAAATTAGTTGTTTTGGAAATGTTTAAGAGGGTCTTTTATATATCATCAGACTTTTTTTCTCAACTTACATACTGAAGACTTTTGAATTCCACAGTAATAGCCTTTCCACCAAAATAAATTTCCATCTAAGTTTCTACAAGCTTTACCAATAATTTTATTTTGTTTTAGGTAGACTAGGTATCTCTCATGAGCACTAGCAATAAAAAGATAGAAAGCAAGTGACTGCTAACAACTTGTGTCTATTCCAAGCTTCTGCAAATTGAAAAATATTCACCCTTCTCCTACCAAACACGATGTAATAGCAGTCTAGACATTCCAATTTATGCAATTCAAATTATAAATTACACAACTGTGAGTGAAGAGCACTCACACCATAACACTCAATTCATATAGAAGTCAACACACTATTCTCATATATCAGAACTGAATTCAAAATATGAAGATAAAGGTAGAAGCTTCCAATAAGAACGCATTTTCTGGGAATTTATATTCAAGTGAAAATTATATACCTTAAGCAGAATAGAAAATACCATAATAAAATTAGCTATGGTGTATAAGGTTATTGTATCATTTAGACTCAGATTTGACTAAGGGATTAATAAGATTATTCACCCCATTCTAGAGTAGTGGGTATGTACTTTTTAATATTGTTTCAGAGATCCTTAACAGAATATTAATAAATAATAAAATGGTCCATTAACAATAAAAATGGTCTATTCAAATCTCTGAAAGAAAATTTACAAGCAACTGTATAGAAGGAGATATGCAAAATGTTGTTAAAGTCTTTCTTCACTATTTAACTTAGACTTCTGTACATGTCTGCTTAAAGCAAGT
The DNA here is from genome assembly GCA_013400275.1 of Rhadina sibilatrix. NCBI lineage: Eukaryota > Metazoa > Chordata > Aves > Passeriformes > Phylloscopidae > Rhadina > Rhadina sibilatrix. The sequence continues at coordinate 245,472 of VWYO01025369.1, read as the reverse complement.
CCTTATAAAATACAAATAATCTCATTACATATTTGATGTCCCTTAAAATTATAGTTTCAAGCTTTTTAACTGGAATAGTAAATGCTAGAAAAATTACTTTAAAATACATATTTCTTATAAATTCACATGACTCCAGACCTGTATTTTCAAGAATATTAAATATCAAATGATAGAACACAATTGGGAAAGCCAGCCATACTAAACATAAAACACTACTGTTATTATAGTAACAAAGCATTTTGCTAATCCATGTAAAATGTCACTTTTTCCTGCAAGCAGCTTTGCAAAATCCTTAATTTTTTTTTTTTTTGCATTAAAAATAAATATTTTCAAGAGCTTCCACCCAACTGACCTGAAAAGCATTCATGAGGAAAACCCTCTGATTTCAAATGTTGCACCATATGACTCACCTTGAATAAGGGCGACTGACTTTTCAGCTGAAGATACAAGTCCTTAGCACATGACTTGCATCAGGTTACCAGCAGACAAGCAGATCAATGTCCTCACCAGGCACATAGGCTGTGAACTGCGAGGGAGTGTTTATATATTCCAAGAGACGTCAGCTCCCTCTTTATCTTTTTGCCAGAAGAAAAAGTTAAGTTGTACTGCTGCTGGGGGAAGGGGTTATTTTTGCAGCCTGACTAAAAGCCACTACCTACATCTCGTGGTAATATACTTAGCAACTGCAATCTTTGTTCAGTTTTGATCCAAGTGAGTCAAAGGTCAAGGAGACAAAAGGGTAACATACTTGCTTGGTTTCTGGTCACTTCTTCTTTCATATCTGCATATTTGTATTTTACTCATCATGAGAATGTACTTTCAAGTACATTTCCTAAAAATTCAGAAATTTCAGAATATTTTTAGTAGGACTTTTTTTTTTTCAGATACCAGATACAACGTTTCCTTGCAAACTGCTAAGGCTCTTCCTATTTTACTATGGAAGTTCAATGAACTTCATTTTCATGAACCATCCCAGAAGCTTCATTTTCTGAATGTATCTAAAAATCATTTATTTTTATACTGACATCTCTGTCAACAAACATGTTACTCCATCACAGTGTCTACTACTAAATAATAACAGTTTGGCAAGCTTTTGTAGAAATATTTTATAAACACCTCTTTATCTCAGGTGAATTCAATGAATGGATTGTTATAAAAGATTCTTCTGGCAGCAGTAAGAGGAAGTGACTTTTATTTGGCTTAATTATGACAGAGAAAATAAAAATAGATTCTTATATTCAGACTTTCATGGTAGAGCACTGAATAGTTTGCAATTCACAGGTTTAGTATTTTCTATCTGTTTTGACTGACTGCTGTTCTGTTATTTTATATTGTTCTGCTTAGAAATTTAGCCTTTGTGGAAAAATCTGCTTTTTTCTGTATTTCTATTATGTAAATCTAAGGTGGGTGAAAATTAATGAATTTGAGGTTTTTAACTCCTAGTAGCAAAGGAAAGACTGAAAGTGAGCCTGATTTTTTGAAAACAAACTTTTGTTTTCAGTTCAAGGCTCACTGCCAGGACAAGTTTGTGAACCTGAGTAACTCCAGCTTCCCATCCTTGAAGATGAACTTTGAAGAAGAAACTTAAAGAAGAAACTTTGTTTTCCTCTATTTACTAATTAAAGAGGGATGTTTAACTGCTGAAAGTAGAGCAGTCCTCCACACTGCCATGAACTACTTTTATTGTCATTAATTTTTTCTATTGCACACGTCCTCCTGTGATGGTCTCCTGAGGCTTGTTTGGGCTCCTCCCTCCCTGCTGCCTGTGGAGGTGTTCCCTACCATGCTCATTTTCATTTTTCATGTTTGCAGCGTGTGGGAGTCAGTGTGCACCCTTCATGAGGAAAATAGCTGCTGGAGTCTGATACTGTCAATGCAATGTTGTTGTTTTCAATATATGCATGCTGAGTTGTATTACCTAATGTTATAATTTACATATACTATTTATAATAGTATTCTACTATCATCCTGCATAAGAACAATCTCTTCTAGCAGCAGTGCTTGGCAGTGAAATGAGGACTGCCTGGGCCAACTTCAGAAACCAGCTAAAGGGATGGGAAGCTGAGAGAGAAGCTGTAAACTTTCAGATGTCAGTCATTTCTGTTTCTTAAAAACAAACTAAAACAAACCATAAGTGTTTAATGGTCCTGTGTCCTCTGGCTTCATAACAGAGTTCAGAGGTTGTAGATGACAAAGTAGAGACACACAGCAACAGGGGAAGGACACAAAAAACCAAACAGTTGTGTACTTCAGCAGAGTCCCCAGTGGTGCAACAGCAGACAAACTGCCACACAAGGAAAAGTTGCTCAAAAAGGAGAAACAGAGTAAATGACACTCATATGCTTCAAGAAGACACAGAAAACTACAGGAAGCAGAAAAAGGGAAATGCTGTTGTTATTTCCAAATGAAGCCCACATACATTTTCTGGAGTAAACATGCTACTGACAAGAAAATGTTGAAGAGATGAGTGTTATTAGTGGCTTTTATACATATCTAATAGTGAGCCCTTTAAAAACATTTTTTTGGGGGCGCTGTCCTATATGGCCTGAGATTCCTAAATAGGTTATATCTGCTTGTCATGAAGCTTATAAAAACTAGTGTTAACATTAACTCTTTTTCAGATGTGGAAATGTTAGCATGTGTTCGATGACATTAGGAAGCAAATTAGAAACCTCCAGGAAAGTCCTATCTGTGCTTTTGCACCCTCTGATTTTTTCAAGGACATTAACTGTTAAAAAACACCCAGCAAAATCTATTTTCTTGTTGTTAGGTAAAATGCCAACCCCTGGGGCAAAAGATGAGGTTAATATTCTCAGCATCCAGAACATGATTTTCTATAAGCATTTGGGTACCCTCCCTGGTTTTGAGGCAAAGGTGGGAGGAATTATGTTTACCTCCTTTCCATGGTAAGTTAATGCAAAATGCTATTGTTTATCCAGGTTATTCTATTAGCATCATTTTATGTGGCTTCTATTGTCTCTACTGAAAATCCTGTTGTCACCACTCAGTGTCCCTCTGGCTTCTTCACAGGAAGTGGAAAAGTCCCACAGGAAGGGTTGTACCTTGCTCAGTAGTGAAAGATTAAATCATTAAACCTGCCCCCCTCAAAAGAAAACAAACCATACACATACACCCACACAAAAATAAAAGAACCCATGGCTTCTGTCCCCAAAGAAGCTCTTTCTGATTCAATACACTTGTGTTCACCCACGTGCCCTTAATTCTACTGAGAAGGAGAATGATGGAAATGAATCATCTGGAGAAGAAAAAAGAAAATATGCAATATGTCACCAGCTGTGTGACTTCTGCCTCTCTATGTGTGCTGGAGATACTACACGGTATTATTTTAGAGGGAGAGAAATTTTGTATTCATGAAAGTTAATTTGATTTCCTAAGGAAATTCAAACCTTCTGTATATCACATCATCACATAGCACATGAGAAGCAGCACATGAGCTATCCACTCAGACCAGCTTCAACAATTCACTTCCACTTTACAAGAGTGAGGAGGCCATCCTAAGAGTGAACATGGCCTAACTTCAGGTATTGCACATAAAGAATGTGAATAGAAAACACACAAATGATAAAATAAAAACACAGAATTAATATTATTCCTGAATTTCATGTTCACTATTTCTGTCTCATCTATTCTCACAGGACTGCTATTTTGTATCACCTCATTTTCCAAAAACCACAGGACAGAAGAGAGTTTTATAGTTCAGGTCACCTCACATAAAAAGAAGGAAGAACAAAGATATTTTAGTTGCTTCAGTTTTCCTTTTACTATCTTATATATAAGGCTCTAAAATAAAAGCATAGTTTCTTTTGCTTTGTTTTGTTGTTGTTCCTGTTGTTTAAGTTAATTACAAATATTTGTTACCAATAAACATATCCAGCTAAAAGCAGGCATCCGGCCCAAGGGAGACAAATTGGTTTCTTTTCCTTTCACTAGAGATGAATGAACATAAGTCATCCCAACTACCTGAAATCTTTTCTTAGGCAGGAATATATAGAATCATACAATCATACAATCATACAATCATACAATCATACAATCATACAATCATACAATCATTAGGATTGGAAAAGACCTCCAAGATCATCAAGTCCAGCCTTTGACCATGTACCACCATGTCCACTGAACCATAAAAAAGTGCTAGAATTACTTATTTTTTAACAGTTCCAGGGAGTGCATATCTTTTAGAGGTACTGATGTCTCCCCTTTAACTTCAAAGCATCTGAACAATGGACTTAAGTTAGGTATCTAATGATTAGAATGTTAATGTTAGAACAAGTCCACTCAAAGTCCCCAAAAAGGTCTTTCATTTCCTCTCCATCATACTGATGTTACCAGAAGAGTTGTTCAAAGTTCTGGCAAATGTGTACAAGTTGTGAAACAAATAGAAAAATCAAGAAGAAAACTTCAAACTATTTACCAACTGACATCAATGGAAAGTTTGGACAAAGATTGCAGACATGGTGTAGCAGTTTTTTGCTCAGCTCACATCACAGATTTTACTGCAGGTGTGTTGGCCTTCAAGGATTGCCAACCCATGCCCTCTAACCAGTCACATCAAGCATTTTTCAACGTCCTGAAAAAAAGATCCTTCCCACCATGCTTTAATACCTTATTTCTCCTCACAAGAGCTTGGAAGACTCTTTTCAAACTGCTGTGTCGCTCCTTCATTACCCACCAGAGACTCTCAGCTGTAGCTTTCCCAGCTCTGTTAAGTGTTAGGTCCTAAGGTGCTGTCCCTTGTGGTTCTCAATGTGTCGTGACGATATGGAAAAACATCCTAAAATACCAGTGGCTCAAGCCAACTTGGCAGCAATACAGTGGAAACAGTGTGATATATTTGGCTCCTGCCACTGATGAGTTCCTCCATCAAACAGCAATGAAGTTCTTTAAGGGGAAAATGGCTGATGAAAAACCCGGCAATTGCTTCAGGTTCTTTTCCCCTGGAGATACTGGTTTTCAGTTCTTCTTCACTGATTATGGCATGCATAAATTGCTACCTTTCTCAGTCCTCAAAATCACTTTTTAAAATTTGTTTTCAAGGGATTTTAGCAGGGGAATTAGGTGAAGAAAGCCCAAGAGCAGCAGGGATAGACCAGATTCTGATCCTTCCACTCCTGTGGGTTCATGTGAGAGTAGCTCAGAATATAGATAGGGAGGAACTTAGTACAAGAGAATATAATACAGAAACTGTAATATTATAACACAGACTTCTTGTACGTTTGTAACAGTGAAGGGCTATGAAAATCTCTTATTGAAAGGGTTGGGTTGGTCTATTAATGCTAGAGACATTTCTCACTGAAACCTAAGTGTTGCCCCAAAAGTTATGATTCATCACCCAGTGTGCAGTGAGCTAATCACACGAAGAGCCAAGGGTTTTGTTATTTCATATTTGCACAAAGATGGGTGTTGTCTGGTGAATCCACAAAGCTATCACTAAGTAAAAACAATAAGGACTCTTTATATGCTGTTAATTTTTATATGTTCTGCTTATCTAATACATTCAGTGTTTAGTATTTGACTGTTTCTGAGTTGTGCTGAGCTGGCTTCTTATCTTGGATGGCCTGGTGCTCATCAGAATTTACAATTCTATTATTGTCAGGCTGGCTTTCTTAATTTCTTCTTATCTTGGATGTCCTGCAGTAGCAGATTCTTCCTCCCAATCTTGGTTACTCCCCTGGGTCTATGACATTTGAAGTGGGTTGGGCCCTGAAATGTAATGAGGCAATGGTACTGAGAAAAAAATTGGAGGAGGCTCCAATGGCAGGAGACAAAATTTTTAAAGCAAACATCTTTTAAAAGTCAGGAGAGATTTAATAAATCTTATCCCTACTTGGATATATTTCACTTCTTGCAAAACTCTTCTCCTTAGATCAGAAGTCACAGAATAATGGAGTAATTCTAAAGTCTTTCACTAGTGCAATACCTGGTTGAGAAATAGTCACCATAATGAATCATCCCAGACAATGTCAGTGGTTTTGAAGAATGACTGGGTAGTCCTTATGTTAGTTTTTGCCTACCAGCTACACTGTAATTTTGTCTCTGTAATAATTAAGAACAACACATGTACAGAGGATTTTTACTCTTGTGAAGAGTAAAAATTAAGTTTAAGGTCAACTTCTTGCTGACTTCTCAAGTATTGAAGACCTGTCAAATGACTGACACCCTTATCTTTGAGTTTACACGTTCTAGACCTGAAGACAAGTCCTGGTCTGGACCATGCACAGAACCTTGGGCTTCAGTCAGCCTCAAACACCTAAGCCAAACCATCAGCCTACTGCTAGGAAAAGCCCTGCTCCTCATCAGGCCAGCACTAGAAGAAAGTTTTACTGAAGCTACTCCTGGGGCAGCTGCCAGCTCCACTTAGGGATTCAGAATCAGTGGCTGGAACAGGGAGAATCTTCTGAGACAAAAAAGGACTTTTTTCCTTTTTTCATATTTTTCTTGAGAAGATCTTTAATAAATAAAAGAATAAAAATAATCAGCCTTTATTCACAAGCAGACAAAAAACCAAAACTCCAACACTGAAAAACAAAATTACCCTTGCCACAGGAGATCCCTTGGCAGCAGCTGAAGGTCTAAAGAGATTATGAAAAATGGTGTAATATCACGGTGTATTGAGAAATATTAACACCTATGAAGAGCAAAGCAGTAGGCAAGGTTCTAGCACTGATTTCTGTGCACTAGCAGGAATGAGGGAACTAATAGATACCCTGAACTTCTCAGATCATGTAATTTTCGGTCCTAAAATACGGCATTATTCTTTCAGATGAAAACATGTTACAGAAATATGCATATAACTACCAGTTATGGAAAAAGAAAAGTAGTTCCAAAACACAGTAATTTAACCCAAACTCCTTACATTTCTGATCATTTTCCTGGTGCCAATTATATAAATATTTTTTGAACCATCACTTGAGGACAGAAAAAAAAACAAACAAACAAAAAAACCCCCCACAACCCAACACCAAGCTAAGCAACTACAGACTACACATTTTTTAATGAGTAAAGTATTTTTGCCAGGTTAAAAAGAAATCACTGAGTAAATATAGCTATCATGTCAATAGTCAAGAAAATAAATCATTAAAATAGCATATGCTATTTATTGGGTTGCTATTTTATTATGCTAGATTTATTGGGTTGATCTCAGGACTTCCATATAAAAATTAATTTCTGTTACATTAACATATTTATTGCACATAAATTATAGTTATAAAACTACACAGAAATGCATATATATGCTTTTTTCTTCCAATTAATATTGATACAATTCCCATCATTAACTATTACAATATCTTTCATATGTTCTTTTATATCACAGTTATTAAATGCATACAGCCACAAACTTGCTCATATTTTTATAATATATGTATTTAGTTGCTTATATATAATATAATATATACAATATAATTAAGAGCCAAATTATTAATACACTTGTTGCAGTTAAAGTTTCAGTATAGTTATTTCTAATTGCAATGTACAGTGACATATCAGCAATATATACAATATTTTCAAGGTATGCAAGTGAAATAATTTGATTAACAGTATATTTAGTCTTTATAAATTTTAGTGAATGGACTTTCATTGGATTTCTAAACAGTCAAGAAATAGAGGCTGAATAACATCTCTCTTTGCTTTCAATATCTAGCAGTTTGGAGCATTTTGCAAGTTATAGGATGCAATAATACACTTACAAGGAGTTTACACAGTATGCAGCTGTGTGCTCAGAATCTGCCTCTAACCCAGGAGCAGGGTCACATACCTGTGTGGAGGGAGAGCTGCTCTCACAACTCTTGCCACAAGGAACTGCAGAGGTACAGAAGGGCCTGCAAATTTACCTCCTTATTTACAGAAAATCAGAGTTGCTGTAGCAACCCTAAGCAACGCTGCTGCCCAGTGCCCCACCAGAGAGCTGATCCTGTATCAGCCACAAAGAAACAGAAAGTTGCACAGACCTTTTAAACTCCCTTGTAGCTAAACTGTCTCAAGCGATAAGCAATTATGAAACCTCTGATCCCAAGATAATAAATACCCTCTCACACATAGGCTTTACAAGAAAGACCAGTTCTAAGAAACCTTTTCAGGATCAGCCTCTGCTGCTGATCCCTTTAGCCTCTGCAATAGCCCAGCACTTGGAGGAAATGTACAGGATCCCTGTTGCCAATCCAGAACAAGTTTAATTGATTTTGCTCTTTGCAGTAATTCTTGGCAAACACAGTCTAATCCCACTTAATCCTCACAAAGTACTTGAAGCCAGGTAATACGTGTCATATTAGAGATAATTCTTCAGATTTGGGCTTATTATATTTATTTACAAAAAGCATAGAGACAGGTCAGGATGAGGGATCCCAGCTGTGAGTACAACTGTTCAAATTCATGGGACTCTTTCCAACATTCCACAGACTTTGCTTCAGAACTTGGTTGTCTAAATAAACATCTTAGCCAAGAGGCAGTGCTATTGCCTTCTCTGCCTCTCTTTTTGGATCTATGTTAAATCCTTTTATCAGAGCAGAGCTGATACTTTTCTAAAATTATTAAATTGTTAATAACTAAAGGCTGTATTTTTTTCTATTTGAACAGCCCATAGAAGACCTCTTTCCAGAAAGTTACAGCAAATAGCAAGTTATCAGCCTGTCTGCCAAGTGCTTTCATAATTAAGATAATAGCTGTCCCAGAGGATTATCAGGACCCTGGAGGTGAGTCATTATGACAGGTGCTATAAAACTCCATGTACTAACTCAAGGGGCACTCCATGGCATTAACCTCTTAACCTGGCTTTCTATGAAATTTCTGCTTCTCTAAAGTTAGACAGAGAATCAAGTGACAAGGAAAAGGTAGGAATAAAAAAATATTCCTGAAATTTGCATTAATCTGGATATTTTCTGACCTCTCCTCTTATGTAAACGCTGTTGTTGTACCTTTGGTCTTCTTGGAGTCCTGTTGATTGCTTCCTGCGCCTTTCACAGCTGCAGCCTCCAGCTTGTTGCCACACTTCTGCCTTCTTTCCTACATGTGCTTCCTTTTACCCCTGTTTCCTTCTCTGGGAATCTCCTCCCTCCTCCAGCTCTATGTAAGTCTCTCACCTTCCACCCTATCATCTCGGCAGTCACTCCTCCACCAAGCATCTCCGCTAGTTTGTCTCCTCCCTCCTTGGATTACCCCCTAGGTTTGTTGGGGTTTTTTTGCTACTCTTCCAGAATTTACTCCTTTGCATCAATTCAGACCTGGTTCCTTGACATTAACATTTATTTTTCCCCAATCTCCCTTGATACTTTTTTCTTTCTTCTATTTCACTTCTTCTCCCTCTGTATGAAGTTCTGGTATAAAGCCTTCTCACACTATGAGTTAATCAAAAAGCTGGTTGCAAATGAAAACCATATTTATCAGTGTTCTTTGGTACACAGACAAGTCTTACCTGAAAAGGCTAATTATAAATAAAAATTTAAGTTTGGTAACCTAATACTCTATGCTTGTGTTCCTTCCTAAAACCTCAGAACACTAAAGCCCACAGTATTCCTACCCATTATCTATTTTCTGCCTAGCTGTCATTCAGCACTCTTTTTGAAGTCCTCCCACTTCTAAGAAAATGAATACTGAGCAGCTTCAGCCATACACAAATAATCAGAAAGAAGAGAAGAGAAAATAAAATCAAAAAAACCCAAAAAAATCCCCAAAAAACTCACCACCCCCCA
>VWYO01025369.1:189771-227848 GCA_013400275.1 Rhadina sibilatrix | reverse complement strand
TTTTTTTTTTTTTTTTTTTTTTTTTTTTTTGCTAAATAACAAGGCAATCAACAGGATTTTGAGGTTGCAATTTTGCCATATCATCAGAGCTTCCAGGAGTATCTGGTTTCATGACATGCCACTGTCATCATCACTTTTTTCAGGCAACCTATTGTGTTTGTTTAATTAAAATAGGGCTTATCTGAATTGCTCAATGGTATTAAATATCTGACTCTGCTCCAAGGTTTCCACATTGGTCATTTTTCCTCTTATCCCAAGCTGTGCCTTCATTTAAGCAGAAAAGTTGAGCTGAACTGACATCCCTGACTAATGACTGCACATCCTGACCTTCCTTCCTTGCCTCCCACTTCAGCACACCTGCATTCAGTGATTGATTTCCTGATAGCTGCTGTGAAGAAACCACTGGAGTAAGTGAGGCTGAGCTGATGGAAATGAAAACTGGCTTAATAAGATTATTTTGCTATTCTGTGTACTTTATTAATGTTTGGAGAAAGTTGAAAGCTCAGTTACGTGACCTATGGTTGAAAAGTCTGCTCTGTGTTCAGATGTGATTGGTAAAGAGAAGCAGAGGTGCTTTTTTATTTCAGCAAGAACTCTGGGCAGTCACTGAAATTAAAATTTTTATCTGGGGTGTTTAAATTGTAATTTCTATGCTAAGCTATACAAAACAAAATCCAAGCCCTTTTTGTATAGATCAAAACTAGTACAATAAATGCAATCCTCTTTTGAGAAGTATGTGTCCTTCTCTGTAAGAAATGATCTTATTTTTTAGCTGGCATAGAATTTTCAATCTACAATAGTAAGTCCAAGACTAAGTGCAGTGAATAGCTGGTTGGGATTTTTCTAATTCAGTCAGCATAACAAATGAATACACTTGCACACATTCTCACTTTATTTGCATAAAAAAATCAATTGTAAGGCAAAGTCCTGAAATCCTCTCTGGCGCCAGGAATTTATCTGAGAGAGGATACAATAAAAAGAGTTCAAAGTCTGTCTGAATTGAAACATAGTCTGGAAAAACATGATCACAAATGATTAAATGAAAAATTGCTTATCAGGGGCAGGACACATAGATGTCATCCTACAGTATTCCATACCATTGTGAAGAGCTTTTAACTTATTCTCCTTTACGTGGAGTGGTAAGTATGTAGTGCAAAAAAGACATGGAGCATTGTTTTTATTATAGTTCTGGCCTTAGAAACAAATCAAAGCAGTAAAGGATTAGTCCATTGCTCAGGATTCAGTCCAAATTATTCAGGTAGAGGATTAAGATAATATTGTGCTAATTTAAAAAGTGAGATAAAATTATTACAGTAATTTTATCAAGAACTGAAAGCAAACCATAACATTAGAGCTGCAGTTAGAATCATTGAGCAGATCTCTTCTAGCTGGTGTTGTCTGCCAGGTTCCCTGGTGGAGATGAGTAACAGTTAAGGAAATTGCATGAGCAGCACTGACAAATTTCAACAACAGTTAGGTGCTGCTGGCTGCAGGTGGAAGGGAGAGAAAAAAAGAGAAAATATGGAGAGGAAAGGCCCAGCTACAAAGCAAGATATAACAGATTCAATGGAAAGCTACTGTACTTCAACACTGTTAGAGTAATATAGACACACAAGCATGGATCTTTACAGAACCTTCATTAAAAAAAATGAAAGAATCCTCAAGTTTTACACATAATCTCAATGGTTTTTGAGTGAAAGAAAATGGCTGCTATGACCAGAGATCTGGGAGGGAAGAGCTCCACCAAAAAATTAAAAGGGAAGGAAACTCACAGCAATGTGAAAGTGGAAAAGGTTTGATAAAAGGTTTCACTGACCTTACAGTCAACAGATCTGTTAGTAACCACATCTTCTTCTGCTAAGATGAAGTCCTTCACGACTATTTAAAACCTTGGATTCTTGCCTTCAACACATTTTGAGTTGGATGCATGATGGTTAAGCACTGTCTTCCTCTCTGCTGCTCCACTGGGTAGTGTTTTGAACAGCAAAGGAATGAAATGAGACAGGATGGGAGAGAATCTGAACCCCACTCTCCAGCCCCTACGCCTGCACACGCAACCACCAAATTCCTGCACAAAATTAAAGTACTTTTGCCAAGAGTGCATCACCTGTCACCTGTGCTTAGGTTCCCCCCATTCACTAAAGGTGTATATGCCAGCATAATGAATCCCACTCCTGCAGCCTGTTCTGGAGCCTGAAAACATCAAAATTTTGTTTATAATCTGGTCTTATGTCATAATATGAAGAGCTGCTTCTCCAACTATTTGTGTTTTTTCTTAATTTCTCACCTAAAATTTAAGTAGCTGACGTTGAGAACTATATATCAATTGTTAAATACTTTGATATAACATAACTCGACATAACTCAAGGAAGCAGGTAAGTCCCAGGGAAGAATTAATAAATGCCTCCCTTTTGTCAAGGAAAGTCACGCCTCAGAGTTTTCTTTGAAGAAGCAAGCAACAGTGGACATAGGAAACCTGCATGTCAGTTACTTTGATTTGAAAAAGTTGTTTAAATCAGCCATCTACCAAATATTGTTCAAGAAACTAAAGTGGAAAAGCACAAGAAAGAAAATCCTTAAATGAACCAAGAACTGTCCAAAAGATGGGCAACAGACCTCAAGTAGAGCTAATCAGCTTTTTTCTTTGATGTCATTCTTTAATTTTTACATTTGTATGAAAATTAGTCGTTTCATGTAATACCAAGGAATCTGACTGATTCTGACCCCTGAAATTAAACTGAAAAAAAATGAACTTTCTGTTCCTCAGTTCTGCTCCTCTTCTGGCTATTTCAAGTGAAATGGCATGGTTCTGGCAAACAGTGTTGTAGTTCTAGAGGTTGACAGGTGACAGTTAATAACAAGATGACCTCTAGCAATGCTTTGTTTGTCCCTTTTGTTCACTTGTTCCTCTTCATACAATTTGTTTCTTCTGCAGGTATGTATTTTTTTTTTTTCCTTTTGTACTTTCAACTCATTTCACTTTAGGGCAGTCTGAAGAGTAGTTTGACTAGCCAAAATTGTGAGATACAAATATTTGGCAAGATAGATCTAGTATGCAGATGTTCTTATTGCTGCTAGCTGTTTGGCACTCCGATGTTGATTTGTTGTGTAGGTGTACTTCTTTTCATGTATGTAGTGAATAAGGAATCTCTACCCCCAGAGGCTGTGATAGATATATTCAAACTGAGTAGATTAATTAAAGGAGTCACAAAGAGTTTCTTCATGAACACAGATGAATGAAAGCTGAGTATCCTCCTTGTTTGAATATGTATTTGAATTTGAATTACAAAACAAGTTACATGAGTATCTTAGTAGTGGAGGTTTGGTTTTTTTTCACTTTTACAGGTTGTTGGGTTGTTTTTTTGTTTGTTTTTTTTTAAGGGACACATAATTATAATTAGTCAAGAATCTTAAAGCACTGAGAGTGTGGCTTTTGTGACCAATTTTACATTTTATTTCCTAGTTAGACTTTCTTAGAAGAGGAAGAGAAAAATCCTACAAAAAGAAGTGAAGTATTCAGAAAATATTCTGGCATCATTCCAATAACCATTAAGATTTATAAGCAACTCCCACCAATTTATTTTCCAATCTATTGTTCTATTTTCCACTATTTTTTTACCCTTTAAGAGTAAAAATATCTTTAATTTAAAATGGATCGTTCTTCTATGCAACAAATAGTTATCTTTCTATATTCAACTATTTGTCTTCTCTCTTACTATCAACCATTCTTATTGTCTTTCCTATCAGCCCTGAGCTTTCAGTTTTCTTTCTACAAAGAAATCTTTGTTTACCCAAGATAATTCTGATTTTTTGCTCAATAGCATTTTTTTAAAATATTTTCCATATCCTCTTTTGTATTTTTAGTACCAGTCCCCTTGTCCTCTTTGTCTCCTTGCTGGTATGATATTTTGTTACTTGTTTACACTGACCTCAGCAAATCACTGAGTTCCCATAGTCATGCTTCCCTTAGTTTAAATCCCCCCACAAAAATGATTGGAGGATTTCTGACCAAGATGACTGACTGTGATATCAACCCTTGAAATGAAGGGTGCAGACAACCCAGTATAAACATAAAAAATGCAGTGTAGTGACAGGATCACCAGAAACTCTTTCAGACCCTGGTTGTGCAAAAATCCTCTGGACCTTTCCCACTAGAACATCTCCCACTTGTCATCCTCTTGCCTTTGAGCTACCAGTTGCCCAATACTTCTTAATCTGATCCCAGAAACATCAAATAAGCATCACAAGGATCAAAGAGGGAAAGAAGCACTAAAGAAGGGAGTGCCAGTGTGAGGTACATAAGAAGGTACAGAATTGTCTCAGTTTTAGGAGAGGCTTCCCTATGCTGTGGAAGATCCAACTAAGTTCTAGATTTTCCACCGATTTCTTAATTATCACTTTCAAGTTACTTAACTCCATACTTTCATAACTCCATCTAAGTGTTCCAAGGCCTTGAAATATTTTTTATCATCTCACACAGTCCCTAGTGTGAATTGTGCATCCTTCATACAAAGCACAAACAAGGGAAGAGCTACAAAACTTACCCAGAGAGGAAAAGCAAAGCCAGGGTCCCTATGTTAGATGCATTCCTCACTCATCACAGGATGTTTAGCTATGAGCTCTCAGCTATGGAGATGGACTCCTCCATGGCCAATGCCTCCTAAGTGGGATTGTTGGACAGATCACCCCCATTTCAATATTTGAATCAATTCACATTTCCCCACTACCTCGGAATGACAGATCTTTTGCCATAATGCCGCTCAGGGGACACTGAAAGAATGAAGGTGTTGATGTTTTTTTCCCTCCTGATTCACCAAGCATGACTCCATCCTGCATCTCAGCAGCTTTCAGTTTGTTCAATGGCAGCCTGTGTGTCTATTTAGAGAAGCAGGGGTAGCCTGCGTTGCTGTGAGGGTGAGCAGTGACTGTCCATGTGTAACACTTCACAGTTCCTTGACTGTTTTGAACACTCCAAGTAACTCTAGCACTCTGCATAGAGGACAATCAGTGCTGCTCAGCCTCCGTATTCCTTGCTCGGTTATTGTACCTTTTTATTTTGCAGAATCAACAGCATCCTGAAATTGGATGAATGGCATTTTTTAAAGACGCTTGTAATGTCTTCATGTTAAAAGTATCTAAACTATCTCTAGCTTAGCTAAATTGATCTCCCTCTTAGCTCTTTGAAGAAAGTCAGGATGCTGGAGAAACAATAAAGATCGTTGGAAATTAGTCCTCTTCTACTTTCTATGTAGTCCAGAGGGAAGCTGAACCGACTGCCCTCCTAATCTCACTGAATCTACTAAATAACTGGATTTGTTCCCCAGATCCTCTTGGGTGTACTTTTCTAATTTATAATTCTCCTCAGGCTAGCACTGAGGATAAATGTATATGTAGGTATTACAAGCAGAGTGTCTGGAACTAGAGCAAAGAGTGCTGTGTGTGTGGGTAAGGATGAGATATTGTAACTGCTGGCAGTTAGGCCAGGGCTCTTACTCTATGCCTTCACTGAGGAGAAAAGCCACTGGGATATTCCCACCTATGTGATGGCCTCATCATAATATTCCTTTTTAGTCTTCCATTTCATTTACCTCAATGCTGAAAGCCTCTCTTTGCCTTCACAGAGCTGAAACAGAAGATCCTCCTTTTTTTTTTTTTTTAAAGGATGCATGACCTAAACAATTCTTACAACATATAATATTAATAGTTAAAAAAAAAAAAAGAAAAGAAAAAGCAGTGTAATCCCACTAATTAAAGTACTTACTATAATTATTCCTTAAGAAAAAAAAAACCCTTAAATGTTCCTAGTTTGCACAAATGTTGGTTGCACCATGTTTGCACAAAATATTCTTTAATTAACACAATGCTCCCTAATCCAGAATTGCAGGGTGTGGACCAAATATTCCACACCACTCAGGCTGCATGTTCTGGACCTTCACCACCTTCAAAGCATCATCTTGGCAAATGGTGCAGAATCTGCAATCCTGATTCAGCTCTTTGGAGGAGAGTGGTGAAAATCCTCACTATTTTGTTGAGGGGTTTTGCTTTTGTTTTAATTTCAGAGATTTTCCTTTGCATGTTTCACAAATAGCATCAATGCCTACAGCTAAAGACACAAATGGCATCCTGTAACCAGGTACTTCTTTAAGGCAATGCTTAAGCCTTGGAAGTTTTGGGAGGACACAGTAATCACAGTGTCATAATTTCCAAGGAGGTGGCATCCTTAAGATCTCTTGTATGGAATGATGTTTTTATGAAGTTTCATGGATTTTGTCATTCTGACACAGAGTTTTAAAACAGAAAGTTGCATAAATCAAGAACCAATATTTAACCACTGAAGCTGAAAATCTTCTACCTCCAGCAACAGTGCCACTGATTCCAATTATCTTGACTTTTGAGAGTCTAAAGGATTTTTGCATAAAATTGAGTGATATTAATTAAAAAAAAATAATATTTTGAAGAGAGTCAGAAAAGTTCACTGGCTTGACATAGCCACTGTGTAAAATGTTCTGTTTCCTATTTAGTTGTCTGTTACTACCCATATTCACAAACTATAATATTTGTGATCCCCCAAAATACTTCAAATCATAGCAATACACATTATTTTGCTCTGCCTGTTTTAAAGTATACTTTGAGTGCTTATGGATCATCCCGGATCTGCTCGATTAAACAGATATAACAGTTAAATCCTTGCACTGCTGCCATGACTTCTTCACCTGTGCTGTTAACAAATATAGGACTTAAGGTCCAAAGCTAAAAAATAGTCATTCCAATATTGGGAGTACAGCAAGCATACAGCATGGCTTAAGCTGCATTTAAATCTTGTTTTCAGGACACCTGGACTTTCTCCTAAGTCATCACAATGGCCTGTGACTTTCAAAATTTGATTTACAATATCACAAAGACTTGAGGCACTGGAAAGAAACTTTACCAACCACATCATGGGGACCCTCAGGAGACAGATTTGAGGTTAATCTTTAGAAGCACATATGAGGAAAACTGCTCCAATTAAGCAGTCTCTAGTGTAAATGAACAAAGAACTATTTGCAAGAGGAAGTATCAGAAAAGATACAAAAATAGCTTGTGCATCATGAGTAAGAGTCATGACAGGAAAGCCACAAGTGAGGAGTCATGTGAAAAATCTACTTACATACACATTCAAGGAAATCCTTCACCCAGAGACAATAATTTAGATGTCCTGGCTTAACCACAGAAAGAATATAAGCTTAAACCAAGCAAAATTTGCTTTCAGAGATCAAGGTATTCCTAATGTTGGCTTTCAGTCAGATGGGCCACAGCAGAAAGTACCCAAATGGCCACAGTGGTGGTTAATGGTTGTATATCACATTTCTAGGACCAGAGAAGAACAAACCCCCACTGGTACTTGTGCATGGCACCTAATTAAACCAAAGAAAAGTCTTCTCACTTTAGGAGTCCTTTAAGTGTTAGAACCAGAAATCTTGTTCTACAGGACATCCTGCTAGAAGAGAAGGTCAAACTTTTCTAAACCTCTAAATTCACATTTGTTGATTGTATTGCAGTCAGCATCTTCTCATTAAGAACTTGTTCTGTGTATTTTGTTACAGACTCACTGAAAACTCACTTGCTGGAAGAACTGCCCTAAATAGGCTTATCTTTTTTGACTGCATAATTCTACAGCTTTTTGCATTGTACAGTTCTACAACTATCTGTACTCAAAGAGCAAGACTGTGACCCACAGAGAAAGACTTGAACGCATCTTTCTTACTCTTTATCCAGTTTTCTGAAAACTTGTTTGTCAAATTATGAAGTCATCCCCACTATGTTTATTGAACTCACCCTACTAAATTAATTTCTATTGATTTGAGCACCAAATGGTTAAGATCATTGATTCTGGTTGAACTTCAAATCTGTAGTTGTGCAAAATTTGTTCCTGGACGTAAGACAAGGGGTCTATCCTAAAAGTTTTTTTTAATTAAAAAATATACATCTTCCCTCAGTCACAGTGATGTTCTAAGGATTCATTTCTTAAAAGCTCCTGTAACCTTCTGTGAGATCTCTAGAAAGGGCGTGCTTAATTAATTACTATTATAATCATCCATTGTCCTGAAGGCTCAGTGGAGATTTTGCACTTTTCGAAACAACCAGTTTCTTTGAAGGGAATAAAATGAGAATGTTTACTTCCAATTATGAAGTCTGAAGGCTGATAGATGTAAAGAGGCCACAGCAGAAAGGGTTGGTCTAAGCCGCGAGTGGCAACGCGCGTTACGTAATTGTGTTACCAGCATCTGGATGGTGATGGCCACACATCTTTTAATTAAGTGGTGAGACAATTTACGTCAGATGGTCAGCTTGGACACCATTCCTGCATGATGAGAGTGTCCCTTCAGCACATGTCCACCTTACCGACCGCTGCAAGTCAGAACTGAAAAATGAGCTCCTGGGAAGGAAAGGGTTTCTGCACAGGAGAACTTTGAGCTGTCTCTTTTGTAACAGAAGATCTCCTAGAAAAATAGTTCAGCACTACAAAAAGACTTGAACATGCGTTTCTTCTTTTGCTGTGTTATTTTAAGCATTCCTCATCAAACACCAAGTTGTTGATCTCAGCCCTTGATCTGCTCCTTCTTCTTGATCATTACAACCAAGCCCCTTTTTATTCCTTGATTAGTTTCCAGCTGGATATGTTCCCTAATGTAGCAAACCTGAAGCAGTATAAACAGAGGGATTAAAATAGAATGTAAAAATGTAGGAGTTACCTAATTATTTTAAATGCATATTTATGCCAAATATCTAAAAATGGCATGTAGCAGCTGGATGGGCAAATTAACCCCCTCATAGTTAAGTTTGCAGCATAATCCAGACACTAGTGGGGCTTCTTTAGTGTCAAACAGAATCTTGAAGGAGTTCCTAGAAATGTCCTGGAAGGAAACCCTGTTCTAAAATCCATGTTTCATGGCTTCATCACTCACTGTTGATTGCAACTTGGTTTTTATCACAGCTCATATAAAGGCTAGCATTTTATTGTTGAGCTAGGGATCAGATCTAGAAAGAGATTTGAATCCGAAGTAACACATCCAGGAAGGTAACAAAAAAACCAAAAAGATGAAAAAAACAAAACCAACCAAACAAACAAAAAGCCATACCTGTATATGTTGTAGATGATTCTCTGAAGAATCATTTTCACAGGGCCAAACTCCAGCTCATGATACCATGGTGCCATCTCCCAGCTTAGATTGCTCAGCCTAAATATGATGGAATTCAGGATTCAACTGACTTAGCAATAATTTGTCAGGTGAAATACAGCTGCATAATGGAGGCAAAGTTTGATTTTGTAAAAATGAGAGTTCCCAAAACTCTTAAAACTGAGGAGCACTCTTAAAACTGAAATAAGAGCATTTATAGGGGAAAAAAAAAAAAAAAAAAACACAAAACAAAAACCACCCGGAAAAAAACAAAACAAAAACAAAAACAAAAAACCAAAAACAAACAAAACCCAAAAACAAACAAACAAAAACAACAACAAAACAAAAAACAAACAAACAAAAAAAGCCTAAAGTAAAATAACTAAGAATATGAAACAAAGCAATTCATAATGATGCACTTTGTTTTTTCCACACAAGCCTCAGGCATGTGAAACTGTATTAGGTTTAAACAGGGAGAGGTTGCCACTACGAATTTGTGGTACCTTCTCACTACTGTTGGAGTCTTACATTTGTATGTACAAAGTGTGTTCTTGTGTCACATTGCAAAGTGCAGACAACAGTGGCAACTTGAAGTCAGATACAAGTCACAGGACAATCTTGTAGTACCTGAGCAGAATTCCTACTCCTTTTCTCTAGTGTAACATCTTTAGATAAACCAAGTAAATAGACATTCACTTGAATTTGAGCTGAATGAAAGTCCACAAGAGAAATTATTCACAGAAGTGTCACCTGGAAAGGGTATGTCCAGAGGCCTCAGATCCAACTTCCTGCTTAAATCAAGAGTTTCACCAGCTGCAGCTCTCATTAGCTATGCTTTGAAAATCTCAAAGGACAGATTCTCCACAGTCTTCCAATGCTGCATTATCCTGCACCTGCTAAATAAAGAAGCTTTTTCTATTATTCAAACCTGTTTAGCTTTTGGCTCTCTTCTCATAGATCTGCCACTATTGAGAAGATTTTGGTTTTCACTTTACAATTTCCTCTCAAGCAGTTTTAGATTGCAGTTACATTTCCCCTTAGTCTCTAAAACCACATTTACCAGCAGTTTTTTGTGGTCAGAAAGTCAAAGCTAATACAGTTTCATACTTTTCATACTATCAAGGAAGTTCATGCAATTTTATAGTATTAAGACTAATTGGTTCTACTGTATGGTAATGTAGGGGCTGAGATTTTCTTAACATAGACTCGTTTGGATTATCTAACTTTTCAAAGAAAACAGTGCTCTGGAACTAGAACATTTTCATCAGCAGAATCTAAAGATTTCTTAGACTGTGTGCAGAAACTTTCTCTCCTACTAAAAATGTCCTACAGGAGCATGAGGTTGTGATCAGGATTTCTGCACTAATTTTGATGACATTTGCCCACATTTCATTTCAGACTTGAAGCTTATGTGGCTCTCATCTTAGGAGCATCTAATTCTGTCAGAACTGTGTTAGAAAGGGCATAGATCATACAGACAGACTAAAAACTTTCAGTTTGGTGCTGCCTCAACAGAAGCTCTTGCTAGAGAGCACCCAGCAGACCAAGACTGCCAACTGTACAACTGTGCCATGACAATGAGTGCAGGGGAGCCATGAAAACTGGTCAGAGCTTTGTGGGACCAGATCTCCTGTTTCTAACTCTCTTCCTTTCTCTTAGGGTTTCGAGAACAGTTCCTGTGTCTTACAGCAGGTTTGCCACTTTGTGGGTTGTGAAGTGTGACTACACATTTATTTCAGTTCACATGAGCAGCATATAGCTGCTGGATAAATTTGTCTCCATGTGTTGTCATAATCTCATCACCATCCATTCCTTTCTGTTTCATGTATCACCTCAGCCTTCTGCTGTGAATTTGTCCTATCTTAGAGCAACTCTGCAAAAAGTGATTATCCTTCATTGGTGCCCTTGCACAGGATTACCTCAAAACTGGCATCTAGCCAAGCTCATGTCCTCTCCAAATGCCACTGGACTTTCTCTGCTAATCCAGCAGCCTGAGTTTGAATGCATGTTTTAATGAAAACCAAATATGTTTTAGTGAAGCCCAAATTATTGCTCTGTCCTCCAGAAGTCACATTAAATTCTGTATCTTGCAATGTGCTGGGGGTTGGGTGGTTGGTTAATCACAGCTCAGCCTCACTGGGGTGTCACAGCTTCAACCAGGACTTCCCAGAGCAGAGCCCAAGCTTCTGGTGCCAGAACTGACAGCAAATCTCCAAACTGCCTCCCCTTGCTGTGTGACCAGTGCTCCCCCACCTTTTCGAGTGGGATGACACTAAATGTATTGCTACATGAGGAAATGTGGGCATTGTCAAATTTTACAGAGGCACAGAGAACATGCTGTCTGTACCTTTCTTTTATCTCAGGTGAGAAGAAGCTAACCTAGCAAGGAAAATCTGAAATACATATTTTTTAATATTTAACTAAGCTTATCAAAAGTAGTGGATCTGGTAAGCAATAATCTGCACGTCTAATATTGCCTGTTTTTTATTACATAATTCCTATTACTTTATCATATAAATGGCAATGATAAATGGAAAATATAAAACTATATGTAAATACAAAGTTTGATTATATAAAATGAAATAAAACACACTAAAGCTGTATGTAAATGTAAAATATATTTTATTACATAAATATAAGATAAAAATAAATATAAAATATAAGTAGAAATAATAAAAAAACAATTGGAAATTACAAGTGAGACCATTTATGTAGGAAAAAAGCTACTTACATTCTACTATTGAGTATTTTCTGAAAATCCCATTATGCATGTATTTGCCATGTAAGGGCTGTGAATTCTGTTTTATGTTCATCAAGAACCAAAAAGAAAGATAATTGTTTATTATAGCTGGTCAATAACTGCACATGGGGCAAAAAACTATGAGATTTTTTTAATAGGCAACTGTAAAAAAAAATGTTTGTACAAAACCTTTGGTCAAGATCATGTATTTAGAAATATGTCTTTTGTTATTGGAGTGAATGATTAAACCTATATAGAATTCAAATTTATATATAGAATTCAAAGATCTGTATAGTAAACTTCTGAAAAATCTCCTATGGCAAAAATGAGCACCAAGTGCAGTCAGAAAAAGTCAGGCTGAGAGAAGGACACCAACAAGACCAGCAGCCTGGACCTATTCACCTACTTGATAGTAAACTGGAGAGCTTTTCATTTTTTATCTCAGCATTTTCCCAGTGTTCTGCTACAGTAGAAAATTATCAGCTGCTCTAACAGGTCCTTTAAATTATTAATCCAGTACACTGTTTTCTTTGCAAAGTGACACAATTAGATTATGCAAAGGTTTGATATCTTGTTTGCCAGAGTGGAACATAGACAGAAAGATCCCTTTGCATTAAGGAGGACAGAGATGATTATGTTCTGCTACATACTCTGAAATACTCTGAATCAAAGTTTAAGTGAATCATTTAATATCGAATGTCTGAGACTAAAGAACTCAATTCTTCAGTTCCCCAAGCACGATTAATTCCCTTCTACCATTAGCAAAGGCTTTTCACAGATCCAGAGAAATATACTTGAATTTTCCAATGGCTGTGGTGGACCTCTGCAGTAAGCACTGTTAGCAGGGAGCTGTGGGGGATGTAACATGAGTTTACTGCTGAGTCAGACATTTTGAAATGTGTAATCCAGCAATTGCACAAGTAGCCTTTATTCTGAAATAAGTATTTTTTAAAGGAACACTGACTGAAATTCTCAACAAAATGGAACTGTGGTTATTATTTTAAAGAAAACATGATAGGTGACTGCTGTGGTCCTGAAAGCAGCAGGCAGTCTGTGAAGTGCCTGGTGGAAACTGGTTTTACTAAGTCTCTAGCTGTGACTCCGGGAGTGGTACGGAACTACCAGCAACCAGCTGCATTTTGTGTAGAGAGTGTACTGAGAACAGTGTGTCAATATTTGTATAAACACTTTGTCCTTGTTTTACTGAGGGGAAAAAAAGTTGTGCAGTTTCCAACTGTGTCTAAATTTGAGCCTTCCTGCATCTTGAAGAGTAATCACATTTTTGAGGTAAGTAAGCAGGAAGTGGCTTCTAATCGCTGAGCAATCAGGGGAAGGACCTGAGCTCTGGTAACGTGCCTGGGGTTTGCTGAGCCATTGCTCCTGGAAATGCAGGGATTCCAGGATAACTGCTCCTCTGAGGCACTATCTGTGAGACCATGTGATAGCAAGAATTAGCTACAAAGAACTTAAACCCCCTTATATACACCTATAGTGTAATAAATGTCTCAAATTCACTCTTGCATTCAATCACAGAGAATGAGGGAGAAAACAGAAACCACCCAGTGTTCTGTGACTGTGTTCATTGCCTATACATGAGAATGTTAAGGATAATTAAATACCTTCTGCTACTCCTGCAGCTCCATCATGGAAGCAACCCTACTGATATTCTTGTTCCTTAACAGTTGAGGACACAGAAGAATATTCCACACTGATACAGAGCAGATTTGGAAGAAATTCCCTGGAGTGAGTAGAATAATATAGTGTAGCAGTAATTGAAAGGTCCGGACCAGGCTCCCATTTTTTCTATTTTAGAAAAACACTGCTATGTTTTACTTCTGTATTTTTTCAGACTTCTGAGGGGTCCTGACTTGGATTTCTTGGATTTTCTTGTTTTCATTACAAGTAACTGTTCCTTAACAGTTGAGGACACAGAAGAATATTCCACACTGATACAGAGCAGATTTGGAAGAAATTCCCTGGAGTGAGTAGAATAATATAGTGTAGCAGTAATTGAAGGGTCCGGACCAGGCTCCCATTTTTTCTATTTTAGAAAAACACTGCTATGTTTTACTTCTGTATTTTTTCAGACTTTGCTGAAATCCTGACTTGGATTTCTTGGATTTTCTTGTTTTCATTACAAGTAACAGGAATTTTTTGTTTGTTTGTTTGTTTGTTTTTTGTTTTGTTTTGTTTTGTTTTGTTTTTGGTGGTGTGTGTGTAAGACTGCTTTCAAAGGTTACAATGAAATGACAAAGCCTAAGAACCACAGCAGCCTCTGTCTCAGTCTTGAGAAAGCATCTAAAAAACCCATAACAATAAGATATCCCCTTCCCCAAACTTTGTGTTCCCCTGGAAAAGCTCCATATTCCCCCCTTCTAAAGAGAAAATCAAATCTTTCAGCGTCTTTTGGATCCATTTGGTTTGGGCCTTTAGTGGGGAATATTAAAAATATTAAAAACAGATAAACAAATAAATATGTAAGTATTGTTTAATACTTACAAAAATATCAGTGAGAACAGAGAAGCTGCTGGTTGTGCTGGACAGAGGACTGTGGACAGCAAAAGGCTGAGTGGCTGCTACTCAGAGGGAGTGTAAGGAGGAATGATCACACGCATCTTGTCACATCTGCAGACAGCAGCAGCTCCACTAAGCAGCAATCTGGAAACTGAAAGGTCAACATCCCACACAGGTAACAGCAAGCCAAAACTGGGAGGTCCCTTTACAGCTGGAAATGGGTTGGGGGGTTTGGTGTTTTGAAGTGGTTTTTTGGGGGGGGTTGCTTCTTTTTTCACCAAATCATAGCATCTACATTGCTGATACAATGCAGTACAAGAAAAATTCACTGGCGTAGTAATGAAAAGATATTCAATTCAATTTGGCAACTAAAAGGGGTAAAAAAGTATAACCATACATCCTCCAATATCTGTTACTCTTAAAGAAGGTTTCAAAACTCCAGTCCAGGGGAATTAAAAGATTAAATTCAGGAATTGTTACCTAAAACATGAAAATTAAAATGTTCCTAAACAACCCATTCAAAGGAAGATATTATAACAAGCCTGCCTGTCAGTAGTTACAATATCATCAAAATTATAGAATTATTTTGAAGACAAACACAAATATACATTTTTCACTCAAGAAACAGATTTATAAGAAATTAAATTTTCACAGAAAGTATCTATGTTTTCAAGGAACTTCTAATTACTTCACTGGCTTTCATGGTACAAATTTATGCAAATAAATCAGAAGTGAGATGATACTAAGTATTAGCCTGTATTAGTTTAAATCCAGTTTCTATATAATTAGAACATGAAAACTTGCTAGAAAATATACATATACATCATTTAAACACAGTTCAATAATTTCTTTTTTCATTTTTATGGTGTTTGTAGTAACACAATACAGCAGTTCCTCAAAATAAAAACGTCAGGGCAACGATGTTTCTCTAGGTAAAAGCAATGTAGCCTCTCTCAAAAATACTTAAAGACCTGAACATGAAATTATACTGCTAGCAGAAGAGGTAGCCGCTGCTTAGGTGAAGCAGCAGTATGAAAAGATAAGAGGAGTAACATTTGAAATTATGACTTTCACAAAGCACATACAATATTCACTCTGTCAACTAGAAAATATTAATAAGAAGAAACAGCCAGAGATGTTGTTTAGTCCATTAAAGGAAATTCCCCTTACATTCCTTTTTAGAGAGCAATCTCCAACGGTTGTACATAACCGACAAAAAAATTTTAGAAGTGGCATTCACTGATAAAGAAAATCACCACCAAGGCAACAGATAATCATCTGTGGGAAATGGAAGTCCTTGACTTTGTTTACAGTCTCCAAGAATCAAGGTCAGTATATAGAGTCTATTCAACATTTATAAAGATGTTTAAGCATTTTTGAAACGTGGATGGATGCCAGCCATGAATGAGTGGCTATGGATACCAGCCATGTCCGTGACAGTGGCCGTGACTTACTGAAATACCCTTAAGTTTTAAAAGAGTGGGGTGGAAGTGTATTCTGACTGAAAAATGTGTAGTGATGTTTTATTTCAGTGACAGCAATGAACCAGCAACACAGGACATAAATTTGTCTATGAAATAGGGGCCTTCTCACCATTCCTGGGTACCAACTTCTGCAGTCAGAGGCATGTGCCTGTGCTCAAGGGCAAACACCAATAAACTTTTTATCTTATCTCTGTTAATCCCTACAACCCTTTCCTGTATCATAAATCAATATCAAACTCAGGTATTGCATGTGAAGTTTAAATAAGATAAAAAGAGTAAAAAAAAATAAAAAAAAAAAAAAAAAAAAAAAAAAAAGGGGGGGGAAATGAAAAAAAAATATAATTTGCACAGCCAAGAAAGCAGAAGGTGTCTTGACATTTTGGGAGCCAGTTGCCAAAAAGTGGTGTGACAGGAACAAGTTCTAGGCAGGGCTTCCACACTACAAAATGTTCCAAATGGAGCAACACAATGGTTTGCAGTTTTTATAGAAATACCTGATGAATTTTCCAAAAGGCAACTGTCAACAGATTGGACTAATACCAATAAACCTTGACATAAAGAAGGCTAAATCAGCTCAAAGAGACTTGTTGTGCCAGAATTATATTGTACTTGAGATAAATCGATGATAGCTTGTGAGGCTGCCCACAGCCATTTCTGTCCATGTTGTTCTGAGAAACCAGATTGCCTTGTTTTTCTCTCTAACAAGCAGAGTCAGAAATCACACTTCAGCTGCACAGGATATTAACTTGCTCTTATTGATGATTGATTTGTCCATGGGCAATGTAGGCACCTGCTTAGAAAAGCAGACAGAGAAAAACACCCCCAAACATCTGTACTTCTCCCCTGCCATGGTTTATGGTAACTGCAGCTTTACTGTTTTCTCTCTCTGTTGAGTGGGCTGGTGAAGAGTGCTGGAGAGAGGGGGAGGAGGAGCTCCCTCCAGCACCAGAGACCATCCTTTATTTCCCTGTCTCCCAGGAGTGAACAGTAGCAGCAAGTCCAGCTTGACACATTTTCCCTCCACCTTCGTCTTCCCTCCTTGTAGGGGGAGCTACTCAGCCCCAGCCAACCTCTCATCCCAGGTCTGTCTCTTGGAGTAGCAAAATTCAGTATTAGTTCCAAGGCTTGCTCTGTCTTTGATGCATATATTCAAGGGAGGGAGGAATTCTGTGCCAGGTAAGGCTTGAATCTAGGAAGACATTGAGAGATAACAGAACATTGAGAGACAACACAACAAAATGTGACTCCAGAGCAGATAAAAATTAAACTTATGGTTTCGTTTCATTTCCTATGAAATGCTTTATAGAACATATAAAAGGGAAGATGCAGCACAGCATGAGATGAGGACAGTGTAATCTTATTTTCTCTGAAATCTCCCCTAGAGGATTGCATTACATTTCCCTGTCTAAGGGTAGCTTCAGAGTTTTCATTTAATTTCAGGTTTCCATTTGAGGACATAACTCTTCTCTTCTTTGGGAGACTAAAACTCACCCTAACACAAAACTTTGTTTATAAACGTATTTATAATAGATGTGTTTGGGTGTGTCTGTTTCTGCACTTTTCCAAACAAGTGTAAAAACTTGGCATGGGGATTTCACTAATTCCTTCCCAGTCTGCATATAGAATTTGTTTTCCCATCTATTTCTATCTTTTTATGAACTTTGCAATTTTACTTTAATTTTAATTTTTATGTTAGACCTTCCATCATATATGTTACAAAGTCCAGTAAAAATCTGATTTCACCTTTAAAAATACTAACAAACTCCTTTTTTGGTTTTTCTTCAAATCTCACATNAAAAAAAAAAAAAAAAAAAAAAAAAAAAAAAAAAAAAAAAACCAACAACAACAAAACCTAAGAGGCAAAATGGGAAAAGAAAAAAGAAAAAGGGTTGGTAGGAGAAAGAAAGAGAGACAAAATTTATCAGTTTGGGGATGGGGGCTATATTGGTGGGCTTGAGGTGTGGTCATATATTTACATCATATTATTCAAACATAAACCCTGCAAGTCCTTAAGAGAAGCTGTGTGGTGGATCCTGACAAGAATTTAGTCATGCATAACCTTTGTCCTCATCATTGTCCCTGACTGGGAGGGCCCCACACTGAGTACATCTGAACAAACCACTAGGGAGGATGTGGAGAACCCATAACCAGAATGATGCTAGAATCCTAAATTCTGCTGCTGCTGCTGTTGCATTGGAGCTCTCTATTGGAATACATGCTGCAGAGCTGGCTTCTCTTATTTTGGCTGCCTAACAAACCACACCAAAATATTGGACTTGATTGTTATTCTGAGGTCCTGTGATGTACAAAAAAAAAGAACTTAACACATTTCCTAGTGTTACACATTTCCTAGTGTTTTTTTTTTAATATCTAGTATGAGTTCACTCTAAACTCTTTGAATTCCTCAACAGCATCATCTGGCAGAGGAGTGACTCTTTGTAATTGAAGGTAGGGTTTCTAGACTGCCAGCACATCATGTAATTTGAGTCACATTTAAGAATTTTCTCTATCTGAACATAGATAAAAATCAAAACCACAGGATCAGACCACATATTTTTGCTGGTTACTTGAATGTCCAAATCATTTGAATGGGTGTGAGTAATGGCCCAGCAGAAGTGGGATGGGACTGCTGTGATTTGAGTAACTGAGGTAAACAGGAGGTGGCCAGCACTCTATTATCCATTCATGGGTACTGTAATGTAAAGCTCTTATTTTTCTTGTGCTCCTTCTTCTTGAGGGAAACTCATGTAAGTGGGGCTGCTGAGAGAGTCACAGCCTGCAGAGGGTGGGCTGACTCATTCTCTATCTTATTTCCTTTTTACACTGCTATTCAGCCTCATGTTATCTGCATGCTCAAAAGAACTAGGTCCCTCATTTCAGATCCACTATCAGTACAGGGCTTCAGGAAGCCCCCAGTCCAGTCCTGCTTTATCTTTGGATCCCTCTATTTCCTTGTGTAACACCATGAAATTAAGGGAGAGAAGCTGGGGAAAATACATAGAAAGGGAAGCAATGCATACAAAGTTAGAACAAAGTGATATGTGTCTTCCTACTGCATCTAAGCTCTCATGAAGAAACAATACAGGAAAAAGTTCTGGTTTGTGGGAGCAGCACGTGAGGCTGAATAGAAAAGACGTAGAGCAATATACATAACAAACATTGCCAGTGGAATTACTGAAAGCTTTTTCAGAAGGAAAGCATGCATTTATGCATATAAATATCTTGCTGATCAGTTAGTTGCCATCAGCGTAAAGAATCAGCCCCTACATTCCCTGAGTTATTCAGGACCCTGACCATGCTTTTGTGCCTGGTGTTACCACAGCACTTAAATGCACCAAGTGGGTATCAGGCCTTTTTCTGTGTAGAGCTGAGCAGAAATGCAGCACAAGCCAGTCCATAACTGTAAAATCTAGTGCTGAACTATGAATATAATTTCTGACTGCATAACACAAAACATAGGGCTTCCCTGAAACCTTGTTTGAACAGCTCCACTCTTGCAAAACTCCCTCTGCAGGCTCTTTGTAATTATCAATCAGTGAAACAATAAGAGATGGAGGGGAAGGAAGATCAGGAACAATAAAATGAGCCTAAATATGAGGAGGTTTCAGCCCAAGACCAGTGTTTTCTATCACCACCTAAGCAATGTTCTAGTTTTTTTATTAAATGCTCAACAAAAGAAGGAAATAGGTAGTAGTTAAAGTAGTTTAAAGTAGTTAAACAATTTCCTTACCTTAATAGCTGTTTTCAGGTCTTGAATGCATCCATTAAAAAATCAAAATATCCTAAGAATTTCTGAAGTAAAGATCCATTCACATCTCCTAAAGTAATAAGTCTCACAAATTTATATGCTTCTATTGTGAAAAACACACAGGATGAGTTTTAGATCACCTACTTTGGTGCCAGAGAGAAACCTGAAGAACAATTAAGAATCATGGGATTAATTAAGGGAATCCCAGTATTCACTGTCCAGCATGATGTAACCCTTAATGTAATCAGGTTCAGATTTATATTTTATGCCATAAGGTCCTTCAAATAATCTTGATCAGAGCAGCCAAGGATATTTCAACATACCTCTTATCCTCAATCAGACTTTAAAAGGTGAGTTTAACTCTCCAAAAAGGAGGGAGAAGATCTTTATTCTGATTTTATCAGTGTCCAGTACCTTGCTTTATGATCTCCTTTTTAACATTTTCTGTTGTTGGTAGAAAAGTCTAAGCTAAATTTCACACTCATCACCTCTTTGAAGAGCTCAGGCACTCTGCTGGAGGTGACAGACTCCTACCACTGCTTGGATTTCTTGGCTGCCCAACTTGAGCATTCTGACTCACCTCACAGGTCCAGGGCAGCCCTAAAACACAGTGGAGTGTCTAATCCAGAGGGTCAGAGTCATTTTGAATGGTCATTTTGAATCAGGGTGAAATCAGCAACTGTGTACTGAAGTAACTAGGAATTCCTCTGGAGTAATTTCATGTGCAGCTTTTTCTTTTTTTATTTTTTTTTTAATACTGTTTTATTTACTCTGGCCTCTCCTATGAGTCCTGGAATCCTGTCAAAAGAAATGAATGACCAAGTATTTGTAGGCTCTAAAAAAAAATCCTCAGCGTAAAAAAAGTTTCTCAAATCCTTATAATTTTCTTTGAAGTAAACAAAGAGGTATTTTCTAATCTGGCCTACATTAAGGCATAAGGTACAATATTTCAGTGTATCACTCAGGAAGGAAAGAGAAACAATCATGAGGATCTTTGTAGACAGCCAAAAAGACTACTTGAGGAAGAAGAAGTCACTGAGATAACTAAATTTTGTAAAGGCACACTCAGATTCACGTGAATGAGGAGAGAAATGTAATAATACATAGGACTTTAAAAGCTTCAAAAGTTGCATTCTGTCTCTCTGCATTAAATATGCTGAATTTAGTTTGCCATAGCAGTGTCTGATACATGACTAATATGGTTATGATTTTCAAAGTCTTCATATATAACATCCTACAGTGCTAAACTACACTACAATTAGAAGGTTTTCATAAGATCTAATAGAAACCTCCCGTGTCTTAAATTACAACTTTTTTTTCCTGACCTGAGCATTTGATTTCCATTCCCTTCCCTGGAAAATATGTGTTTGGTAATTTTAGTCTATTATGAGCACTTTCACACTTCATTTCCTTGTTAGTTTATCTTCCAAACTTTGAAAAATCAGGGGTTTTTTTCTTCTTTTTTTTTCCCCCTATGACCACTATTTGCATAAGCTTATTTTTATCTAATGCCTAATGTAATTTGTCTTTGTTTTGTTACTTAAACACCATAACCCCCTTGCATATTCTTTCTCAATTAATAATGGAAATACACATCTAAACTGTCAAAATTATTACAAATAAAAAAATTTTTTGGTCATACTTTCAGATTGCATATATTACACCAGATAAGTACTTTAAAAATATTCCACGTATTTGTTGCAAAAATTAGATCATAGCAGAGGTCAGTTGCCCATTACATTCAGCTGGTATTTATTTAAAGTGGCAATGTGAATGTACACAACATTTTTGTCTAGAATGCACCTGATATTTTCAATCAGATAATGTGTAACAAGAAGAAAGAAGACTTTTGCCTCCATTATGAGCTTCTGCATTTGGCTCTAAGAGGCTTCTCTAAGAATATAGAAATAGAATATAGAAACCAAGCACCTTCCCTTGTTTTATGAAACTCCACTTGTATTTCAGCCATGTAATGTTATTACTGGGAAGAATTTATCTTAGTGATGTTGACTTGGATATTATCAGCTATAATTCCTTTCAGGTATGCCTGTTATGACAGATCTGTAACTCTAAGACAGGCATCATATTCAGAAGATTTCTGTATATCCACTTTCTTCTTGCCCTTACTATATATGAAGTAATGAGGTTTTCAACATTTTCCTCCTCCTAAAGCCTTGTCTCTTTTTTTCCCCCATATGATTTTCCTCATGCACCCACAGAGACTCAAAGCAATTCAGAACCCGGCCTGTAGTAAAACAGAGGTTTTTCTAGAGTGTAGTCATAATTCAGTGTAGTCAGATACACAGTAACCAATTTTTGTTTTTCTTGTGCATTTCATTTATATTTCTTTTTCTGCTAGAGAAATCAGTCCTGTTTTAATTCTGTTGGTCTAGCTGTTTGGGCTTGTTTTGTTATTTTTCTTTTCATTCTGAAAGATGTGAGTTCTGAACAAATGTTTTATTATTCAGACTGCAAGATTAAGAAGCAGGTAGAATTTATCCTAGAGATGGATTCCATTCCTAGTTACCAATTAGATATAACATCTGACATAACACTGTCCTTGTAAAAGTGACATCTAGATAAATGGTTAAACTAATCAATTATTCTGGTAAAGGGAAATTAAATGTGTTACCTTGCATGAAGAATAGGGAAAAAAAACCACCAAAGCCAACCATCCTACACACAAAGGATCTCTTGTCAACACAAAGATGAATGTAGCTGTCACCAGAGGGGCATTCCCTGTCTCCCATTGCCCTTGATCACCATTTCAGCTTGTGTTCATAGATCAACCACAGGACTATTTTAACAAAATACGTGATTTTTATCAATAAATCACTACATCCTTTCATTTCTATTACAGCATGCTGGAAATTATCACTGGTTTTGGCCAATGTACAAATTTCTGTCCATTTTCCAAACTTTTTTCTGGAGTACTCATGAATTTCACATGGACCTTTTGCCCAGCAGGTCTGAGTTTATCAGGATGTCTCTGGGGTGGCTGCCCCCAACCACTGCAGGCAGCCTCCAGTAACCTCTGAGGCAACTGCCAGTAACAAGTCAGATAGAGGTGTTCATGCACTGAACTCTGGAAAAGCTCCTTACCTCAAGATCTTTGCACAGTGTTTTCCTAAAATGGCCAGCTGACCTTTGTCTCTTGGAGTCCTTCTGGACATTGCTGACATTGTCAGTTGTCCAACAACTTTGAGAAAATCAGTTCATCCACAGCTTCTGCACCAGCCACTTGCATGGGAGAAGAACACTTAAAATTCTCCCTGGAGAGCTGCTGAATTTAGAACAGTTAAAAAAAATAGAAGGGTTCTGAGGCAAAGGATTTTCTTCTGGTGAGAAACATGCTAAGAACTTTTGTGACAATATAAGTGAGACAAAAAGATTTTACTATTCTTGCTGAAGGTTTTTGGCAGCAAAAGATGAGACCTCTGCACTGCATACCTCAACTATGAGAGAAAACTGAACTATGGAATTGTCTATTATTTTTATTGCCTACAAAAATGACTGAAGGTGACTTGTCCAGATGTCAGCTTGTACACTGTAGGCATCTGCAGACAGGTGCAACTCATGTCAAAATATACATTTCAAGATGGCAAGAGCAGTGACAAAATAAAGTTTTATTAACCATTCATGATTTTAATTAATTATAGAGAGTATACATAACATAAAAGTGAGTAATAAATCGTTACATATACACAAAAACTGTAAAAACTCTCAGTTTTATCATTAAGTTACACACTTGGCATGGAAATTGGTACGTTAGCCCCTAGTCTACTGCAGAAGCACACAACAGTATGTTTTGGACAAAGGGGTAGGGTGAAAGGCAAGAGAGAAAGGAAGGGTGAATTAAAGAAAGAGAGAAAGGGAGAGAGGGAGAAAATTTGCCATGTAAGGGGTGTGAATTCTATTTAATGTTCATCAAGAAACAAAAAGACAATTGGTTTATTATTTGTCAATAAATACACATGTGGTAGAGAATTCTGAGATTTGTTTGGCGGGATACTGCTTGTGCCATATTGTTCAAAATCATATATTTAGAAATACTTATAACACATTTTTCATTATTGAAGTGAATGAGTAAACATATATAGAATTCAACTTTTTATACATCTCTGAGCTGAAGTGATTTGCAGCTTACATGACACACACATATAAACCTCCCACACTGCAGCTTGAGGCCATTTCCTCTTGTTCTGACACTTTCTACCTGGGAGAAGAGACCGACTCCACCTGTTTGCAGCTTCCTTTCAGGCAGCTATAGGGAGTGATAATGTACCCCCTGAGCCTCCTTTTCTCCAGAATAATCACCCCCAGCTCCATCAGCTGCTCCTCAGTAAACTTGTGCCCCAGACCCTTCCCCAACCCCCTTGCCCTTCTTTGGCAAGACAATTTTACAATTTACCCTTACTCTGTAAGGTAACATATTTCCCAAGATGATGATACAAGGAGGATGCTGAGCAGGTGACTGATCAGAACACTGAGCAAAAATGCTGGTTCTGGATACAGGCTACAGGCAGGCCAAAAATTTCAACAGATTACCAGGGAGCTCATCATTGCCTGTTCTCTTCTGAACACAGGACTTTCCAGGTCCTTGAGGATTCTCCACAAGCCAGAGAAGAATAATAAACTGGTGGGAAAAATAGGAAAATAGGCTGCTCTGCTTTTTGCTTGATAGTACTTATGGTTCCAGCAGGAGTGGAAGGGAGCTGCCAGATGCCCAGAGAACACTGAAGGATCACTTTGCTGAACAGGTTTTGTGTTCCAAAGTCACACAGGTATTGCCTTCCACGTACATGGATCAGGATAGATGGTACTGTAAAATAACTAGGATGCTGCAGCCATCTGAAACAGAAATGCCATGTCAACTCCAGAGCGTGTGACTCACACCTATAGGAACCAAAAACAACTATCACAGTCCAGCTCAAATCTATTAATAAACTGTCACTTCTCAAACCAAGCAGGCTGTAAATAATCTGCCTTTAGTTGTGCCAGTTTTATCTGGCCTTGAATTGTTCAAGGAATGTCATAAATGCATCAAATTCTTTATTGGGACTGTAGTAAGACATACAAACACAGTGAATCCAGTTCCAGGACAATTGCCAGGCATTCTTGAGTTTACTAATATAGCTGAGTGCCTATAAATTCAAGGTATAAGAGAGGGCAGGGGGCAGATACTGAGTAAGAAGACGTGTTTCTTTCTGTCACATGCCACAACATAATCCATGAGAGCAGGTCATGTGGAAAAGCAGCATGCATTGCTGAACCATGTCTGTAAGGAAAGGTTTAACTGCAAAGTGGAAATCTGAACAGTGTATGGGATTGAATACACACACAGGAGAAGTTTGATCACAAACACAGGAGTCCAGCCCTGCGGCATCTATGCTTCAGAGAGGTTTAAAAACTGAGCAGGTACAAATGAAATACAAGACCCAAGCAGAGCACCACACTGAAGCACGAGTCAGGACTGCTTAGCCAGCAGGACCGTGACAGGGATGTGAGCTGGAATGACACAGAGCAGTGCCTGGCAGTGGACCAGAAACTCAACCCTCAGGTGACTTTTCATCAGGGTGACACTGGAGCAGCAGAAGGCATGCAGATAAATAGCCTGACAGAGTTGTGTGAGTATCAGTAACACAGCTTGCCAGCTGCACAACACGTTAAAATAAGAGACAGGCACTGCAGTGACTTCTGAAAATGCCACCCTGCATCCCATGAAAGTGCTACCACAACAGATTTAATAACTAATAAATACAAAAACACAGCATCAATTGCCAGAATAAACAAAACATTTCAGACATTGCACACTACAACACGGGGTAACTAAAGTAATCCTACAGTGTCTTAAAGACCTGCAGCTTTATTTTGCAGAATATCTAGTGAGAAAATTACTCAAATAAGCAAATATGAAAACATTGTACAATGAACTGGCAGATTCTGCTCCACACTTCAGTTAGAGGAAGACTCAGATAAAGCTAACTTTGAGACATGAAAGATGCTAGAAAGGGAAGAAATTAAAGAGATATTTTCACAAAACATCTGTAGCTGCAAAGAAAACAAGATCTCAAAAGACTAGAAAGTAAGCCCACGTAAATTTGTAACTTTGAGAATAAAACAGGAGGGACATTTAATTCTGGAAAAGATTGTCTGATTTTGAGAAGTAAAAAACATCATCCCTGAAGGCATAGACTAATATGCTCTCTGCAGGTATGGTAGTGTTCCCCATCTCAACAAGTCATTTTATAAATACCCAATTATTTTTCTTTTTTACCCTTTCTATAAGGGTAAAAAAGACATAAACCCACTCCTGTCTGTGATTTCTTAAGGAACAACACTTAGACACTACTGGCATTCACTAAATCTCTGGCGAGTCTTGTAGGCTCTTCCCTTTCCTTTGCACCTAAGTCCTGACCTCAATTCTTATTAGACCTGAGGTTTCAGAGGTTTATATTTTTCCCATCAACTTATTGAATGTGGGTGGAGTTCTTAACCTATGTGCTTAGGATCTCCCTTCCCAACTACCAAGGGAGCCTGATCTGTGCTCAGTCCATTCAGGAGAGTAATAAAAACATTTTGTTTTTGTTTTTCCTTCCCTATCTAAGAACAGAACATTTTGGGGTGGAGGCCAACTTAGCTCAGGAAGAAATGCTCAGCTGTTTAAAATTTCTCTAAGGGGAGTGGGAGCTGAGAAGAATGAGATAATTTCCCTTTTCCCTTGAATTCTTCCCAGGACAATGCATATTTTTCTAGAGGAAGTGTCAACTAGAGTTGTATTAATTAGAACACGGCTTCATAATTAGAATGGAAGAATACTAAAAACATCATTAGTCCTTAACATTCCCAAAGAGTTAAAATTCCCAATATTACCTCCATATGCTGCATGGTTTGGAATGAGCCATGTCACAGTATTGCAGGACACCATCAAGACAGAAAGCACTTTGGGTATTTAGTTAAAGACCTTTAAAATTTAGGGAGATCTGACCATGGAGGAAGACAATGTATAGGACTAAATCAGAGGCTAAAATGGTTACAAGCCACAAAGATAATAGGACACAACTTTGCTTCTCTGAAGAAATAACTTTTCTTTCATGAGTTACACTGAACGAGACAGAAGAGTTTTTCTAGAATTATTTGACTGTTGTAGATTTCTAGGAAATCTCTCTCTTCTGCCTTACCACATTTAGGCGCCATGCTCTATCCTTTCAAATGTTTAAGTTTAACATAAGGTTACAACGAAATGCATCTTTAAAAAATGTAACAGTTTTTAAAATTTGTTTAAAAATCCTCTCTAAAAATTATCAAAATAAGGATCTTGTATATTATTATGTCCTGGAATGTGAATGAAAGAACAAATACAATGCAGCAGATGTCAGCCAGCTTCCATACGTATGAAACATAAGAATGCATGCAGAATAAAACAGATCTCTTCAGATTAAGTGCATTATCTCAGCAGCAGAACAAGCTCTTCCACAGTCATTTCTATAGGTATTGTGGCAATATGGCAACAGCTCTTATGAAAATTTTGTGGACACCCTCCACATAGAATAGTTCAATTCAGCTGACATCCTGGAAATCGCTCCAAGCTCTGAAACTTCACACTTACATCCTTGTCAGCATTCAGAAATCAGATTTTATCCAGCCACTACACAGCTGTGTCAGTACAGAGCTGCATGCATTCTGATGAGGGGACCAAAATCACAACTTTTCTTAGCTGGAAAAAGTCTGCCAAATAAAAGAGAAAGAATGCTAATCTGCTGGGAAAAAATGTCCTTATTTTTTCCATATTTTGTGTTGCATGTTGGTTTCCCACTAAAAGCAAAGATTAAAATATTTGTTACTTAAAGGGTTCTACAAGTCAAATCAGAGTTGTGTTTGCCTTTACTCTTCATTAATTTCTGGCTATCAAGGAACAATGGGACTTGATGAGTCAATATATGGCTCTACTGGGAATTGGAATTGTTCAGAGTGGGATGTTGACAAAATATTTCCCCATTGTTTTAAGCTCTTTTTTTTTTTTTTTAGCGTACCTTTTGACTGTTCACCTTGTACTAGAAACTTAATCCTTTCATCAGAAATAGTAGTTATCACCCAGTTTCCCATTAAGATTCCCTTTTCCTTTTTTTTTCTTTTTCTCCCCCTGCAAAAAATACCAGGTGCATCTCTTGCAGGAGTCAGAAGGAGAGAGTCTTGGACAATCCAGTGGGAAATAAATGAGATCAAAACCTCAAACCATTTTATAATGCACTAACTCCTGACTGTCCTTTTCCATTTTCTTGTGTGATCAGCAAAAAGCCACAAGAAAAATGAAACTTACCACAGCAGAGAGATGATTTGTTAATCTTTGTAGAAAGGTCAGAGCCTGAAATATTTGCTGTTCTTGTGTGAGAAGTCAGGTGGAATTGCCAAGCTCAGTGCAGCTCTGTCAAAGGCATCCGGTAAACACAGACTGGAATAAGGGTATTGGTTCAAAAGACACTTCAAAAGTTTGGGCTTTTATAGTTTTGCAATGAATGTTGGTGGGGTTTGTTTTGTTTCGTTTTTTGTTGTGTTGGTTTTTTTTTTTGTTTTTTTCCCCCACTGGTAAGCCAAATATATATATATATATGTACATATATATATATGTATGTACATATATATATATATCACATTTGAGACTTTTGGAATGACCAGTTCTTAATCCAAACACAGCAGCTCAGCCACACATCTAGTGTCACCATTGGCATAGATTTCCTGCTAACACAGACAATGTTTGAGCTGAAGTACTGGCAAACTTGCCAGAACCCAGTGGGTCTTACCTGCACCAATACCCAGCCAGTGCCTCTCCCCCTAGTGCTCAGTGATCTTTTCTCACAAAATGTCACATTCCATTGAATCAGCATAGGCTGAAACCACAGAACAAAGGGTAATGAGTGTACTGAAGCCAGAACAGCTCACCTGTGTCATAGCAGGACTAAGATTTTCACAAAAAAGGGAAAATTATTGCTGCTTATACCAATACTTGAGGAAAAAAATGTTTGACAGGATTGAAAATGCAGGAACACTTTATTGTTTTTAAAATATTTGCTTTGGACATCTATAATGTTGTTTCTAGTCTTCCTTTTCTTTCACCTCTGTAAGCAGTAAAAATGAATGGCCACATTGTTCCTTTCATCTTTCTTACAGAAATAAATGGCTTTGCAAATATTACAGTATGATCACCGTGCTAATAAAGAGCCAAGGGTCAAGATTTCCTTTTTACTTCTGCTATTTGGTAAGGTTTCCTAGAGAGAAGATGACAAACTGGGGGATGAGGGGCCAAAATGACACAAAAATCTTGGATTTCACTTAGATTTTTACGTTTATATCCTCCACAGAAAGGGAAACAGAAAGTCTAGGAAGAGGCAGAGCAAATAAAAAGAAAATAAATCATGTTTTATATTTTTGTTAATATTGAGGGGGGGAAAAAAGCAAAACTAAGGACTTAATAACTCATAGAAAAGCTTTACAAATTAAAGCCAGGGTAAAACTAATTGAAATTTCTCTAACAAAACAATAGAACTCTTTTTGCTAGGAGGGACTTCCTGTGGACTCTAGTCCAACCCTCAGCTCAAAGCAGAAAAGAGTTCAAACTTAAAGTTTCCCAGGGTTTTTCATTGCTGAATTATGAAGCTTCTTCTGGGTCCATCTTACATTCTTGAGCAAAGCTCCCAGGAGGACTAACACCCACCTGGCCCCCTGCCCTGTGCAGGTGACAATCCAGCCTGTGCAGGTCACAGAGCACAGC
Organism: Rhadina sibilatrix; assembly: GCA_013400275.1. Taxonomy (NCBI): domain Eukaryota; kingdom Metazoa; phylum Chordata; class Aves; order Passeriformes; family Phylloscopidae; genus Rhadina; species Rhadina sibilatrix. The sequence continues at coordinate 198,435 of VWYO01025369.1, read as the reverse complement.
CAGCCCTGTGTGGGGACACTGCCTCAGCTCCACAAACATTTTGACCCTTGACTGTGGCCCAGTGCCAGGGATAAGGCTCCTCACAGGCCTCAAAAGCTAAAATATCTGTCACTGAGCAGGTATCTTTGCACATTGGTGATTACTAAAGTCTGGATGTGTTTGTCAGTGTTTCAGTAGGTCTTTTTCCCACTGAAATGTTGGCAGTGTGTAATTGGGAGGTGCATTGCAAGAAATTCAGTAGCCAGACAAAAGAGCTGAACAGTTTCCTCTGATTGTAACAGGCATTGTACTGAAGATTTTCAAGCTTCCTTTATTCAGAAACATACTGAAGGATTTGTATTAAGAGTTCCTAAATTTAGAGAAATCTATTCTTTCTAAAGCTTCCTCCTTTCTCTTCCATGTTAGTCTGCTAAATTTTATCAGGGAAAAGGCAAAACATTCATTTTAGTGAAAAATTGGAAAAGATTACTGAATTCCACTCTGAACAAATTGTAAATACAAAGACCTAGAGGGAAAGTAAGAGACAAAACTTAAAAGATATGAATTTCCTAAGCTATTCCTCTTTTTTTGACTGGGACATGTTTAGTACTTTCAGATGAAACTGAAATTGAAAAAGAAAAGTTACTTGAGAACTCTATTACCAGGACAATTTATATTATTTGCCAAAAAGAAAAAAAAAAAAAAAAAAAAAAAAAATAAAAAAAAAAAAAAAAAAATCCCAGACCAGTAAAACTTTAATATGAAATAAAAATTTGCAACTGGAATCTGAAATGCCCCATGCATGAATTCTGAAGGGATCACTTGGAACAGCCTTTCAGACAGTCTGAGAGCTCGAACAGCTTCAGTGAACACTCTATATTATCAGCACCACCTAGAGTGAGTCACCAGAAACAACTCCAGCCCCAAAACGAATATTTTTTGCAAAGCACAACTTCATTTCAAAGGACCATTTTCCAGACTTACCTTCAAAGATTTCCACACCAAATAAAGGTGGTTGAAACAATAGAAGACAAGCAAGGTGAGACCATATTTTTATTATTGCATCTGGAAGAGGTCAAGAAAAGATATCAAAAAGTATTTTAGAATCAACTGAACCCTGTAAGGCATTGACTGTTAGTTCTGGCTTAATCACCAGCAGAATTTTTCTTAATCAAAACATTGTTAGTGATGATGAGGAAGAACAGGAGGAGTATATCTAAAGCAACACAGAATCCTGCTTACTGTCTAAAGAAATAGAAACAGATTGTTGTGGATTTGGGGGTTTTTTCAGTAAACTATTAAGAGTTTCAAGGTAGAACTGAGTAAATAAAATGGATAATATATACACTGCATGTTTATGAAATAATTCATTTTATCTTTATTTATGCACAGTCTCTTTACAGTCCTTACAGTCTGCTTGATTTAAAGCTACTTCCTGTACATAGTCATAATAACAGAGAATGTTAGAAAACTTCTATTATGGGATGCACATTGATTTTCCATTATTTTCCATCTAGGAAAAACTTATGTAAATGGGGATTAGTTTACATCCACCCAGTAAACTGCAGTTTCATACTGCTCAAATTAAATGCAAAATTAATTGAGTTATACTAATAAACATGTAGAACAACTCAGTAGTAAAGTGGGATCTCCTGTAATTTGGAGATGATGTTCAACTCCATGATTTGTGATATCAGTTAATGTTTAGTTCTGTTAGTTTTTAAAAATGCTTACTTTTCAACCTCCCTGAAATCCATAGGGACACTGGACTTGACTACAGTTCTGATAAATAGACACCTGGCACTGATATCACACTTCCAAAGTTGCTTATATTCATTTTTTAAACAAATCAGTTACTACTATGGCCGTGTAAAGATCTTATGATGGCCTATTTTAAACAAAGTAGGAATATAATCTTAAACAAAACAAAGAACTTTCTTGCATTGTAAATATATATGCAAAAATGCAGCCATTAACAAGCACTGATTGCTCATTTCAGGCAACTCACAGTGCAAGGAGACAAAACTGTGTGGCTTCGTGTGCTGCTGACTGAAGAATATACTGACAGACCACAGCTTTGTGTCTCTACTGCAGCTTGTGCTCTGAAAATTAAGCCTGAGAAGTCAGTCAGTGCTGAGTGGGATGAGCACAGGGAAGGACCTGTCATTTTTCAGCAGAGAGCTCTCACCAGCACCCATAGCTCAGAATCCATGAGTGCACTGGTGACATTCATTCTGCTCACTCTCAGCTGCCCCACCCAGTAGCAGCTGCCCTCCTGGTGCATCTGGGATCCACCCTCCTCTGCTGTGGGGAAGTTTCTTTTCACTGGGATGGGATGAGTTTGCCTCGGGCCCTCTTCCCCATCTATCTTCTGACCTAAAAATTCTTCTAACATTAATCAAAACAACCTGCTTGCTTATTTTCCCCTTTAAACATTATGTTCATGCTGAACCTGATATATTTACATACTGTGAAGTTAGAGCATTATTAACTATTATTAGTGAATAATTAAAGAATTGTAATATTTCATGTTTATGCTTTTCATATAACAAAAATACTTTATAAAGTGAATAAAATAAAAGTCTGGAATGAATTACAGTCTTTCACACTGATGAGATTTATTTAATTTAAATCCTTTATCCGAAGAGAAAGGAAAAGAAATGTATTTTTTATCTTTTAGTTCTGACAGTAATTCTACACTTTTTCACTGCCACACTATTACAGTAGATATATTTTCTCAATATACTACTGACACCACATGCCAAGTAATATTTCCTTCATATCACATAAAACATTCTATAAGACTATTGCACTATGAAAAAACTAACATGGAAGTATTACATCTGTGGGGAGAACCTGACCTGAGCCTTTTTTTACTTAAGAAAAAGTGTGGTGTTTTCAGCCAAAACTTATAACTACTAAAGAAATAATTTTAAAATATGGCAAAGACTCTGACCTTAATCAAGGAATGTCTGCACAAAAATATTACAAAGATATTACAAAGTACTGTAAGGTGTCCTTTACCATTCTGAGAAAATAAATGTACTCGCCATAATATGAAAATGCAGCAAACATTCCAAATGCTAGTTAATAAATCAAAAATAATAAATCAAAATAATAAATCAAAAGTGTCTCTACTATGTAAATTCAAATTCTGTCATTTGAAAATATAGGATACATATATTTAGAGCTATGACAACTTAGAAAAATGAAAACCAAAAAATGTAAATGCTGAGTTTTTTGCTTCAGGGCATGCATGCTACTTCCCAAGCTGAAAATTTTGCTCTATAGTTATTTCCAATCCTTTTTGAAGATATTTTGCACATTTTTTTAGAGTGTGTGAAACAAAACCTCCCTGAACAAGAAGACAGATCTATGCATACCTTGGTTTGATCTTGAATGAGTAACTTTAACTCTATGACATCATAACTGTTCCTCTTTGTGTTCCTATGTAAATGCTTGACTACAGGTCATGTGACAGGTGAAAAGGGACCATTTGATGTGAAGGCTGACCAGACAGGTGGAATGAGGTTTTAAAATTTTCTTTAGGCACTGATGGTTGTCCTTCTGAATTAAAGCAACTGCTCTGATAAGAAGCAAATCACCTACGTAAAGAGAATTTTTTAGCATCTCAAGATGGGCAGTGGAGCGAGTTCAGAGAGCAAGGAGTCGGCCAGGAGATCCAGAGAACTGGAAAAGAAGCTCCAGGAAGATGCAGAGAGGGAAGCCAGGACAGTCAAACTACTACTGTTGGGTAAATAGAATAAAAAGTGCTCATAATGCTTTTACATTGGGGGGTTGTTTTTTCTCTGGAATTACATTTCAGCACAGTGAATTTCTCACGTCTCACTATTCTATTTGAAGAAGACAATTCTGTAATATATGTTTAAAATGTTTTCTGATTGTGGCCACTCATGAAGTCACAAGGAATAGGCTGGAAATGGCTGTGTCACTGCGTGTATTCAGTTTTAAATGTTCTAAATCCTTGACTTTGAATATGTTGAGAAATGAGAACTTGCTGTTAGAGGAAATATTATTATCCAAACTTACACAGAACATATCACCCTTATCTCCTTCTTTTGTGGATCTATATGTGTGCATTTGCAGGGAGATTAAGTAACACAAGTAGTTACATAAAAAAATCCACAGGTGTCACAAGATATTGATATTGTTTGTCTTGCAAAGTGTTTCATTCCACTTTTTAAAGAAGCTGAAAGTGATTTAGAATGGCTTTTTTTTTTTTTTTTTTTGATGTATAATGGAGAGTGGAATGAGAAGTACTCAGATGAATACAGATAAATATTCTCACAAACTACTACTTCTAATCCCCACTATGATCAATTTATTAGCAGACAGAGTCTGTAATGGCAAAAAACAAAGACATTCTTTTTCTTGATATGGCTTCATTCTTGTCTTTTTTCCCCACAGTGCTGTGCAGTTTACAAGAAATATCCAAGAGCACATTAACACATTAACATTTTCTTAATATTTGCTTCTAACAGCCTCTTGTAAAAGTTAACAGTGGTTTCTCCCAATGAACAGACAGACTGCCTTTGATCATTGGAGTGTTTCTCTTTTTGTCTTTCTTGTAACTGCAGTTCTTCCAAATGCTTTTAAACTGACATTTATTCAGACAAAGCTAGATCCCTTAGATAAAGTAAATCAACTCTGGTGTTTTATATCTTATGAAAAGTCTATTTATATCTGTTAAAAATCAAACAATTATTATTCAAAAATAAATAAGAGAAGAACATTCAGGTTTCTCAAATAATAATAGGAAAGCAGCAGTTTGATACTTTTTATGCACCATCAGTATTTTGATTGTGGCTTACTAAGCTTTTCATTCCAGTTGAGAATACAAAGATTTTCTGTGCCACATTAATGTAAAATATTGCTCCAAATGAGGAAAGCTCAAGTTGGTCAAAAAAACCCCAAAAAATTATTTTCATTTAAAATTCCATAAATTTAAATTAATTTATATGTATTGTTACAAAAAGAAATTGGGACACTGAGTTAGAACCAGGATCCATCTAATTCAGCATCCTGTCTTTAACTTTATCCATGAGGAAAAAGTAAGAAATCCTTTAAGAGGAATGTATAGGATAAAGAGGAATTTTCCAGATAAAGAGGAATTTATAAGTTAAGCAGTTTTATCTTCAAGCTTTTATGCCTTTACAGTATTACTGAAGGCTGTTTTACAGTAGGGCACCAAGTAAATTACTCTCCCCACTGAACATATGTAAGTATTTAGTATTAAGGACTTTAGTTTTAAATGTTTCCTAATGTTTATAAAATCAGTCTTCTTCTGACCCTATTAATATCAGACTTGAGATACTTTTAGTCAAATACTTTGAAATTCAACACAAGCTGCATGAAAAAGACTATTATGTTCATTTCCAAACTGAACATATTTCAGTTTCATTACCTACACAAGCACTCTTTTCATGAGACAAGATGATCACTTGGATCTGAAATACTCCTTTATGGATTTTTACAATATCTCACATGATAAAAATTCAAAATTTTCAGTAGGTAATGTTTTGGAAGGCTTTTTTTCTCCTGAACAGCAGATCAGAAAGTCTTCGTAAAAAACATATTGAAGAGATTAAAAAAAATATAAAATTCTTAATAACTTAAATTTTCTTGTTTTTTAAAAAATGAGAGGTGAATAAATTGTTTATCTGGAGCCTATTGCACCACCAGAGTGGAAGTGTTTCTGGAACATCTGGAACCAGAGGTGCAGATGTGCAGAAGAGGCACCATATGATGCCTTCTCTAGGGGCTGTGTGAAATGGTCAGATGGGAAAGGATTAAATCCATTGTGTTCAGATTTGTATCTGTTATCTTTCCACACCTCTGAGGTGATATCAGAAATTATACAAAATTTAAACTTCAGAAATCAAGGGCAGCCCTATTCAAGCCAGCCTAGTTCTACCTAGTCCTAGCTTTCTGTTCAGTCAGACCTTATGTTGCCTTTATACTTCAAACGTCATCATTTCTTTTTGCAATAGGCAGGTTGGTAGAAAATACACAGAATAAAAATGAGGTGTATATCATAAGCTTTTCAGTGTAATCACTTTTTTCCATACACCTAAACTGTAAACAAAAAAAAAAGTGTATTCTGACTCTTTTCTGAGAGGATTATTTAAAATATAGTGTGGTGTCTCTACAGCCTCCAGTAGATCCCTTTACAAAAAGTAGAAATTATATTCAGAAAAGAAGACACCACGTTTGTTTACATCAAGTTCTATGACCCAGGCAGACACTCTGTCTGGGTTGAGATGATTTACAGTTTATAGGTATGCACATATAACCTGGGGGAGGAGGGAAATTTCGTCACCTTCTGACGTTCCTCACAAGCTGGCCAGGAGCAAAGAGCATTAAGCCCTCCATGCTAGGTGTTCCCATCCCCCAACATGTCCACAAATCTGGTCTCTACTTATTTATACTTCAAAAGGATCAGGTTGTTTTATGAGTCTGGAACAAACTCCAAGGTGAAAGTTTTATTTCCTTTGTATCAGGGCCGTATCTGGCCTGCCACATCACCTGTAGCTTGCATGCTTTGTGGGATACCAGCTTTCAATTTATGGGTGTGCAAAGTACAGTGCACATTCCAAATACTGCCAAAATAGCTGATGCTCACAGTGATATTTCACAGAAATAAGAACTTAAATTCAGTTTAAACAATCATTAAAATTTTAATTTATTTTCAAAGTACTATTCCATGTCTCATTGTCTACAGTTTTCACTGTCAGGACAAAAGCCACCCTCAACAAAATTCGTTGAACATCCTTGACTCACTTTACTCCCTTTTGGGGCACAACTCACACAATTTAATTTAAACATCTGCTTCAGAGGAACAGAAATTGAAGCTGTTTGATTTAGTTTTTGCAGAAAACATTTCTCTCTTCTGACTATAAAATGTCTCTGGTAGGTAATCTGAATGTAGATATTTATAGTATAGATACTTAACACCAGTTACATGAATCAGTTACTGTTGTACTGAAGCTTAATTTGCTGTTATTAACATCAAACATAGGCTTTGGGCTCAAAGAGAGCCTAATAATCCCATTGATGGGGATATACTGATTTCTTTTTTTTTTTGGTCCGTGGAGCAGTATTTAGGGACTTTATTCTCTCAAGAGGCTTAGATCTTAGAATTTTTTTCTCAAGTTTCTTTCTAACATAGACTAAGTTTATTGAGTCTCATAAGACAACCAGGAAGATATGATTTCCATTCTAATTCACAATAGCCAGAGCTCTGAATGGCACAGACAAATCTCAGGCAGGGATGTGAAACATTTTCTGATTTTATTTGAATATTTTCTTTTCCTGCTTTTTGCTGATTTATGTCATTGTTGGTGGGTTTTCTGACAGGTTTTAAACAAAGTATGCAGCAGAGGTTTTTTATTTCCTTATGTTTAGTTCTGGAAAATTTTCTAAACTAAACCTTTCCTTCCACAAGGATAATAACTGTAAAGAGATAATAAATCTTTATCTGAAACACCAAAACACCTTAACATATAAGAACTTTCTTCAATGTCTCAGCAGATGCTAATCTTGAAAGCTTGTACTCTCCATAAATATTCAAACAAATTCTACTTAAAAAACCAAAAATATCAAATCAAATCAAAGCTAAGGGCCTGGATTCTGTTGCCCCTTGAATTTGTGAGATTCTCACTGGATTTCAAGACACCCACTTTTTTCTCTATTTCTGCCCTGCCTACATGCCATACTGCCCTGCAGGGAAGGGGCTGAGCAGAGCAGGAGGCAGATTTGTGTCAAGCTGCTGGGGGACAGCTCCTCTGCAGCCTCGCTGCAAGACTGCTCTTCCTGAGCCTGCTCTTCAAGCCCAGGATGCCCAGAACCATGGTAGGCTTGGGACACGGTGGGATGCAGTTCTGGAATACCCAAAGCAAAAGAGATGCAGGTTAAGCCAGCCAGAGTTCCTCACCACACTGAGGGTGAATCTGCCTTGTGGTGTGGTGGAGGTGATCTCAGGGGAGCAGTGTCGATGTTACTGGCAGTGGGAGCATCTTTCAGCTCCCAGGAACAGTGCTAGAGTTTCAGGCATTGACTGAGACTTTTGTGACAGTATTCTCTCTGCAGTTATCCATGTCAAGGAAATAGAGATAAATGAGAGTAAATCTAGGCTAGATCTTAAATATGCAAAATATAAAATAAGGCGATGACTTATTATCACTAGTACCTGTCAGATGGAGACATAAATCTGCATAGCTGACAGCTTTTCAAAACTCTAATTAAGTTCTTTGTAAGCTTCAGGACAAGACTGTCCTAAGTTCTAGTCTATGATTCAGAAAATCTGGGCTTGAAGAAGATGCCTTCAGCTCTAGTCACACTAGATCTTTTATGATGCACTTTTGCCACTCTTTCTGCAAGTAAAAATCCACTGCAGCAGGTGGAAATTCAGCCCTGTCTCTGGTCTTCCACACCAGGGACTGGCCAAAGGAGGAGGCTACATGGTAAAGGGAAGGAATAAAAAAAGCAGGTGCAAAGAAAATTATTCCTGACCCACTTCCTGGGGTGAAAATGCAGCTACAACTAAGATGATACTCCATGGTGAAGCCAAAGTCTGAAAGTCATCTGTTGTTTAGATAAAAGCATTTTTGGATGATAAATTAAAGATGAGCAGAGGTAGAAAAATGCATCCTATATAAATATATA